>CM017564.1:5137121-5605224 GCA_007844125.1 Sinonovacula constricta
CTTGCCACAATCCCTTCAGATGATCAAACTTAACACATTTGCATTTCCCAACATTGTAAATACAATCATTCATCAGTGGTATGGGATATGAATGCGTCTGTGTTATGAGATTGATTTTCCGGCTATCAGTGCAAAGTCTATACTTTCCATCTGGTTTTGGAAAACAAGATTACACGGTGTACTGTATTTGCTCTGACTAGGCCCAATAAAGCCATTTTCTAGGTAGTACTTTATTTCTTCTTTTAGATACTGTTGTTTTGAGGGATTCATTCAGTACGTATGTTGCTTAACATCAGCTTCATTTCCAACGAAAACATCGTTTTTGACTTTATCAGGAAACAAGTGTTAGAATTCACGAACAAGTTGTTGCAACGGTACCTTTTGAACCGATTCTACATGAACTTATTTCCCATCAATGTTCCTCAGAATGTCCGAATTATTCAGCTTAGTGTGTTTCATTTACAAGGGTCTTTTGCCGATGTTATATTTGAATGTAAGTATAAACAGTGATGTCAAATTCGTTTCTCAAGAAGTCTTTGACTTTAAATTGTCTTATATTTGATAGATATATAAATGTAGGCTTTGCGGGCAGATTCGCGAATATATATATACTCGCATTTTCTCGACTACTTTTACGTCGATTTTCCGTTATCTCGACCAGGTTTGTTAAGTCCCAATTTTGTTCGTTCTTTATCTATAATAAAAATAAATGTTTATGTCGATCTTTTATCTCGACAAATGCATTATTCGACTAGAAAAATCTAAGTCCTCATGCTACTAGATTGCTATTTGTAATGTCACAGTTTATCTCGAGCGTCGCGAAATTATCAGTGGGCGAACCGCGAGAGGTTTGAATAACATCACGCGCCGATCATCACTCGCTGTTAATAGGTGTCGCAAACTGATGCCGTTAACGAGTGTCGTGCTTATGTTTATAACTGTTACGTGTATGTAATGTTGCAATGTCTTGCTTGTTAATCGTTTTAAAATTCATATTGAAATAAAACATGACAAAATTAATGTCTCCAATCTTAGTTGTTTGCAACCATTTGTAATTTTCACGTAGTGTAACATTTCCGGTGCTCTAATACTGCAGAGTAACTCCCCTCTAGATTAAGTGTGCCATAAAGCCACAAGCGACATGAAATATGAAAAAAATGAGGCATTTACAGTCAGAAAATGAATACAACTCACATGGAGAAATAACTTGAAAATCTATATTACAAAAAAACAATGGAACCATGGAAAAAAATGGTATATATATATATATATATATATATATATATATATCTATATATATATATATATCTATATATATATATATATATATATCTATATATATATATATATATATATATATCTATATATATATATATAGGCAATAGAACACAAAGCAGATGAATTCCTTTTCTAGCACAGACGATATACATAATAGATATAACGTCTGTGCTAGAAAAAGAATTTATCTGCTTTATCTTCTTGCTGCTGTTGACTTCATTCTGACACAAGAAATCTAGCCTGCGACATTTTCAGAAGGACAATGCTTTAATTATTATACCGTCTTGTGCATGAAGCCAATCAATGCATGTTAAATATTTCTTATCAGGTGCATATTGCATTTTAAATCCCGTTGGAACTTACATCAGATTGAAAGGAGTCAGGTTTCAAATGAAACGCATATCCGTTACGTTATACATATTTTATTAGTAAATGTAAATAAACAGTTCTGATATTATGCGTATTTATACTCAAAGATATGCTTTTATAAATGCAAACACATGTATGATTTTTTCACAACCATTGCAAAATACAGAATTCATTGACATGTTTGCAAGACTTAAGATGTAGAGCTTCTTTGTTAAGTCATTCGAAAAGACTTTCCCACCGGTGTAAAGTTTCTGTACTAGCATTCGAAAACAGCTAACGTTAGTTTGAAGTGCTTGCTTGCAATGTATGAGAGATCGTCATCTTATCTAAGCTTTCTTAGTAATGTGTTGAAACGTGTTTCATTTCATATCTCGTGACGTGCGGCCCACGTAAGGAATGATAAAGCAACAAGCTTTATCCAAAGCAAAATGTATTGATCTAATAATACCTAGGTTTATACAAACATTACATTAAAGTCGCTAACCGGATATCAAATCGGTCAAAGTACGTGAATACGTGCCTAGCAGCGCACATACCTACACACAGCTCCTTCAGTTAAGACTAAACATAATGCGGTTATTAATTTTGGGACTACTATAAATATGTTTTGCATGTACAATGTATATATGCATATGCATATGTATCTATCTGGTTGTTTGTGAATAGTTTATGGTACTTCTCGATGTCGTATCTTATATCAAAAACTTAAAGCCAAACAATGTTCAACTTTAAGCATGAAATAGAAATAATTAAACCGGAACTTTAAAATGGATTCTTTAAAGTATTACAATACATTTAAGAGGCCACATGGAAACATGATTATACATATCAAACTCATTTTTGATCACCTCTGTTATTCGACGTAACTTGAGCTGTCTCCATACCCTTTACGTGAGATTGCACAGTAGGTTTAACATCGGGATTTTTGGTACCTTTGTTACATATAATATGTCAACTGCGGATAAATCCTCGGCTTATATGATGTGTGTGTTTTAATGCGTATTAACTCTAAACAATACTGCGTTTTATTTTGTTCATTTGGGTTGTTTTCTAAAATTCTATGTTGTTTTTTTTACATTTCACTGTTGACACTTTTGGTATATGAAGTCATGGCATTGTTTGACGTCATTAAATTGTTATTATAATATATCAGCGCTTGTACTGCTTTATTTTATTTGAAACTACTCTCTTTTATTTGGAATTTTTAGGTTGCCGAGGCTTTTATCTACTGAACATACTGTACATATGTTGTAAGTTAATTTTATTACTAGTTATTATGTATGGACATACGTTTATCATATCTGTTTTAACCTCTTATGCAAATGCTTACTGTCAGTTGTTTCACTTTGACGGGATATTTTTACGTACACTGTTTGTTTGATAGAAAAACCTTCAGGAAGTGCGGGGTTGGAGCGCTCCACTAACCAGGTTTAACGCCCAAGTTGGCTCTTTTGACGACTGACCGTTCCAAGACTGATGTTTTTTCTTTGTGTGTGTTATGTCTAGTCTCTGTGTCTTTGGCACATTTACATTTACCTTGTTTGCCTTTGTCTACAGGTAGATAACATTTGAATATCTGTGGAAATTTTTATAGGACTTTTTCTTATTTACCTATTACTTTTGCTGTTTCGTTCAAGGTCATTTAATATTAGGCAGAAAGTATTTGTTTTGGAAAACAAATATGTTGGTCACGTGTGTGTATGTGTGTGTACACGCGCGTGTGTGATGGCCCGTGCGCGTGCGTGGGTGTTTGTGCCTCTGTGTGTGCGTGTTTGTGTGTGTGTGTTGTCCAATGGTCGCACATTTAGTTAGGAAGCTGCCGTGTGTTATTGCGAAGGATAAAGTTATCCTCATTTCTCTTTTGTAAAGTTAATAATATTCTCTTTAAGGGCATACATTTACTTCAACGGGGCTTTTCTGTTCGGCAATTCATTGTCTGCTGTACGATAAATGATCTGAAAATTGCGAATATGTGTGTTGTGACGTTTATACACGTTCTCATAACAATAATAATTGTATAGGAACATGCATCGGAATATGGTTATGCTTAGTATTGCGAAGCATATCAGCTAAACAGATATACAACACGCTTGCCATGATCTGTGTAATTGCTAAATATGCACTTTAATTAACTTATAGTGCACTTCCTTATTTAAAACTGAAATTTGTTTCGATGTATGAAAGACGTAAAGTAGGTTTGGCTATTGTAGGCTTCTGACACTTATTGCAAGCGCCTATGTCAATACTAAAAAGGAACAAACTTCAGTATATAGTTTGTTTCTATCTTCGTTTTCTTGTCTTGTTTTTTGTTGTTTTTTTTTTTGGTTTTGCTTTTTCTTATTTTTATTTATTTATTTCCATTGAAGGTCTACATTTTTGTCTACCGGCTTCATATAGGATCTATCAAATGTTTTCTAATATGCCTAAACTGTCTAAGCAAAGCGAGTTCAATACATTGGAGAATGCCATATTCTATTCTCTGACATATACGACTGCTATATCGAAAATGGATCGATTGCAGATATAACAATTAATAACTACCCTGTTTGTTATCCGCGTTTAGACAGCTTTGTCAAATACCTTTTTTTGTTCCTATTCGTTGAGCTTTTTATACAGTATGCACCAAGCCAAACACTTCCTTTTAGAGCTGATGGTAAAAATGCTTCATGTAAACTTCGGAATATTGAAACTTATTTTATAAGACGTCTTTTGTATTAAAACTTCTAGTATTGAAAACCCAAAATGCAGCAAACTGATATTTCTGATATATCAATGTCTAAGCATTTTGTCTAAGCATTTTGTATTGGGAAGAAGTTAAAACGAGTGTTCAGAAAGAAACGCGCTTCCTCAAACAAACTGCTTTCCTGCAGGAAAATACAGATTTAATATTCTACTTTCATGTAGGTGGTGTTTCTTTCACCAAAATACCAATTTAAAATACAAACAGCTACAATGGGACGTCAGTAATATACCACGCCATCGTCTGTTCTGAGATTAAACGCATACTTGATGGAAGGTAGCATTGAATGTTCGGCGTCTTTGAATATTTATGCCACAGATAGACTATGTGTAATGATAAGGAACTGATGATGTTGCCGTCGATATTAAAACATAAATATATCGTCACTACCGAAAAACAAACTGTAAGATGTTCATGCATACAGTTAATAAGAAATAATGGACGTGCATGGCGAAAATTAATCTATGTGCAGATGTATTCAGATAAACGTGAAAGGTTCTTATTCATTTGTAAATTAACATATTCAAATGAATATATTTTCGCCAGTGACGTTGAAGGTGTGAGCACGGTTCATGAACATTAACTGCATATGCATAAGTCCTTATCTAGAATCGATGTATTACGTAAAGCGATGCCATTTAGGATAAAGGGTTAGCCTAGTTGTCATATGGAGATTTAAAAGGTAGTGTACCTCCTTTGCGTTTATCAATACCTCCATCGATCGAATCTCATAACAGGCCTTTCACCGGCCGAGTACGTAACATTATTTATTTTATTTTTTGGGGGTTTTATGGCACACCGACAATTAACAGGCCATACGGCGCCGAATACAAAGAAGTTTAATGTGAATACAGAATAATCAGGTAAAAACTAAACTTTGCTAGTAAAAATTAGAAAAATATAACAATCTATTAGGTTCAAATAATGTGAACTATAATTGTAAATAGGTTAGTATATTAAATGGTCTAAAATGTATAACGGTTGCTAAATAAACCGTTTAAAAATCACAACTTATTAAGAATAATAATCTCGTTTAAGGAGCAAACACGTTTAGAATCCGGCACTGTCCTAAACAGTTCGTACATGTTATTGACATTTAAATATTTCGACCGAACATGGTCTGTGTCGATAAACTTAAAATATGGTTGACTGTCAGTGGTTCCTCACAAGGAACACATACAGGCTGAACTTCTCTTTTTATAAGATATGAATGAGTTAATCTAGTATGTCCAATGCGTCTTCCCGCCGACTTTCTTTGCAAGCAGAAACATTGGCACCGACGTTAGGTTAAATTACGTGTAATTTGTTACAAACAATACTGTCCCAACTTGTGACATTAACAATGTTGTTTGCGCCGATAGTTTAAAAAAATAGTAACTCTACGGTAATTTACAAAATAGATTCCAGCGTATTTAGTATCGAATCTCCAGCGCCGTCCGTTCACAGAATGACTAGCTTGCATCGATACAAGGTTTGCGACAAGACCATGGTAGGGTTATGTCTAAAGCGAATAGCGTATTTATATTTTAGTTTGCGTTTGCGGAATTGAAAAAAAATAGTATATTAGCAATAATGCTTACAAATATGACAGTGTGAACCTATTTATACAGTTTAGACAGTTTTCCAATCGGATCATAATTTCGTGAACAGACCTTCTCTTTACCACAGAGATTAAGGATGAAGCCTGTAGATGGAATACAAATAAACCCAATATACAAAGTAAAGAAAAGCCTGTACTATGAATAAATAATAACTAATTGTGTCATGAAAAAAATACCGCTTTGAACATGACCAGTATAAAAAAAGTCAAACAATTCTTCACGACTTGCTAAATTCTTCTGTTTTATACCACAATGAACATTTCAAAGCATTGCTAAATTCTGTATCGTGAAACAAAATATTCTCTGTAATCAAACATGTGCAGTGTTTGCTTTTAAGACACATATATGTTTTTTTAAGCTGCGAAATTCCACATACAGGCCTTTACTGTATACATATTGCCGTTCAGTTAATCATATGCATTGTTGGAAACATGCACGGTTAACTGTTATATTTTCCAGTGTAGATGTAAATAAAATGCATGCTAATATAGCTCTAGTGCCATTGAAACCAGTAGCCATACTTATTATGCACCAACGTATAAAATGCTTAGAAATAACGAGCCAAAACACTCAAACAGTGGTAGAGACGTATATCTTCAGGATTTCTTGCTTGAGGCAAAACGACCTACATATTGCTTACATTGTGCGCATGGCAATGTAACCAAAAATAACCTTGGTTTTGCTTTAACACAGGTTTACCATGGTAAAAACTATTAATTTTAAATTATTTTAAGACATTCTCTCCATTTAAAAGTTATAATTAGTGGACGATTTCAATCAGATACGTGTTGATGTTATTATCAGAGATTTTCGCTAGCAAATATGTAACGGGAACTAGAAAATAACACAATCTGTTTTCATGTTCCGTGACCAGAGATATTTAGCGTTATTATCTTATTTCATTTGACAACCTGTCATCTTAAAACGCATTACTTAATGTTTACTTGCAATAATCAAAATGTGAAAAATAATGCACAGCATTAAAATATATTTTCATCCATTTAGCTTTGACGTATACAGTATTAAAAAAAGCAACCTTTCTTTAAGGTTAGAACTACAATATGTTTTGTATAGAGCGTCTTACAATGTCACTTATACAAAACAAATGTTATGTTTAATTACCATTATTTGTAAAGACCGACACATGTTCTTAATTCCTTAAAGTTTGGGTAAATGTATCCTCATGGTATTATAATTTATTCTGATCGGTAAAATAAATAACACGAAAATTAAAATACAATTGCACCACACAGTAACACCTCATTATTTGCCAATGACTTGAACAAATCAACGGACAATAAAATATCACTAAGTAATATTTGCGACCCGAATTACACTAGGTGCCAATGTGTACAATATGACAGAATATAATAATTACTGCGAAATAATCGACAACCTGTCCAGGGTTCGAACTATAGACATCGTGATGTGTTGTACTTCATCCCACTCTTTCCTTTTGGTACATATATAAAATTGTATATCTATTGCAAGAGAACACACCAACAAAAATATAGTTTTAGTATTGCTTTTAATAGTATATTATATCCTTAATTTCAAACGATTTTATTTGTGGGGTGAAGCGGTGATCATATTTGCACAACTGTTTTTAAAGTTCACATACCGTAATTAATTGTACCTCTGAGGTTATCTTCAAAGAAGATAACTTATATTGTTGATTGTTTTCAACAGTATAGTTTAATACACTTGTAATGATAAACCGGTGTTTTTTTTATAAAAATGAATGTTTAATTGTTGATGTAAATGCACTGGACTGGTTGTAATAAAGTTTTACAAAAGACTGGAATTCCATGCATGTTTTAGCTTGTGTTCATGTTGCTGTTACATTCCCTGTCTTTTGTAATGCATAGTGGTGTTGTTCTTTATGTGAACACATGCATTGTACCAATATTCGTTCACATGTACCACTGTAAGCGTATGCCTATTAGTACTATTTTAACAGATATTTGGCAACTGCTCTGGTCGTGGACCACTAATCATAAGAAGAAAAGAAACGTTTTCAAAGTCCGTTACATTGTTTTTGTATTGATACAATATATATTCATAATCAATAAATATTCATAAATTGAAACCTTGGATAGCTCAACAAAACCAGGTATAAGTTATTCATTAGTTTCTCTGGCGGCTACGGGACGTTCCAACGTCGTGTCTAGAACTTTCATTCTGTTGTTGTTGCTGTTGTTCTTGTTTCAATGTTTGCATTGTCTCGTCACCTTCACAAGTATGTGCCTGTTTAGTGGTAGTTGAAATTGAAAAAGCTGTGGCCATTCAAAAGCATGCATTAAGAGACCTAAATACACGTTTCTTGTCATCTTATTTTTCCACAGTTACGTCCCTTCAATGATTTTCCGATCTGCCTGGGCAATGCGATACACACTTACAGTTCAATCTTCATGCAACGACTTGACTCTGGTATCAGTGATTCTATTTTCAGTTATCTTTGTGTTAAATGTATTCCTTATAGTTAATGTAATGTGTTGTTTACATGCTTTTTTTCTGTAGCTAATGCATATATTCACAAATTGTAAATGTTATAAATGTCGCATATTGTGGTTTCTTTGTCTAAGTAAAAACACGGACAACAGTTATACGCCAGGTTTGTGATTTGCAATTAAGAATATCTTCTCAGATGATGTCAAATCAGCGGGTAGCGTGCAGGTAGCTGCAAACCATTGCTGTAGCTGTAGCAACATACTTATTAACTGATGCACTGGTGGAGCGGAGGGTAAAAACAGCAGCAAGTCATATCGGAAACGCCCTTATTACTACCATGGATTATATTTTGACTTTATACTGACGATAGATCTGTAATAAGGAAATGGTATCCTTTTCTTAAATTTTAGCGCACATCCTCAACGTCCTTCTGCTTTGATGAGAGTCTCTGCTTTGTCCGTGAATATGGAACCGCCCGGAAGGCCACAGGCTGTAACCGTGAATGTCGATGTTGAGTTTCGCCAATTGGTCTGGAAAAAATACAGTTTATTTTGTTCGCGGAGGATGTAAATGTTAATTAACTTCATTGATCGCCGGCTCTAACAATGAATAGGTCCTTGAAATGCCGTGTTTACTACAATGATGATTACCTAAATTATATATCTATGCGTATCCGTTTGAGCCATCAGTTCAGTGGATTGAAGAAGATCTGCGTATCTATCACTTAGTTCAAGATATTGAGTCCGTAAGACAAACAACATGTATATTTGTCTGTTATATATAAAGTCCCGAATTAAGAAAAAATAAATTTTATTTGCCATTTTCTTTTGGTGAGTGTTCAAGAACATGATTCTCTGTTATCGTGCAATCAGTAATGAAGTATGATACTGCGGATAAAGTTCAAGTACGAAACGCATCAACAATTGAAAGTGTCACCTTGTTCTCAGAGAATGACACAATAAATATCCTTTCTAGGTCAGTGAGTAAACGAAAGCAGAACAACATTGGACAGACAAAACGGCCACGCTTAGTTTTTCCCTAATTAATTAATCCAGGTGATTACAATATTAAAATAAATGTTAACTTAACAGTAAAACAGTCCTTTTACGGTACAAAGTAACTTGCATTGAAAATTAATGTATTTTGAATTTAGAACAAAATAAAAGAGACATACACTAGCATAGAATTAAATGCCTCGGTCAGAGATGTGGATTTCTACCTTCAGTTTTTTGTATGTCAAGAAAACAGTATCAAGACATGTCTAACCGTTGATTTACTATTGAACATTACATAATGTGTGTCTGGTATTTACATCGTGATTTTGAAGGACATGCATTTATTAAACTGAATTTTCTTTTTAAGATGTCTATAGAAATACGTTGTGTATTTTGATGCAAATATGGTCAACGCCTTTTGCAAGTTTAACTGGTGTGCACAAGAAACATCCTAAAATTGTAATTGAAATGAATCTAGCAAAACATGGGATAATAATAACCGTCTACGTACAGTTCAGTCCCCGTAGATGTTGATCAAGGTCTTGATCTCGCAGACTAGAATATGTTCTCTATTGCACGATAGTCTATCTAGCTGTGTTCTTTTTATCGAAGCCTATCCACAATCACACTGTTTTTTATCATCATCATCATCATCATCATCATCATCATCATCATCATCATCGTCATCGTCGTCGTCGTCGTCGTCGTCGTGATCATCGTCGCTACAGCTGCAGCAGAAGTGGCAGCACAATTATCTTCATAATCATTATGACATATGTTAATATTACAACAGTTACAAATGCATTTGCTAAACATGTATTATCATTCTTAATTGATACAAGCCATTACAATTATCATATTAACCTCTGTTTGTTAAACTAACTGTGAACGGTATTTTACTCACATTTCTTTTCATAAAGAAAAATAAGACATGAACTATTGCGATTTGTTGATTATTAAAGAACGAGTGTAATCATTTATGGCTCACCAATTGAATTACTAATCAATTTATATTATTTCTGCATTATAAAATAAATGCACCTTCCTTTATTGTATTAAAACTGGCAGGAGCCCAACGTCTTTTGCAACGTTTACAATATTATAACACTGTGTCCATGACACATCTATTAATTAATATGTATTGACTTCGTTGAAAGACATTCAGACATAGCTCTATAAAGAAACTAGATGACAACACAAAGACGTGATTATGTCTGTCTAGAGTTATATACAATTCAGAGGTAAATATGTCAATCGTATGTGTTACTTGGTCATATTCTACGTGGGAAATAATAACACCACAAAACAAAACCATTGGATTAAATAAACATTTTAATATTACTCATGAAATTCATAATGAATAGTGCTTTCACCATATTCAAAGCATCAATAAACAGTCCATGGACTGTTGCTGATGAATAACTGCGATTTTCTTCCGAGACTGTTGCGTGTGTATTGTATTGTCCTGGTTGGTTGTTGTTCTTGTTTGGCGAGACAATGGTGCTCTAGGGAGCCGTCGCAACAGAATGTGTATATTTGCGCCTTGACCTGATCAGTACTAACATGTTTTCTCTCACATTCTCTCTTGTGTTTATTTTGGATTGACAATTCATTAAACAAACGTTTTCAATGAGCTAAATACAGAAATTGTGAATATTTTAAAAGGTGAACTTAATGTAAACAATGAATGATACATAAACAGAATAACAATACAACGGAAGGTTATTTCTACGTATATATGCATAGATCTATTGAAGTCATGCTGTTCATCAATGTATGGTGTCCATAGTTCTTAGTGGCGTTTATTGCTAAACGTTTGACGAAACTGACAGCATGACTGTGCGTGGTTTCATCCGTGACACTATTTGTGTCGAGTCCAAACGCTTTATAGGTACCCGGTTTTGTTTTCCAAAGTGTGTGTATTGTTCTCCGTTCCTGGCAACTTCCGAGAAGTTTCAACAGACTTATGCCAGAAAACCATGTAACGATTTGATTCTACGTAATGCTGTGTTCTGCAATCGATTCATTTATTTGAAGCATTCGTGGGATCCTACATTAAATATCGAGACGGTATTCCGATAGATATTGCCATTAAGTCAATATAAAACCACTTTCAAATTAAATGTCACTATAAACAAAAAAAAAAAAAAAAAAAACACTTTTCGAAAACAGGAAACTTTCAGACTCCAAGATGATCTTATTTATTCATAGAAGTATCACTGCAGGTCTTTGGCAATGTTTGCTGTTCAGTAGATTCGTGTTGCTTGTTTCATAATCCGTATGGTAAAAAGGAAATGGATCACGGAGTATGTGCTCATTTGACACATAGAATGTTATCTACTAACAAAACATTTAGTTATTTTGATGATGCATGTTTAATTATGGAATATAATAACAGACAATCGATGTTATTTCATATATATTTATCCAGATCCTATTAAAGCGTTTGGCACAAATATAGAACTACCGACAGGAGCGGTAGTCCTCCGCAACAAATAGTTACGTTTATGACATGGTACAATACTCTATTAAATTGCCAAATGGTAGATTTCAAGAGATCAGCATAGCGATATAGAAAAAATTAACACGGGATGTTTAAAAATGTCCATGCATAATGACAATGCATATAACGAGAAAATCGTCTAAAATCACGACATTTTAAAAGCAAATATTTTAGGGGAATACATGTTTATGACAATAAGCAAGGTATGAGTATGACATCACCATTATTTCAAAAGTGAAGCGATACATGATAACTATCGTATAAGCGTGTAATGCGTGTGCTATATTGAATGAACATTGTAAAAATACATATATTGTCTTGTTTCTATTTATTTTCATGCGGTTTAGTTCAGTTAGTGATATTCTTATTGCAGTAATATTCAAATGGAGACAATAATGCAACAATAATTGCAAACTTCTGCCATTTAGTAGTGCATCGGCCAAGGCCATTTCTTTAAGCCCTTTTTTTCAAATGAGCCTACTACTTAGTCGTTCAAATATCTCGGACAAAATGTGAACCGACAAATTGATTACGTCTTAGACGATTAGGATATTTACACAATGGATTGCTATCCATTAGTACATTTAAAATCGATATTTATCGACTAACACTGAATGCTTGACCAATCAGTGGCGCGTCTGAATCTTTGCTTAGCCCTTGCTTCATGTCGACACATACCCATCGCCAGAAGTGCAGAGAACGGTTGGATTAAAACGGGGTAACATTTAGCTTAATCTTTTGTTAAAAGATAACGTAAATTGTTTTATTGTTTTTAATGATTAAATTGATCTTAAAATTAAAGAAGAACATGTTTAAGTCAGCTTCAATACTATCTTAACTAACGTGTCATGTTTTGAGTGCACGATAAGACGTATGCTTAGTATATCATATATAGCGCTGAATATATACTAAACTATCTTTTTATGCCAGGGTTAATATATGTCATTAACTTGAACATTAGCTGATTATTAAAAAACGCATGGAACTAGTTCAGAAAACTGACTCTATATACAGTTATTGTTCATGCTCTACTTAGTTAAGTTAAATAGAAAATTGTTTGACCTATAAATAACGTGTAATCTCACCAGGTGATGCTTTAGTTGTTTATTGATAAGCCAGTCAGTTTAAATGTTGTTATTATATTTTAGATTCATGACAAATGTCCATCAGCACAAAAGCCCTAAACGTGAAGTCTGATTATAGTTCTATATAGGTGTTACAGATATATCCCCTTTTGATATTTATTATGCTACTGTGTACTGCTTACGGAAGAAATATTCATAATGCCGAGTTGTATGGCGTATATGAACATCGAATATTACATGTTAATATTTTAGTAAAGGTATCACACTATAGTGTCATCCTTCTACAAACACGAACTCAGCAGGTTATTCATTACGTAATATATGTAAGCATATTCAATAGCAGTTTAACACATGTATAGCCTTTCGGTTATTTTGTCCTTTAATTCATCTAAGAATTGCTACTTATATTTTCTTTGGTTGGACTTTGGTTCCTCCAAGACATGGTCACATTAACTTGATGCTACATCTATGTTCATCCCTCCGGTCATGTTTGTCTTGTTGTATACAAATTTATTAATTTACAATCAACATTTCTGTGTAGTTATTCCAAAAGAAATAAATATGCCCTCCCTTTTAAATAAAATGTGAACATTATGTGTCAATGACGTCATTACTTTCATACTCACTCGTCAGCGATGAGACAGTATTTATTCAAAGAGATCGGTCTTCTGTTCATCTTGCATTTGAGAAATTCATCAGGAACTGCATGTTCAGAGCATCCTGAATCAGCTTCGCAGTTGGTCACTTTTTGCCAACTGACCGTCCCAATGCGGTAATTGTTGGTTATGCTCTTTTGGGTAAATAACTCATCACAGATTTGTACCTTTTATTAAATGCCACCTCACAGAAGTGTTCTTTTTTGACGTTTGGCATGCATCTTAATACCCCTTCCATGTGCCTATTAAAATTTTGCTCTGTGTTGCACTGCTTATATGTTTGATGAACGTTCATCAAATCCATCTTTACACGACCATGATGCTATAATTATTTACACTTCTCTGGTCATCTTTGTCGTTATTCAAAGAAATAATTTCATCTACCATCAACGATTTTATGTAGTTCTTCTTAAAGAAATATACCTTCCCTCTCTTTTAAATACTACGGGGACATCGGTTTTTCAATGACGTCACTACCTTCGACATAACTTTCAAAAACCGTCAGCGGTTGGACATTTTAAAAAAAATATTGGTTCCATTTTGCCGGCTGGCCTTTCCAATGCTGTAACTGTTTGTTTTCCACTTGTTGTTAAATGACACAAGTTTGTTCTTACTTTAACATTGGACTTGTGAAAACCTTTGTCCTGTGTCATTTTAAATTGTGGTATATCTTGCAATACGCTATAAATGCATTTTGTGTTTGCTTTTTTTTAAAAAAAGGAAAAAAAGCAATCTGACACAGATCTGTGAAATGCTACATTATGTTGAGGATTAGCCTTAGCAGTTGCTTAATGTGTTTGGGACTCGCGCTAGAGCAACTCCGCTTTTATGAGTTCACCAAAGACACATGCTACTTTATCTACGGGGAACCTCTAGATCAGTGCGAAGAAATCAACGACATGCAGTGCGTCAAGTCGTGCATGAAGCACGATAAGTGCAACTCCTTAATGTATGGGGAAGCCACAAAACAATGTTTTCTAAACGCCAAGATTCCTGAAAACAAAAGTCAATATCCGGCGGATTGTGGAGTGCAGTATGCCGAGCTGGGCATTAGTAAGTAATATTCATTATATAAACACTGTCGACACTGTGAAAGAAATCGCATGTTTCTTTATTCTACTTATAGACGATAAAGCTTGAATAGCGAATATGGCCTATGATGATAATTAAGACCTGGTTCTTGGGATTGAGATGTCTTTGTCCATTTTGGCCAGTACTCATCCGTTCAATTAAAACACAGTAAACATACAACTTCTGTGCAATGCATTGATGCCTTTATACATAGTTGGATGTACTAATGTCATTTTTTTTTGCTGAGCGCTACAACGGCATTCGCTCAACGTTAGAAAAACAATATTTAAATATGTGATACTTTGGATATTATATAAAAATAAGAAAACAAATTTCTTCATTGAATATCAGGCTTTTCAAAAACAAATTCCCCCACATGAGGGGAGGCATGTTGCTTAAGTAATCAGCTTCATGACATTTATGTTATATAAAACGCTACGTTTATAATGCAAATCACTTTGACAGAGCATGCGCTAACTGATGCGCCTTTGAGGAACATTTCCGAAACGAAGGATGATCCGTTAAAGTCAGTGAACAAGAGGCGTACTTAAATCGGTTAAGTCTGCTTAAGGTTAAAGTATTTTTCAAAATTAAGATGCCGCCTGCCTTGTCACATTATTTAGTGTTAAAACCGGAAAGACACAGGCTATTCAAGATACAACCTATTTTAGGTAGGTGCCGTAGTAGTGGACATCAAATCGGAATTATAGTAAATCAATGCGTTTGATTCAGCACAGACACAAAATTATTCGATCGTATCAGACATAATATGCCGGCACTTGTGTCAGGGTTTGGTATTCCATTACAGAGTACAACAAAAAATGCAGTGCCGTTCACAAACGTTAATTTACTTTATCTTGTTTACGCGCTCCTTGGACAGACTGAAGAGACTTTAAATTATATTAGTATTGACGGTGAAAGTTTTAACTTGGCACAGTTGTAGTCATAGTAATTTAAATTAGCAAAACTATAATGGATAACATTTGTACACATTGTTGATGCATTTTAATGTTCAAATGTTTAACCCTGCTCTGACACTTAGAAATCCATTTTGACATTTTTTTATGTCTAAACCCTTGATATGTTTCAAAATTTAAGGAAACGTGTATTGTGATGAGGGTTGGCAGTATCTTAATGACAAATGCTACCTGTATGTTGACGAACTTTTTACCTGGCAAGGCTGCGACGACTATTGTATCGGAAAACAGTCCTACCTAGCCAAACTATATGGAATAAGTACCCACACTGTCCTGATTAACGTCACACTATCCGGAAAGTTGACGGCAACAAATACAAACTCCCTTTGGCGTTGGCGTTCCTGGATGTCTGTTAACGGCCTGCTCGAAGAAAACGTCTACACAGGTATCGAAGTTGTTCAATACCTTTAAGTGTATTCATATACATATTGTTGTTTCTTTGTGTTTTTTGTTGTTGTCTTTTGTTCTCCATTTTGTAAAGCATAACACTTAAGTGTTTATATCGGGCAACACATTTATGTCACTATGAATTTATGGAAGATCGATAGTTTGCCTTACCTAATGGAAACTGAGCAAGCGTCATATGACAATTACCATGAATATTAAAATTACAATCAACATTAAACGTACATTAAAAAGGTAACAATCAAAATAGCCGTGCCGGATGATTAAACACAATTAAAAACAATTGCATTAATTTATTTTGTTTGCTGGTACTTCCAGATAGAGACGGTGTACCGATACATCACGAGCTCCTGCCAATCATAGACAACCTAGGCGACAATTACGACTGCGGCGTTGTGGCCCCTAGTGTTGTAAAATTGCAGGACTGTAATGATCTCAGGAGTTGCCTTTGTGAGAAGAAGCCCGACATCATTACAAAAAGACCTTACCAGTTTAATTGAAAATTATGTTGTTTTTATTGTTCATGATTTAATGTGTTCTTTGCGTCTTTAATACCTTTAAATAAATGGCAGTTACTTACTTTATTACAGGGAAGCAACTTATCTGGCTAGAACCTTTATACTGAGGATCGACTCCTGTGTGTTTTGTTATAATGAATGCGCCTGTGCATTCTACTTAGATACTTTTAATATTGGCGTCATACCTTTCTTGTTAACCTACTATTATAAATAGCATATCAAAAAGCAATGACATGTCTTTAAACTATCTTAACAAAATGACGGTCCTCTTTTGACACTTGATGCCTGTCACATTCTATATGATGAGTTTCCATTCTTAATCACATGTTATCTAAGATAAATATATTCCTTCACATAGACATAACAATTGCAAATTAGTATCGTCTTAACTTATCTATTAATGTATTAAATAACGCAACTAATATTTTAGAAAATTCATGAAAAATGTAGTATTTCATCCTCGTGCAGTGATGCTAACAGATTAAAATAAATACTGATTATGCCACGTGGTTCTAGGTTTCCCAAATCCGTAGGTTAGTATATTACATACTCTTACATCTACAGTTTAATTCATATTCTCTCTTTGTTATCCCAACAACTAGAACCTTCGTTTAATTTGACTTTGTTAATATTTGTATTCATTCTCCATTGTGTTTACCGTGTATAACTGTATGAATGAACATGCGCTCTGTTCTGTTAGAGTACACATCTGCAACGCATAATAACCTCTGTATGCACCTCGGCATTTTCTATGTACAGTGCCTACCCAATACATTGCATCTTAAATGAAATGTGTCACTACCAGTATTTAAATCGCAAATATTTAATAGAAACAAAACCACCCATTATTTAAAACCAATCCGACCACAAGTGGCACGACACATTCTAGCCTGCCTCAACATGATATACCGCTTTGATGAACAGCGAATGTATACATGCATACACTAAATGGATGTGACCTACTTCTCTATGAATTAGTGTTACCGTAGGATAATATAACTTGCTTACACAATAGCAATTCCCATTTTTGACAATTTTCACCTTGTTGATTATAAATACATTTGAAATTAATATCTTGTAATATTAACCAAACCACAATTATTTCTGATAAGAAAAATATTTATTTCCAGTGTTACTTTTCAAAGCAATATCGAAAACGAAACACATTCTGGAAACTTCTTTGAAATTATATATTGAACATTTTAAATTTAACTTTTAAAACAGAATTAAACTTGTCTGGCCCATACTATTATTTCAGCAAACACAAGGTAGGAGAAATTATGTATGAACAACAGCCATTCAGGAAATACACTGAGCTGCGTTTAAAGCTTGTTGAAACTTGATGAGATTTGTTTTAAACTGGATTGGATCCGCAATCGTTTTACACTGATAAGTGGACGATAAGTGTTTGCTCAAGATGAATTATAATAATCATTTTAATCTTACCTGTTAGCACTTTCCAGTATGCACCGATTGTATTATTTCTCTATACATGTTTGTGTACGCTTTTTCTGCTGTTGGTCCTCAAATACATGCTAGAAAGTGCATTAAACGTCTTTTTTCTAAGCTTTCAAATACTTGAAGTGCAAGTAAATATTAAAACAAACGCACACTGACCATCTCCTGGTTTAAGCGCAAACAAATAAACTTAAAAAGCAAACGGAAGTATAGCATGTGCAATCATTTGAGAGCATTTGCATTCAGATTTCAAGCATTCAAGACATGTGTTTATATAAACTTATTTCATGGATTATATCCTCCAAACACATTTGTTTCCACCTTAGGTCGACAGTATGTTCAGCCTTGACTTTAGTCAGTTGGTATTTTTTAAATTCAAGATATAACGTTAGCAAAAGTAATGACTTAATTGAACTGTTGTAAGACGGATATTGGCGCTCCTTAAATACTGTTTTTGTTTTTCGTCAGACCTAACGTATTTCAGTTATTTAGAAATGGTGTTCTCTTTCAACATATACAGTTCTCCAAGCATGAGAACTATGCCATTAACATTTTTAAAGACTTTCTTTTGCGCAATCCGTGATTGAAACTGTGCCTCTTTTATCAGCCGATGATCTAGGATTGCGCTAGTTAGTCCGGTCAGCCTCTTTTTCTCCATTAGTACTCGTAGTCAAATGGTGAATGTGTAAGCTACTCAAAAAGCGTAATGGACATTACGCCAATGTAAATTATTTAATTCGTTTCCGCTTGTCATGACAAGTATTTAGTTACAAACAATGGCTGCACTCAATTATTACTTTGATGTTGGTGTCTTATTGAAATCGTGTCATTCTATCTCACGAGGAGAAACAAGTAAAATACAACAATTGCTATATGTTATTAATTAAACACGAAAATGTATATGTTTGTTTTATGTTTTTATTAGAAATTAAAGATGATAGACGTTACATACGCTTTTTGTGGCCTTCATATTCACAAACAAATACTTTAATGTTGTATATGTTCTTGACTTTTTTAAGTAAACTGTCCATGTATGATCTCTCTAGATATGTGGTGAGAAAAGCACGAGAAACTGTTTATTCACAACATTAAAGTGTGTAACATTATATGTAAAGTATTACAGGCACTACGTATAATAATTGAACACTATATTGGGATAGACCGCAACCCACTGTGTCCATAACTATGGTATAATTATTATGCATATAGTTTTAACATATATTTCACATATTTATTGTGACCTGGTAATTTGCTGCTTAGATTAATTGTATTAAAATTATCATTCAAAAGAAGCCAATCACATATATTATTCTTACCGTTCCATTATATCCTGAAAGATGTGTTTTTACATCAAATGAAATGTTTAACAATGCGCATGTTGATGGGGTACTTTAGGTATACGGTAAATTCCGATTACTGACAATCGGTGATGAAGCCCAAAGCTTATATAATAACATAAAGCGTTTACAACAAATGGCACCCATGTTTTGGAGAAACATGATTTAGTATCAAAACTACCATGCATTCTAGCTGACTTTGTAAACAATTGTGTGCATAAGAAACCCTATCAGTATGACTAAACAGTGTAATAAAAGTATCCCTACAAAATGACCGAATTTAGCTTAAAAGAAATCGAACGACAATTCATTCAATTAACGACTATTCAGATGATATCTTCACAACTTATATCAAATTAAAAGACAACCTATGACATACGACCTTCTATCATACATTCATTGCATGTGGTAAACAAAATAAGTTCAACCATAGTTAGTTTTAGTGTTACATTTAAATTGTCGATATGCCGGTGCCTTTGTCAATTGGTAGTTCATTATTATGGACTGTACGTTAAATTAAAATGTCTCAACAACAACAGTCTGCTGAAGCATACTACTTATTGCCAGGGAAGGTTTTAGTGTACATAAGTCATGATTAATGCCCAATAATTGATCGATGATTTACGCACCCTTATGAATCGGTAAATATCGACTATTGTCTGGCAATAATCCCAGATTCGCACAAGTCTTCTTCAGACGGTTTTAGTAATAACTGCTATTGGCATCTTGTTTATCACATGGAGGTGTGTTTCCCACTGTGATGTAAATATGTGACCAATATGACGGCTGGCATACGAGACAAGCCTATACTGTGAATGATATACAGAAGAAAAGTAGTCCAACCGTAACGAGATGTGAGAGGACATGGTTATTATAATACAGTTACGTGTATTCTATAACAGTATTTCGTAAAGTAAGACAGTTTGTTATGCACTGCACACTTCAGTTGTCTATATCATATTAATGATGATATTGGCATTGTTCAGTATAACTGTCAAATGTCCGTCACAGTATTGCTGATATAAACTGTTTGATTATAATGTCCCATTTCGGCCATTACTCATCAAATTAAAAACGAGAAAATCTGTTTTAATCAGCATAAGGTAAACTATCGTTTAAAAACTAATATGTATATCAGTCAGCAAAGTTCCCCTGAAAGAAACAAACGACACAGTTATCCAAAAATTGTTTATATAAAACATGGCTAAACACTAATAGACGGTCAGTGCGTGACTAGAACTACTAAATTATATCGTTCATTGCATGTTATAATCACTGTTTTCAGATACTAAGAATATATTTAGCAATCGTTTGAAAAACAAAATCACATGCTGGTCGATTGTTTACAATAAACTTGATTCAGAATAGTTTAAAAAAACGTAATTTATTAATTATCCCGACACGTACTAGCGTATCCCTGAACAGGAAGTAACTTATTGTTTACTACCATTTACAATTGTGCTTTATTTTCGTCTATGAATGGTTCCATCGATCGATTCTTATAATAGAACCTTCACCTGCATTATATCATATATGGCATAAATCATGCTGTTTGTCCATGTGTAACAAAAACAAATTGCTCTACGGAAAGTTAAATACACCTGATTTGCTTAGGCGAAGGAAAAGCCATAGTGGTTATTTTGTGCGTGAGGCGATGTGACGAAAATTGTGGATGATTTTGCTTTAACACAGATTTAAATGTGTAAAAACATATTGTGTTTTTAATTATTTATAACCATGCTCTCCTTTTAATAGTTCTAGTAAGTAGACAGGTCCGGTCAAATAAATGTTGAATGTACTGACAGAAATATTATCTAGCAAATATATAAAAGGAACCTAGAAATTAAATCCTACTTAACACAAACTTTTTTATGATGATCAGTGACTACGATATATGTAGCGTTATTATGTTAGTTCAAGTGTCAAATTGTCTTCTTGAAACGTTTACAGCTATGTTTATTTTTAAGCACTTAAGTTGTAGAAACAAATACATTTTAACAGAATTTTAATCAGTTATCTTTGACTAATACAATATTAAACTAACAGTATTTCTATAAGAGTGTATTAGATACAAAACAAGATTCACAGTTATTATGTTTAATTATCATTACTCATAAATGCTGTCCAATGTTATCCATTCCTTTAAGTCTATGTAAATTAGCGCTGTGCAACCTAACGTCTTATTTGTTGTTGTTTTATCAATGACAATTGATTATTTATCACTTCACAACATTTCCAATGTATTCTTAAGTTAATAATTTTAATAGTAGAGTATACAAACAGTGTTTGCTCTCTGTATCACTAATTTAACCCATTGACTCAATTAACCCGGCATATTTTACACTACCCCAGTCGTCGCTGACACCAGGTAGGTGTTTTATATGTCAATAATGCCTAGCCATATACCGTGTTAAATATTGGCCAGCAGGAGAGTTTGTGGGGTGCGGCTGGATGCAAACCACAATACACATGGCAATTGGGACATTATCGAAATGGGTGTTGAACATATGTGCAGCACATGTCTTCCTATAAACGACTTTTCAAACTTATATGTTCATGGCAATAAGGGCTTAATATTGATATATTGAAACCAAATGAAGACTGTTGAACAATTGAGCATCATATTATCAAAATTTCCTATTTTGAATTTACTAGAAGAAAAACAACAACAACAACAATAGTAAAATACGCTTGCATAACTAATTAACAACTCATTATTTGCCATTTAATTGAATACATTAACGGAAAATAAAATATCACTAACTTTTAAACAGGTTTGGTCCAAAAGAAATAGTTATTTTTGTATGTGATCACATATCCATCTCCACTTTAGTTATAAAGACAGCCACATCTTAAGTTAGTCGATCTCCGTTGCCAAAATACTTGTATTGGTAATGGATAATACCGACTTCTAGTCTCGTTTTAAGCTTCTGCTCGTTCAGTGGACCTTACAGTGTAAGTCATGGTAATGGGGTGTATTTGACAGCTCCGTATTATCGCAGCGGACACATAGGTTGTCCCATAGAAAGTCATATTTACTACCCGATTAACACTTGGTACCAACGTGTACATCAAAAGATAACGGACTAATTTTTTTTTATTGCTTAATATTATATGTTAAAACTAATTTTGAAACGATTTAATTTGTATGATGATGCGATAATCATATTTGCAAAGCATGTTTCGAAGTTCAAATAATTAAGTGTACCTCTGAGGTTACCTCACCACAATTTATGTTGTTGATATGTTTCCACAGTTGGACATTATCCTGTTCCAACCCCAGTAAGTTCACTATGAACTATCACTCCCCTAGTTTTTGCTGAAGATTTAGCCAAAATAAATTTATAGTATTTGGATTATTAATCTGTTAAGGCGTGTTATTGCCAATGTGCAAACGTATTCTTTTTTATCAGAGTCCTAAAAGTTTTGAAAGTTGAATTTACTTAGAATACATCGAGCTTTTACAAATATATGTAATACGCCTTTGACCTGTGTTCGTGTCCTCCATTTGACAAGCCAAGTATATTATAGCGTTTTAGTATAATTGCTTATTAAATCAAACGAAAAATAACGTAATGGACACATGCATTGTCAATTCACGTTAGTTCTAAATTGTATGTAGAAGCTGGAGAAAAAATTGTACTAGTTCACAAAACACAGCTGTGGTTGTGTTTTTCTAGTCACAACCTCTAGTGTCCACAACAGTAGAAGTTGTTTATTTTCGATATAATTAATTTGGTTATTTTATATATTTACTTTCTCTTAAGACTTGGTACACACTATAAGCTATAAGTTTCACAAAATATACGTTATTTTTCAGTTTGTTTCGAAACTACTTGTTTATAAGTATACTAAATATAACTTTAAAACATTATTGTCACTTTTATTTGTGTATAATCAAGTTTTTTTTTTTTTTATTTAAATGAAATGTGTAATACAAAAGGTTATCCTCAACAATAATTCAATATTACTATTCAAATTATTATTACGATTCACTTTGACTTATCCTGAACGTCAGTAAATCTATAGTAAAGAGTTGCTGATGAATTAATGCGAGATTTGCCCTGCGATTCTCCTTGGTCTGTGTGTTTAGTCTTGATCTGTTGATGTCCTCGTTACCTTTTGTAAAGGACATTATGGCCGTCGGGAGGCGTCGCGTTACATTGTGTATATTTGTGCCTTGATTATTATCCGGTTTGACCTTACCATTTCTTGTTTGTGCTATCTTATGCTCCTTGTTATGCTCTCTTTCTCTGTTGTGATTTCAATAAACAAATTTCTTAATGAGACGGATACAGAAGCCTTATCGAATATATACATTCATGATAAGGATGATACATAAACAGAACAACAATACTAAACTGGATAAATTGTTTATGTATGCATAGCTTGAAAATTGTGATGTATAAGTACCCTTATGGTATTCACATCGCCTGGATCTCTGCCACTCTGCACAGTTCAAGTCTAACTGGGAAGGGTGATTATTCACGCCTTAAAAACAAACTTCCCAAGTTGGCGTACGTGCAGACATAAAACAAGACGTATTGCAAGAACTGCATGTAAGAAGTTAATATCGCATTCTGTTTCGTAAAATTTATAAAGAAATAACAGGAACAATAAAAGCTTATATTCGCACCTTGTTTTATACGATATCTTTGACATTAATTACACTTGGTATCAGCATACACGTATAGCAACACAAGAACATTTTCGGTTAAGTACTTCAGCCATAATGACATTTTTTCAGCGGCGTTTATTGATGCACTTCTAAACTGTGGCGGAACTGACAGCACAACTTCCTGTGGTTTCACCGTGGTGTCAACTCGAAATGTTTTATTGGTACGCGTTTTGTTGTTCAAAGTGTCGTTATTGTTCTTCGTAAAAGACAACTTCCGAGAACTGTCAAGATACTTATAGATGAAACACATAACTGATTTTGCTGTTTGCGCCGCTGTGTTTTGCAATCAAGCCATGTATTGTCAACATCCGTGGGAGTCTGAGCCAAGAATTTGTCCACATTCGCGGGAGACTCAGTCATGTATCTGTCCACATTTACGGATCGGGAGCTCGCGGGTTCAAACCCCGGCCGGGTCAAACCAAATACTTTATAGTTGATAGTAGTGGCTTCCCTCCTAACGCTCGGTGCTAGGGGCACAGCATTACGTTGGTGCCAATATAATGGACTGAGGTGAAAACCTAAGCAGTGTTGTAGAGATGAGCTACAAGGATTTCGATGCAAAATTCAGCAGAGCCTCGAGCTTTCTGAATGTGTTAGCCTCGCATGGCGCAATTTATTTATATAGACACTAACATGGTATTCTCTTTTTATCAATCTAGGCTTAAGTCGCTCTGTCTCACGATTCGGTCTTACGTCTTGAAAAGTGTGTCACAGTCTATTTCTACAACATCCGGTTATGCATGCACGCGCAATTGGCAAATTTCAACAATCACTTTTACCTGAATACCATTGTTGATGTAAACTGATTAATTCGAAGCTGTTTACATCGACTACAACATGGCAGACCTACTGTCAAATCGGAAGTGGATTTTTTCACCAGCCTAATTGAACTGTTTGGCAGAAGAATGTGTGTCCACCATACATAAATTGTATGATCCAGAAACAAGTTCAATTCTGGTCCAAAGTTAGTCGAAAGAGCGATATAGAGATGGTAAGAGAAAACGTGAGAACATTAGGCACATTAAAAAGATGCTGTTTATAGTTTTTGACTCGTTTATCATCAACTTTATTTCAGTAATCTGGAGACAGTTTCCACAGAAAAAAATGCTGCCTTCACGATGCAGCATGCCGTAAACACCTAGCATGATACCACACACAGTCACATTATCCTGATAATATACTGGAACTACCTTTATATTTTCGTTTACTTTGCTATGTCGGTAAAACGGTTTTAGTATGCATATTTGTTTCAATATCATATACAAATAAAATATACAGAACAGTTACACATATAATTAAGATTCATATGTAGACCGTAATGCATATCTTCTTGTTTATGTTATTCGTAACATGAGTGTGTATATGGTTGTCCTTAAGATATAAACCGCGTTTTAAACAAAGAAGAATAAATAAACCAATCATTTAATGATCTGTATCGAATTACTTACCTTAGAACCAATCAGACAGTGTTTCTCGTTCTTTAATATAATTTGATTGCAAGTTTGAACATTATTATTATTATTATTAATATTATAATTATTATTATTAGTAGTAACAGTAGTAGTAATATTATTTATTATTGATATTGTTATTATTATTATTATTATTATTATTATTATTATTATTATTATTAGTATTAGTATTATTATTAATATTATTACTATTATTAATATTATTATTATTATTATTATTATTAGAAGTAGTAGTAGTAGTAGTAATATTTTTATTTTTAGTATCATTAGTAGTAGTACCATAAGTATTTTGCGTGTCACTGTCGGACAATTCCCGTAGTTAAATAAGTTATTTCCAATAAATTTGTTGTGTTGATGCTTTGCATAAACTTTCTCTATGACCGTTGTTGGAGGTATATTGCATCCCTAAATTAAATTTCTAAATTAAGATAAGCAACACTTCAAAATGCCTTTCTCACTGTCTACCACGTGAGCTATTGCAACCGGTAATTTTTCGGAAGATTAAAGCGACTTTTAGGTTTTGTGGCATTTTCTAGGGATGTCAACGGACATTCGGATATCCGTTCGAATCATCGGATATCCGAATCGACTTCGGTATCCGAATATTCGCTTAAAAATGTAAAAT
Organism: Sinonovacula constricta; assembly: GCA_007844125.1. NCBI lineage: Eukaryota > Metazoa > Mollusca > Bivalvia > Cardiida > Solecurtidae > Sinonovacula > Sinonovacula constricta. The sequence goes on from CM017564.1 coordinate 5,163,341, forward strand.
TTTAACCATATAATTAAATGTTTTGGCCATTTTGCTAAGTTATCTTTCTGCTGTCATGTCAGTGTGCAATGATGCATACGCACATGTAACGGATTATCGACAGGTGGTTGACAGGTGGTGACACGCAGTATCGTATACTTGGCTTTATAGTTTTAGAAATGTGTTAAAGCATGATGGTACGTATAATAACATGCTAATTAACCGCCGACGTTTGAAGCTTCTACTGATCCATTTTGTTAAGCGAAAACTATCTTTACTTTTGTTGATGAATTTCACAGTTTTAGAAATAAGCTAAAGCTTTTGTAAAATAATTTGCCAATTAACAGCTATTGTTTAAACTATTAATTATCCATTTTGAATAGGGATTGTTATCTTTAATTCCGTTTGTTCGTTTTTATTAAGAAGAGATAGAGCTACAATTATGTAGATAATTAACAGGTTTGTCGGCAAAGTTCAGTTACTCATGTGTAATCAAGTCCGTTTGGATTGTATAAATGAATTTATACATTTATTATGTTTTCATTCGATCACGGTGGTCTTGACTTATTCACATCCACTTCCTAAACAAATCATTAGTTATGCCTTCCAATCTTCAGTCCTATGTTTGGCGACATTTTGTGAGGCCCATAGACAAATCCAACGCAAACTGTAATTACTGCAGCGTAGAGCTAGCGTATGGCGACGGCACACCCAACCTCCGCAACCACTTGAAGAATAAGCACCAGTATATGGTTGAGTCGGTGTCTCCCGATGTATTTTATTGTTCGTAATTCATTTATTATTAAAATGATGAAGTGCCTTTTCCTATGGAAATGTTGACTTAATTATTTCCATTGAACGGACGATTTAATTATGTCAATGGAAACGTTAGTAACCCCGCACACATCCGACTGCAACATCAGAATTAGCTAAGATTTATATCCGGATATCCAGATATCCGTTCGGATCGTTCGACGGATATCCGGATACCAAAATTTACTATCCTTTGACATCCCAAGTACTTTCATGTAACAACCTGGCGACACTAGTATACACAATGCAGCCTGGTCTAGACCTATAACTAAATGTAGATGAAAATAATGAATGATATTAAAAACTGTTAATCGCCTTCTACATTTGTGTGTGCGCGTGTGTGTGTGCGTGCTTGCGTGTATGTGTGTTTGTGTGTGATTTTGCAAAACTGTAAGTATCGATTACTGATTTACGCAAAATGGAGTACGGTTTATCATGTGTCCATATACTTGTTAAGGATATCTCATACAGGTACAATAATAAAAACCGTAAACGTGAACACGCAACATGTTTCAATACAATTTTAATTGCATTGAGTGATTTGACACAACTGACGTTAATTATCCCATATCACATACTCTTATGTTTAACCGACAGTAAAGCACAATTTGAATAGCTTAATAAGAAAAGGTCCTATCAAAATTTCCACAGATACTAAAAATTAATCTACCTCCAGACAAAAGCAGTGTGAGTGTAAATGTGACAAAAACTCAGACAGGAGACATAACACACAAAAGAAAAACAAACATCAGTTACCGCATTGGAACGGTCAGTCGGCAAAAGGACCGACTGAGGTGCTTAAACCTGGTTTGTGGAGCGCTTAAACCTCGCACAGGTTTTTCTATCAAATACACAGTCTAAATAAAAGTATCCCGTCAAAGTGTAAACAGTAAGCACCTGCATCGGGTTCTAAAACAGACACATTCAACTTATATACATACAACATATCTAGAATTTAAATACGCCATCAAAATATGTACAATATGTACAGTAGATTCTAGCCTCGGCAACCTAAACATTCCAAATTAAAAAGTAGTTTAAAATGTAACAGCAGAAGCGATGACATATAATAAGGACAATTTAATGATGTCATACAATGCCATGACGTCATATGCCAAAAGTGTCAAATATGAACAAATTACGAATGAATTTTGTCGAATTTTAGAACACAACCCAAACCAACAAAATAATATAGTATTGTTGAGGGTTAATAGGTAATAAGTTTACCCAGTCGGCCCATATTGCCGACTGACCGTTCCAAGGCGGTAACTGTTGTGTTTGCTCTTTTCCTTAAATGACTCATCACAAATTTGTTCATACTTTTCGCTTGGCTTTCATGTAAAATACCTTTGTTCTGTGCCTTTCCGGAGCTTTGTATATGTTGCAATGCTCTAAGGAATTTGTCATATATTCTTATTAAGATAAAATATCATAAAATGCCGAGGAGCTTTCCGCAGTTGGCCTATTCTATCATAAATGTCTAATAATCCCCATGTCATAGCTGCTGTGCAATCTCACAGTGAGATTTGCCAATATTTGAACTTCACATATTGTCCCTTTTATGACTATGAGCATGATTTATGTGACCCTTTAAAACACACATGCTAAGGCAAATTTTTGTCGATGCCCTTATCCAACGGATTCTCTATGTGTTACTTATGTATTTCCAATGAACAACCTCTTCAACAAAAGTAAACTACTTAAACGTTTATCCCCTGACGAGTCAACAAATACAGGTGTTCCATCAGCATGACCACGACTTCATAGCAGTTTTATGGTATACCGGCACTCAAAAATACTACATCATGCATAGTTAATTGATTAATATGTACATAAACAAAACATGAACATCTAAGCTATGTTTATTGAACTTAGACTTAAGAAAATAGTTTTAAAACTCAAATCAAAATTATTTATATTTAAAAGTTTACACGATAAGTTAAACATGGAACAAACAATATGGAATTCTATATAGTTGCATTTGAAATAACATCAGTAATTCCTAATTCAAAACTTCCGAACGATAAGATACATTCATACATGCCAATGTATCCGGTCTACGTGTATCGTATGTCTTTGTAAAAAGAAAACAAGTGTGTGTTTGGTTTTGTTGTTGTTTTTCTTTTTAATTTTAATTTAATACAACTATCAACAATACCAAAAAGATTCAAGTGTTTTCAGTAAGCATTGTATATGTTGTAATTAAACTTTCATCCACAGAAGCATCAACACATTATACATGTGTTCAACATATAATAAATTTATTTAACATAGCAGCAAATAGTAGCACACTGTATCTTTACCTTAAAACCGTATACTTTTCCGCTTTATAAATAAATAGAATTAAAATTTAGAAAAAATGGATATAATATCTAGGTTGGGTCCAATGTTTATTACACAACAATCACAGTCAGTATTTTATCTTAGTGTCGTTTTTTAGTTTAAATTTTACTTAGGGAATATCTAATGGTACAACACAGGTACTTAAAGAAGGTAATCTTAGTTTTGCAAATTTGTAAATTATTTTAAATTAGTAATTCGTACTATTTTAAGTGTGTGTCTTTCGATTTGTTTAACGCGACCTCGATAAATTGCCCAGGCATGACTTAATGCCAATATGGAAATCTCTAAATGGGGTCCATAACAGGTAACTGTATGTGAATCTTACATCGTAGCATTATAGATAAAATTTCAGCATATAACTTAATATTGGCGTATTATTATATAGTTTAGATTTTCAACAAAGGATATAAAGAAGCTCGATCACCCACTTAATACTATTAGCTTGTAAATACAGGTCGGAAAGTCCTTGGCTGTTTGCAGGGAGAAACAAATGAAGGTGGATACATGTATAGTTGTATATGCTTTAAAATTACATGTTTAATTATATTTGCAAAGCTTATGTTTTATGAATATGTACACAAACAGCTTGTCCACTGCGAATTTTAATGGCGACACAACCCTACTAGGTTTTGAGTTTTTACTAGGAGACATAGTTTTGACAATAAGTAACATAATGATTTGATGCAGCCTTTTGTAATGTGGAACAATATATCCGTACACAGTTTCGTAATATAAAGTTATATAAATGTTAAACATCGCACACCTGTTCGAACCGTTAACTTTCGCTCTTTGCTAAAAACAATTACAGTCGACATATGAATACGCATCGTTATATATTTCGAGATAATCATATTATTTCTTGTTGCGCAGTTCGTTAAAATTTGAGCGAAGTGCGAGAGTGTCTGTTTTTTACTTATTATTTGTACAGAGAGTTAAATCGAATTCGGGAGTTTTAAATTGCTATTGTGGAAATTCCAATACATTATTTTCTATTACTTGATTCAAATTCAGATGTGATGATTGTATGAGTTCTAATATTCGTAAACCAAACGACCTAATTGCCTTTGGTGTACACTCGAACACGTCTTCATATTTGGGATTGAAACTAACACTATGTACTGGATTTTTAGGATTAGAGTTAACGTTTGTTATGAACTGAAGCTCAATTTTCTCTCGTCTAAGGAATACTGATGGCTGATTAACTTCAACGTAAAGGCTCTCTACAGGAGAGGTCCTGAAAGCTCCAAGGGCAGACAAAGTCCCTGGTTGTGGACAACGTCTAGCATCTGGAGATCTGATCTCCTGGCAGAGCCGTAAACAATGCTACCGTAATCTTATTTCGATCCTACTAGTGATCTTTAAGTAATAAAATTGATCTATCAGCTCCCCAGTCGGAATGGTATAAAATTTTAACAGGTTAAGAGATTTAAGACATTTAGATTTTGCAAATTTAATATGCGGTAAAAAAAGATAACTTACTGTCAAATATGACACCAAGAAATTTAGTTGCCTTGACAACAGGAATACAAATGTTATTAAGAAATGATTCAGGATCGTTGTGCAAAGTTCTTTTCTGACAGAAATGTATGCAGTTTGTTTTGGTGGGTGAAAATTAAAACCATTGTTGTTACTCCAAGTTGGTAATGAGTTATTGTTGTAATTGCCTTTCTATAGTATTCATATTTTGGAACGATAACAAATAAGGATACTTTCCACCAATAGCAGACAATTACTCCATTATTTAGAGTTTTTTTTTTTATAAAGTTGTTTATATTTATGTTAAAGAGAGTAACGGATAATATACTACCTCGAGGTACACCTTGTTCCTGTTTATGAACAGAAGACAAGGTACACCAATTTTCACTTGAACAATTCTGTCAGAAAGAAAACTGTTTATAAATGTGGGTAAACGACCCTTGAGGCCAAGATCACCTAAATCGTTTAAAATCCAATGTTTCTATTTTGTATCTTATGCCTTTTCAAGATCAAAGAACACCGCTAAATGTTTTTTTCTTTATAAAGACATCTCTTATACAAGTTTCAAATTGAACGAGATGAACGGGTGAACTTCATTGGTTTTTGAACCCACTTTGAAATTCTGTGGGTAAATTATTTGTTTCAAGGTAAAACATGAGTTTATCATTTATCATCCGTTCTAAAATTTTACAATTACAACTTGTCAAAACAATAGGTCTGTAACTTGAAGGATCTGTTAAATCCTTTTCCTGTTTATGTATAGGAATGACGAATGCAGTTTTTCACGAATTTAATTATGTTTCCGGTAGGTGTTTTAGAAATTTATAGGGAATATCATCAGGTCCAGCCGCGGTTTCATGACATTTATTCAGTGCGTCTCTAAGTTCTCTTAACGAAAAGGGTTAGGTGAAATTTCCATTATTATTTGACTTAAAATTGATTTTACTTTCTTCAACCCGATTCTTAACATTTTGAAATTGTTTCGTCTAATTTTCCGAAGATGAATATTTAGTAAAACTTATAGCAAGTGTGTCTGAATTTATTTTTTTTATTATTGAGTCATTAGATTTTAGATGATAAACTGTCGCTGAAGGAGATTTACCACTAATTTTCCTAATGGATGACCAAACATTTTTAAGTGAAGTCTTACTGGTTATACAAGAAACAAACTTCTGTCAAGATGTTCTTTTGGCTTGTTAAATGATCCGCTTGACCTATGCCCTTTCGATTTTGACATTATTCAAATTAGTACTAGTAGGGTGAATATTAATTTCTAAAGAGTCGCTCTGCGTTTTCTAATGGATGTTTTGCATTCATCATTAAAACAAGGTTTGTTACGCTTTCACTTTGTTGTGGTCTTAGGTATACACTGTTTCGCTATGCAATGCAGAATTCTTGAAAATGAATGTATTTTATCCTCAGCATTCTGAAATGTTAAAGTCGTCAATTCTTCAGTATAAAACATTGAACATAATTCCCAATTTGCTCTGTTCATCCTTCAACAAGTACTATCTTCATTTAAATTGTCAGATTCATTGGTTAATATGAAAATTAAAATGATCACTTCCACATAAATCTTCATGTACATCCCAACTATAATAAAGAGATTAATAATGTCCTGAAGCAGGATGTAAGTAAGTTGCCTTTTTATTATTCATAAGGCTTATATCATTTTGGGCAATAACCCCCTCCTACGTTTTACTCATATTATTATAATCAGAACATCCCCATAATGGGTTTTGTCCATTAAAGTGAAAGTTAAATTGTATACAACTTATAAGTATCCTGTAACCTATGAGTTCGTATCACTAAACTTACTTTAAGTGAACGAAACATGGTAAACATGGTTTCAAAATGTATTTGCTTTTCCTGCGTTTCAACAATAGTATTTTTATATAAATGTTGTGTCTAAGTTATATTTATATCCAGACCTAATATAGCAGCCTATACGATGGAAACTGTAAGTATGTAATGTAAACATAGTTATGTACAAGCAAAGCTTTTCTGAGTAACTAAATAGTTCAAACCCAACGACGAATTTATGAAATGAGATACAGCTTTCTAAGAGCTTTGGCATTATCTCATCCCGATGTTTCCTGAAAATGTATGATATCGACAATTCCTTTTTTTTTTTGGAGTGAGTATATCAATGTATAACACAAAGTGCGACATAAATGTTTATAGGGATAGACAGTTTTGAACTGGGTTAAGCTAGTTTTGACGTCATTACAAAACAGGTTTCGATCCAGAGCAGTGTCGGTGGTCTTCCTGCACCACTTTAAAAACGATGCCGAACATATAATTCGGTGCGACGTCCTAAACTTGAGATATAACTGAACATTACATGAACTAATTGTAACTTCTGTTTGTAGTAAGGTTGAATAAAACAAATCTTCGTAGGTTTTAAAAACAGTTCTTCATTTAAGGGTATGGTTTGTAACCTGAAATTAACAAATATAATCAATAACTTCTAGCATATATAAACATAAAGACAATTCATTACAATACAATAATTCTTGATATGACCAAAGTTACGAGAAATATTCAATACAAATTACAATAGATCACTATAATAAATCAATATATATTTACATACCAGCCAACTTATAACTCAATCTTGTAAAGAAATTAATATGAATCTGTAAAAGATATGTGCTCCTTCTAGGGATAAAGAAAAGCGGGAAAATTATTGTTAGTTAAAACTGCTCACATACTAGAAAAAACGGTTTAGAATCAACTCACTCACTGAAAATGACACTTAAACGGTAGTTATATACAAGACGCCACAGGGTAGAACGATGTACATTAAATGTGCGGATAGATATAGCACAATAACATAAACACACCCTGGTTATATACTCCCTTGCTCTAAAATAATTCCTCCTCGAATTAAAAAATAAAACTGCATTGATGAAGTGCTGACCAATGCTAAAGTCCATGTACATATAACATGTTGTCATTCATATGACCAAGGGAGGTAACCTAGTAAAAATTAAATATTATGCAAATTTGTTTACTTTGATTGTCTCCCTTCGACCATAAGGTTTTTAGGCATAAAGGGAAAACAATGCATTAAATAATTATTTACAATTACATATTTCTACTTGTACCATTTTACATATGGTAAAACAATATAATAAAATATGAATACTAATGTTGACCACTATTATTTGGCCTAGTGAAAATTCATTACAAATAAATATCAAAAAGAAATGTGAATGGCATTACAGAGGAAAAGTTTCAAGTAACCTGTTCTCAAAACTAAAACACACAAACTTAAGTAAAGCTCAACACAACATGATAGCTTAAATAATTTATCTTGAAAATCTCAAATTGTATTCACCACTTTAAACTACACAGACTGCCAACCTGTAAAAACACTATCATTATACATCATCCTTAATTCTATGAAAATAAACATTGCTAGTTTAAATTGACAAACACATATTATTCTGTAAAGAATACATGTAATAAATAAAGGCACACACTGAACAATATTTTCAGTATAACAGTAATTGACAATTTGCACAAGCATGCTGACAGGTAACAGGATATAGTAATAATGATAACTATACTGGCAGCCTTAAGTGAGTTTCTTTCCTTTAGTGGTTCCTAGAGTAGAATTAGTGACTCGAAGTCAAGAAACCCACTCTCCGAACCGGTATGGTGGGCATCGAACCCCGACGGATCTAGTTGACAGAGGAGCAGCGGTTGGTCTATTTGCAGGTGTCTGCACACAAACCGAAGGAGATGTCACAAACAGAGATCTAGAAGTTGCACTAGGAAGGGAATAACTTGCGCGAGTGCTGTCAGAGTGATGTTGGCTCAAAATAACATTAGGGCTCGAACCCCGCCTAGCATCTACTGAAAAAGGGTGTACTTTCGGGATTGGAGAGGGATATATATTTCTCTCCTGTAGAGTTGTTCCAATCCTTCTTTGAGGTATTATATACCTCCCACTCTCTACAGAGCTGGGGTCAGTATCTGACTCAAAACTAGGTTCTGGAACCGGAGTGGTTCTAGTTGGTGGCTGTCGCCTACTAGGTTTGGGTACAGGTTTAGGAATGGCGACAAGATCAGGGTCTAAATGGAAGGACCATATTCCTATGAAGGGTTCTGATTGGGCCAGACCCATTCTGCAGGCAAACACGGTACACAGTGATATCAGGATCGACAGAAATAATAACATAGAGATGAGGTTCCCAGTTATCAGCCAATTTACAACGTTTTTTTAAACCAACTTTCCTGATAAGTACAGTGTCACCCTCCTTTAAGGAGTTGTTTTGTATGACTTTACGGTCATATGCCTGTTTATTGTAGGCAGCTCTGTCCCCTGCATTGCACTTGCCACTTTGTAAGCATACTGCATACGTTTTCGCAGTTTGGCTACGTATGAGGGATAATCTTTGGCACACAAGCCATTGGGATCTGTTCCCAGGTAGCTGTCCACTAGAAGACGTGCATGCCAACCGAACATTAGAAGATGAGGCGAGTATCCAGTGGAATCATTTCGAGTAGCATTGTAAGCCTGAACAAGAGGACCAATATATGATCTCCAGTCAGCTTTCTGATCCTCTACCAGGTTCCTCAACATCTTCAAAAGCGCTCCCAACTTCCGTTTCCAGACGGGTGGTAAGGGGTGGTCCTGGACTTTGTGACATTTGCCAGCTTACACAGCTCATGAATACGTTTCAAAATGTCTGCCTTGGTCACTGTGAAGCTGCTCAGGAAAATAGAAGTTTACAATGAAAGTGTCAAACAGCGCCTTTGCTGTTGCCACAGCTGATGTTCTCTTACAAGGAACTGCTTTGGCGAACCGCGTAAAATGGTTGTGATTACCAATATGTCCCCATAACCGCCTTTACAGATATTAACTGTGGGGAAATCCATGCAAACAAGTTGCATAGGACGAGTTGTGAAAACGAGGTCTGTTTGGCGTCTTCCTACAAACACAACGAAGGCATGTTTCAACTCGCTTGCAAATATCTGCATCGAGACCAGGCCTGTAAAATCTCTGTCTTGCAAGGCACACTGATATATCATTTTCAGGATGACCAATATCTGTGTGTATGCCTATAAATGCTACAGTTCTGTGGGAAGATGGAACAACAAGCTGTACTACAGATTGATCGTTGATGGTAGCGGACCGGTACAAAACACCATTTCGAATTGAGAGTCTGTTCCATTCACGTAGAAACTTACGAACTGAAATGGGTTCTGCCACATTGTTCTCCCCATGTGGGCGAATGCCGCTACTATCTAGATCAATAACTCTAGCCAGAATAGGTTCATTGTGCTGCTCTGTAAGCCAGTTCATTGCTGCAAAAGAGCTCAACTGATTACAAGCCTCTACTTGGTGCTCGCCAGCCAAACTTTCAGCTTTTGGAGATGAACATGTGATGCTGGTGCAGATTGCTTTTATAGCATCGGCAAGAAGAGGATAGGGCTTAGAGCATCAGCATCTGCATTGCTTGCACCTGACCGATAGTGAATAGAAAAATTGTAGTTAGCCAGGGAAGCAACCCAACAGTGTTGTGTAGCTTCAAGCTTAGCTGTAGACAAGACATATCTCAGGGGATTATTGTCTGTTAGGACAATGAATTGGTTCCCATAGAGATATTCATGGATTTTATCAGTCATTGCCCATTTTAGAGCAAGAAACTCTAACTTGTCTTAAACCCCTACTGGCATATGCCTTCCAGTTCTTGTATAAGAACTGCTCCAAGACATTGCGAGCTAGCATCTGGTTGGAACACAAATAGTCTGCTATACATAGAACAGGAGGTTTGGTCAGAGAGACTTTCAAAAGTTGAAAAGCAGATTTCTGCTCCGGTCCCAAACCCACTCTACAGGTGAAGTTGCAGACTTCTTTGCCTTCATTGTTTTTTTTAGTAAAGGAATTGCCCTCAAGGAGACGGTTTAATGGCTGGGCTATCTTGACACAGCCCTTTACAAAACGCCTATAGTAGCCAGTAAAGCCAAAAAAAAAAAAAAGATCGAAGTTCTTTTACATCCGTAGGTTTAGGCCAAGAAGGACCGATTAAACTTTTACGGGGTCGGTGGAAATCCCTTTAACCGACATAACATGACCCAGGTAGTCCAGAAGTGGTCTTAAAAACTTCACACTTGGAGGCTTTGAGTGAAAGTCCATGAGTCTCATGGCGAGAAAACACAGCTTCAAGACGATGTAAATGTTCTTCAAATGTAAATGAAAACACAAGGATGTCAACTATGAAGACAAGACAGTCGCGAAGACGTTCCATACGACGTTGAAAAGTAGCTGGAGCGTCACAAAGGACATAGCTCATTCTGTTACACTCATAAACACCCAAGATTGCCAACAGAAAAGGCAGTATTTTCCTTGTCATTTTCCTCAATTTCGACTTGCCAATAGACTGATTTAATATCTAACTTAGAAAAGTAGTTGGCACCAGCAAGAAAATCCACTGTATCATCGAAACGAGGTAACATGTAGGTATCTTTTCTGGTATGAGAGTTGAGCATTCGTTGGTCTATACAAAACCTCATAGATCCATCTTTTTACGTACTAAGACTACGTTTGATCAAAATTGACTATCTGAAGGGCGAATAGCTCCACACGAAAGCATCTCTTTAAGGTGTTCCTTAATTTCTTCAAGCATGGCAGGTGAAATTTTCCGATAAGGTTGTTTAAACGGTGTTTCATCCTGCAGGACAATCTTGTGTTTTACCAGATTACAACAACCTAAATCAGTCAAGTATTTAGAAAAGACATCGTCCCAAATGCCAAGGACTTGTCTAAGGTAAACAAGCTGGTCAGAAGTTAGATTCCCTGTATCTATCTTCAATCCAACATCTTCTACTGAAGGGTTCGTTGAATCTCTATGTTTTGAGCTGGAAGAACAATTAGTATAGTAAGAAGAAGATACAGAATCAAGGTTATCCACAATTTTGACCTCATTCACAGAACAAAGGTCTGATCGTGGCTTGATATATATTAGACGTGCTGAAATGTTGCAGATCTTTACAAGAACTTTTGCTGAAGAAGCAACAGGGGAAACATTAATTAAGCACGGCCTGACAAGATACCGGCTTTCAGAGTGTGTTATCTGTGACAACACTTGAGGTGGTGTTGATACCATGAACAATCCCATTGATGGTCACTGTTTCATAAGCTGGGACTCTAATGGTTCTTTTGTTCGTGGACCGAACAGTACATGGCTTACAGCTAACTGCATCAACAGCCATTTGCCAAGCATTTGAAACTTGGGATCCCTTTTTATTCTTGCACCACCTCATGACCAAGTATAACTGGACATGTCATATTGTCAGCTTTGTCCGGGACCACCAAAACAGGAACATCCAGTGGACAAGAGCTGGTTGCAGGTACTGAAATAGTAATTTCAATATACCCAAGAACATTATGAGAGGAACCATCCGCAATAGAAATACCAAGACCAAGGCGATCTAAACTGAGTAAAGGTACATATTCAAGGGATCTGAACAATGACTCAGAAATGGTTGTGACCAGACACCTACTGTCAACAAGGCATGTAACTTATTTGTCATTTATAAGAATGGTGGAGGTATTGTGACCCCCAACCATGCGATCCGAAGAGTTTGGGATTCTTCAGTTGGCCATACAGAGAATCTCCGGTTGGTCACCAGCGGAAGCAGTTAAAAGTTTAAAGGATTGCCCCTTCCAAACGATCTGGTTTGTGAATTGGATGTACCATTATAACGAGGCAAGGTAGGAGTTGGCTGATTTCGGTGCTGACCTGATGAAGGCCGCCCACGCCAGTTTCTCGCCCCTCGAGAGTTAGACAAGAGAGTCGTGTGAGAAGGCTCAATTCTTTGATTTAAGCTTGAATCAAAGCGCTGAAGAAACTGGTTAAACTTCTGGTCAAGTTATTGGCTCAGCTGAGTTTCCAAACCCGCCATGCTAGACTCCAGGCTACCTTTCAAGCTAGAATATCCAGGTGACCCAGATATAATCGACAAGCAAAAAGAGTTACAGTTTCATCTGGTCGCTGCACTTGCATTAAATCAGTCAGACAATAGTTCTTCTTTAGAAGACGCATCTGAAAACATTGCATCAAGTTTTGTCAAGATACCACTCAATGAAACAGATTGGCCAAGAGAGACAACGAGGCGTGCAGTGCCACGCAGCGAACTTCGTAAAGCTTGAAGTTGCTGGGAGGGAGGAGGTCCAGTCTCCTGATGAAAATAAACACTTAACCTCATTCTTCCAAACCAAATAATTTACCTCTCCCTTTGGTAAAGGTACATCACCAGAAAATGATGGCAGTTTAGGCAAACTGGTGTTAACGGGGGGGGGGGGGGGGTATGTAAAGGATGGCTGAGCAATGGGTGTAGAGGTAGCAGTGGGAGCAGGGGTTTTTGACTCCCTCATCTCATTAATAATGCGTGGATGACTGTCCTTATCACCTTCATTGCTTTTAATAGATTCTTCTTTAGGTATAAGGTCATATTTTATGCTTATCTCAGCCATAATAGACTCCATGGTGAGATTTTGTGCAGCCATTATAACAAATGATGGTGTTGTCTTTATACCAACCTGTAAGCAAATATATAAACACTCAAAAGTATATACCTTTTTGGAGTTGAAATCCTCAAATGGAAGCCAACAAATACTTAGTCCATCTGTAAAAGCAATAATATACAGAAAGATATAAAGTGCTCACATAATGTGTTCACATAAACTTTTCAATATGCCATGTAACACTTACCAAAAATGTATATAATCTGTAAAGTGTTATGTTGTTGGGGAAATAGGTCTATTCTCCCAGTGTCAGCTGAAAATATGGCAAAGTAATTAACAACTGTCTTATTTTGCAATATTCGATGGTAATTGGTGTTAATGCATCAAACTTGGTGGTAAATAGCTGAAAAAAGTAGAATGTTAGTCAGTATTATACAAAATGCACAACACAATTTCAGGAACCTGAAATGAAATAGCAGCTTATCTGACCTAGTGTGAAATCTGCATTGAAACATCGCATGGGGCACAACAGGTGGTCAAAAGCTACCCGACCTTATCCTTCCAAAGCACCAGCAGGCCAATATTCTGCCACAGCCAATGCCTGCAAACAGATTTCCCCTTCACACACATGCGTCTGAATATCGTCTGACATTCTGCTTATCTGTTTATGAGAAAAAAAGCGCATTGGCACTAACTAAACGGATGTTTATGTGGTTTCGCTCTCCGCAGCACTTGTCACATTCCTCCATTACAGAGTCCAAACCATGTATCCGTAATCGCTCAGTTGGATTTTGTCAGAATTAAAACTGAGAATGTAGTACAATTACATCCGGTAAAGGGGCTTGATAATTCACCGCCACTCCCTGGATTGATTTGCTCTCGTCTTGGAGTAGTAACAAAAAGTGACTCAACTCATTTCGGAATTTACATGTTCTATTATTTTCCAAACTTTCTATTTCTGTCAACTCTGACGTTGCAACTCAAAATGTTACTGTTGCATTGGAAACAAATGATGATGTTTCAAGATTAGTTGTTGAAGCTGGGCTTTGATTGCCAAGGCAGATATAGAACATGCTGTCAGAATTATTCCTATATTCCCATTAGACAATCACAAGTTAGGATTTTCCCTCGATGTGTTATTCTACTTTGATACAGTTAAACTTATGATGCTTTATTCTCAGTGTCTATTTTGAGTCCTTTTCTAAAGCATTGCAGTTGATAGTTCGTGCACAGTTTGATGACCAAAAGGTTCTACATATAATATATGAGTTTATCTTCGTTGGTGCTGCTCACTCATAAGGATTTTAAGCAGGTCTTAAGGCATTTTTGTAACTTGCTTAGGATTTGGGTATCCCAATAAAGCATGAAATAAAATATTTACCTTCTACATGCGATGTTGACCATGGAACAACAATAAATACTACAACTCTGCCAGTTTACCCCCTGAAAAACTTGAAACATTGAAACTGTTTTTGTTGGCTTACAAACTTCTTCGCAAAATCACATTGCACGAATTGCAATCGATTCTAGTCATCTTAAATTTGCTTGCAAGGACATTAAGCATGGTCGATGTTTCTTGCGCGACTGTATTGCTCTTACTATTGGTTTAAACAATGATAAACGCTACATCAAGCTTCCAAAGTAATGTCGGCTGATCTGGATCTCTGGTATTCATTTCTGAAAAAGTAGAATGGATGCACACTTTTAACGAATGGTAGATTCGTCTCATCGGACTCATTGCAGCTTTTTACAGAAACCGTGGGTTCAAAGAGCTTCGGATGCACTCACATGACCACATGGACGTTCGGTGAATTCCTGTCACAATGCAAACTGTTGCATATAAATATCTTGGAACTTTATCCATTTGCCTTTGCAATCACTTTTTATGGCTGGGCATGGCACATTATGAACATTATAATCATTTGCGACATTCTTCCAATAGTTTCCTTTCTAAACAAACAGTCTTCCTAGAATCACAGGGTGATGCGTCTTATAAGAATTATAGTCTTACAATCTCCCAAGTATAACCCCTTTTTCCACGCAAAACACATACCTACAGCGCCAAAATGGTTGCTATTTACTTTCTCGGTCAGGTCGTTCCAGACCTAGACGCTGCACCACACCTGGACAAGCACCCAATGTCAAGTCCAATAGCCAGGTTGCTTCTCAAGTAAGCTTGATTAGAACATACCCTTTCTATACTTGTGTTTGCCTCTGCATCGTTAATGTTATAATATTCTTGTTGAGAAGTCGAATCAATGCAAGAACGACGACTACGGTATATTCCATTTTTTTCTGGGCTCAGCACCGTGGTGTTACAGGGAACCATCGTATTTCTCACTGATCTAACCTGTAAACAGTAAAGGTTAGGGAATATTGTCTTTATCATGTGCAGAATGCATTTGGTTGTGTAGCTGCATGCTTTAGTTTGATTTGCTTAATTGTCTGAAGGTGTTTGGTATATTATATAATACAAGTACATAACATATGCATGTCATGAAGATAACATTACCTCGTTCACTCCATATCGTATTTGCAGCTTTTCATTTGATTGACACACTGTTGTTGAGTATAAAACGCACATGTTCACTTCGTATGTTGGTGTGCTTCGAGAGTTGTCTTACGTCTTTAAAACAGTACAGGTGTTTGTTTTTAAATCGCAAGTTACCTCAGAGTACTTAATACCGTTACGTACATGTAATGATACTTTTAACGATTTAGCGAAAACTGTTCTATTCCTGTATGTCAATACAGATAAAAAACTAATTCACTATATCAATATGCATGTCCATATAAATATTCGAAGTAAATACACACAGAAGAAAACTCATTGTAAAGAAGCATTAAAAGAAGCGAAAGAAATGGAAAATCTAAACAGGTTTTAATTTTTGTTTTGTGATATTTAATATCTCATTGTTTATTATCAAACATTATTTGCATGGAAGCAAACACAAGAACAAAACAAAGTTTAGTATTTTCTAAATTTAACCCACTTTAGGCATTTTAAAGTGGAATGGATGAAGACAAAAACTGAGGAAAAAGCAAACTAGATCGACTATGCAAGCCATTTATCCCGATGGAAATAAGCAGGTTACAAAGGGACGTTATTACGTATTTTATTATTATTATTATTATTATTATTATTATTATTATTATTATTATTATTATTATTACTAATTCAAATAGTTACACACCGAAATGAAGAAACAATATATCAAAACATGCTACTAAATGAAAGGTCGTATGTCATTCAATATAAGACCAAAATACTACAAAATATAACATCGCTTATTATGAAAAGGTTTAAAAAGCTGCAATGCGATCAAAGATTGATAATGTGGTTTTGCATATCTTGGTGCAAGAAAGAATACGGAAAGTGATCATTGTTGTTAACATATTCTGTATTTGCAATGCAATTGTGAAAGCTAAAACAATGGGCAAGGACTAAAAATCTCATGTCGGGTCTCAAATATAAACCCAGAACATTCCGATCCCCAGTCCATAACTTCAACCTTTTTGTTCAAATAATTATGAATGCATTACATAGATGTTTTTTTTTTTGTGTGTAAATTACCTTTTTATACATGATCATCCAAATCGAATGAGAATGTTGAAATCATTTAGGGTCTAGAGTTTGAATTAACATTTACCCCTTTCATAGAAAACTGTAATCATGCTAGAATTTACCATAACATTCAAGGTTTAGACTATGCAATAGAACAAAGAAGTAAACTAAACCATTTTTGTTCTGCTATGTTTGTGTGAAAGCTACAGTATTTTAGGCGCCCGAAAAATGTGAAAAATACATAAATATAGAAAGACAATAAAATATAATTTTATCAGCGGTATACAAGTCAGCAAAATAAACAGACCCATTTGTACATTTCAATGAGCGTTCCTCAATAGGCGTCGCCCTTTATGGCAATGATAAGCACTGTTCGTATTATGAATGCACAAATGGACGTATAAGATGTAAGGTAATAACTTACTTTAGTAACCCGTGTCTCATCTGTTTTCTCCTTAAGTGGTTGGCATCATTTAAAATGTGGCAGAGAGCACTGATATCAGAGTCCTCAAACTGTATATTTTCAGATCTCGTCCTTCTATTCATAATGCATTGGAATTAAAAAGGTTATCTGAGCCACGTTGTGGGGTCACTGTCACGTTACACTGATATCTTGTGGACTAAATCTAGAAAACAAGTTGCTGTATATCCCTAAAAGTCCGCTGCAATCACGTGTACGCAGGTGGTCTTCAAATTTTAAATTGTTGTTAGCTTTGATGATGTATTTTGAGTCTGCCTTTAGACAGAGTTTACGACTAGATTGGATTGCATTGCTTGCAGTATATGCGATTCATTTATTGCTCTACTAGAGGCGGCCACGTGCGGTCTGGAAACTTCAAGACAAGCGAATATCTACACAATAAATCTAATATACATATGGTCTTATGATTAGTCACTTTAATTTGTTCTTGCATCGAAGAGCACGAGCTATACAGCAACATTGAGGAGACAAAAGCAATAACATTATTTATACTTACAGCGATATTATACTGTTTCCATAATTTAATTTATATACAGTACACTAAAATTAAAGCAAACATTTATAGAGTTTTTTTTTAATCAACAACATAGCTGTATTCAAACAAGTTTGAATTATGTAAGTGTCTTCTAGCTTGGTGATATTGTGGTAATATAGTATTTGACTTCACTTTATAACCAATCACGTTACTCTTGGAATTTATTTTATGTTATAGATTACTGATAGAATTGGCGTCGAGTGTGATATATTTTATTCAATTTTGCAGTGATGTACAAAGGAATCTACAATTCTTCTTTCAAGCAAATTTGAGGCATTACCAATAATACAAAGGTATTTCTTATGCAATAACACATAATTTAATTTATATACAGTACACTAAAATTAAAGCAAACATTTATAGAGTTTTTTTTTAATCAACAACATAGCTGTATTCAAACAAGTTTGAATTATGTAAGTGTCTTCTAGCTTGGTGATATTGTGGTAATATAGTATTTGACTTCACTTTATAACCAATCACGTTACTCTTGGAATTTATTTTATGTTATAGATTACTGATAGAATTGGCGTCGAGTGTGATATATTTTATTCAATTTTGCAGTGATGTACAAAGGAATCTACAATTCTTCTTTCAAGCAAATTTGAGGCATTACCAATAATACAAAGGTATTTCTTATGCAATAACACATTTATGAATTGATTAAAACATTCATTAACAACATACACTTCGGTGACTTTAAAAGAAAGATTAGAATACAAATAGATATCAACATGCTATTATCTTTGACACATTATATAATTAAAAACATTATATACCGTATACCATATATAGTTTTCCAACTTGCGCGCACACACATACACATACACACACGCACACACAACAACAAAGCAAAAAACAGTTTCCTCATTGGAACGCATGCGAAAGTGACATACCGTTACTTCGGCCCTAAAGTCGACTGACTCCAATTGTCTCTTAATGAGATGATGAATGATTGTTTTCAACTAGCCAAGTAAAAAGCTTAAATTGTTAATATGAGGTTGACCTGAGGTTTGAATATATCCGCGATAGCAGTAAACGGTAACAAAAAACACCACTTACATGAAACAAAACACTTGCCGTTTGCGAATTTGAGACGTAAAACTAAAGCAAGAATAAATTATTTGATCATGTCCCCATCGAAAAAAAGTTTGCTTTTATCGGTATTATTATATTGAAGAAGGAACTTGTTGTATTTTTGTTCAATTATTATATAACATTTAAATTGTGTGGCTGATGCTCTCAACGCTGTTAAATCTGGTTTAGCTTTGTATTTCATTTGTGTAAGACTCATCACAAATGGTGTTCATTCATCGAATAATTTAAAAGTTTTACGTCATCGTTGTCGAACCTCTCAGGACGAAACTCCTGAAGATGTATTGGTGGCTATATATCTGATTTGATGTAAAGATATTGTGTATCGAGAGGGTGTATGCATGTATTTCTTTTACCCCCTTAACACAAGAGTACAAGATTAACAATGTAGACAATATAATCGATACTATATATATTACGCATAACTATTATCGCACGCCGGTCACCCAATCATAAACCAGCCACAGTAACCGTTGCTCAGTCGCGCAACTTTGGACGAGTTTAAGAGTTAACTCATCAGGGATGCTGGTTTAAAGTACTTGCATGTCTACCACTGTGACCTTTACACTATTACATTAAATAGAAAATGTGAAAATCAATAATTATGCATAAGAAAGAGGAATATGTGATAATGCTTGAAAAAAGAAACATACAGCTATAAATACGTTTAAAGAGGGACACTGTCACAGCACGGAAAACACTTATTGTTTGCTATAATTCAATAACTAAACTTTAACGTTAGCTCCAATGAACGTTTGCAAATATGTAAAACAGGGACTATTGGTTGTGTTTAACACATGACAAAGGCAATTTGCTTAAACGTTGTGTGAGCGTTTTAAAACAATAACAACAGCAACAACAACAACACATTATTCTACAGTCACTATGGAACAATTTACATCATTGACGCTATTTTTGTTTTGTATTATTGCAATGTGTTTTGTTATTTTTCCCACGCAAATTTCATTTCATACATTTTCTCATGCAACTTAAACATACACATATTTTAATTTTCAAGGACATTGTGAAATTTACATATTACATAAAATGCTTTTAAATCAATTAAATGTTTTAGTAATACGGTCTATGAAACAATCACCGCCTACACATGACACAAAATGAACGTAATACTTAACAAGGAAAACCACTTCACAGGTGTGTCTACGTATGATATAAAACTTTAAATAAAGACATTAAATATTAACATTTAAATGTTATCATCTATAGCATTTTTAAACAGTGCTTAACTAATACATTCATACAATAAGGGAACCTACATAGTGGTCATTTCTAGATTTGCGGGTTGTGCTGTGTTGGCTATGATGGCAAAATCTATCCCTGGTCCGATGGGAATCTCCACGCCGACCACGGTTACTGGTTTGTCGTGCTGGCAGCAAATAAGGGACACAGGTGGGAACATTTGAAAGGTATTCCCTACATGTACGCGAACATGTACGCCAACTTATTGCAGTGATAATTTAAGTACAATGTATCGGTGCATAGATAAGTTTTACATTTTGTTTCTTGTAATCAGAAGTTGATTAAGAGGTATCCCGTGACCACGCGGTTAAATTCGCTGACTTGTAACTCCTCAGCCCCATACGCTTGAATTTCAGTCTCGTTCGGAGAAGACACTTACTCGTGGGGAGGCTTTCTAGCTCACCTGTGGTGCGCCTGTGGTTCTACCCAGACTTAAGCCTGTGTCTTCGTCCACCAATAATTAAATATACGTCGCCATAATGATTTAACATAAAAAGACAGTCATTGACGTTCCTGCAAAAAACAACATACAACCAAAGTGTGTGTTATGTTTTGACGTTAGGACAGTTATCTTCTGCAATTTTGGTTAAGACATGGGGCGCTACGTATGCATTAACGCGGTATTTTTCCTCGAATTATTTTGCCAGTTCATGGTAGCCTCTTTCTTGTATTTCAGGATATTTACCAAAACAGTAAGCGGCCCAGCTTAGTCCGAATAAGGTCGTGTGATCTATATCTTTTTTCACAGTGCAGCATAAATTTCCAACCGGCTTTGCGGAGAGGTATTTTCGACCTAAGCCACACTTCAAAGACAGTTGTTGTTTTTTTACTAAGAAAAAACATGTGACAACGTTTGAAATCGCGATATATCGTCATCCGGATAGTCCATACTTACGTCAGTATCTACTTCCTAGCAAATATAATTATCATGCTCATTTATAGATTTGGGAAAAAAAGAACATTTAAAGTGATTTCTTTGTCGACATCTGTACTTTTTTACGATATCGGTAGTGTTCAACATTTACACATTTTGTTAAGCTTAGTTTAAATCTAACAGTTGACAAATGCTGCGTTAATTATTTCTATGGTATACACAATTACACAAAAACTCAGTGGTAGATCATCGGACATGTTATAATATAGTTGATAGACAGTGTATTTATTTACAATGAAGTCACCCGAAATGATAAAACTATCGAGTGTTTTCAATGATGTAACGTTGCCCTAATTTACCAGACTACATCAGTTGAAGTTGTTCGTTTTCATTTTGTATTAAACTGAAAAGAGGTCAATAGCTTTCGAGTGACAACGCTAATTTACATTTACATTCTAATCGAAGACAAATGTGTCCCCATTGTTTCGTATTTGCAAGTCTGTCAGGCCTTTGTGGCTCACATCAGTGGTAGTCAGCAGGATGTCCAAGAAGTGAAGATGACGTCATTTATCCTGATCACAGGGATACTTTTTCTGTAAGTCCTTTTACCAAAATAAATGTTATAATAACTCGTACCTTTACATGTTCGATATGGTTCTGCGCATTCTATCTGGGATTCAAAGACAATGCATACGCTATCAATCTGTGTATTCTTTGCGTCAAGTCGGTTAACTGAATCCAAATTAGGAGGTCTTAATTTTCAAATGAAGCATTTCACTGTAGTTTGTTTGTGGAACTTAAAAGCTTATCATGCAACATTATTCAACACCACACAAATTATTATCCCCCTTACAAATGAAGGTCATTTCAATCAAAAGTACAATCATTGAGCAGCATATACGGGACTCGAATATCGTACAGTATCATACATTTAGTTTACACAGAACAATAAAGTCGATCTTTCATTTAATTGTGTTTAATCTCTGCAACGATATTTTGTAATTTTGGCCTAGTTGTCGGCATAGTTGAGTGTATAATTGCAGTCGTGTTGTACGGCTTGGCTGAGAGCATCATTTCAGCCTTGTTGGCCGGCCTAGTTGAGTGTATAATTGCAGTCGTGTTGTGTGGCCTGGCTGAGCGCATCAGTTCAGTCTTGTTGGTCGGCCTAGATGAATGCATCATTTCAGCCTTATTGGACGGCCTAGTTAAGTGTATTATTTTCGTCTTGTTGGGAATATGATTTTGGACTAGTTGGGCGCACTGTTTAACCAGCCAACACATTCAACAATAATAACAACAACAACAACAACGCGTTTGGAGATTAATTGAACCCTCTTCACCTTTGTGACATCGTTGTCCATATGTTCAAAACGAATATCCCACTAACAACTGACACATTTACTAGAGAAAAACAGTTCTGGGGAAGATGTGCATAACTGATGCACAAACATATATGTGCGTTTAATTAAATGCATAACATAAACTCAGACAATACAACTTGTGAAATATACGTTATATACATGTCTGTTGTTTTTAAATATGTAAATAAGCACAACGGTGATATAAGCTAAAAGGCGTGTACGTCAGGGCTGGCCCAACTGTCGGATACGACCTTAACCTAATAATTAAGAGGTAAGTGGCTGCATTCGTGTTTTATCTTTAAACGATCCTCGATTGTAAGTGTCTACTTTACTATTGATGTGCGCAGGACTATTTAAACTAAAACAACGCTTTTACGTAACATAAAAATACCACTGTGTCCGATGTTTGTATCAATATCTTCCACACACTAATAATAATATTGGTTTTAGCAGGTGTTAACCGACAATATGTTATAATTACATACTATTGTTTCCTCTGGAAACCAGGTTTCATTATAAAAAATGAGAAAGAAATTTACAACCCTAAATTATTATTATTAAGATTACACTTCATTAGACTCGTTCATGTGGACAACACTACATTGTATATGAATAAGTTTTATCATTAGGCTTTCATATGGGAACGTAGTAAATAGTTTAAGGTAAATTTTGAGTTAAAAAGATGCTAATGAGAAAATTAAATTGTATACATTAAATTAACCTAAAACATATAAGCGTATATTGGTAAAACGGAAATTGTATCCCTTGATAGTTAATAATAATATTAAGTATTCCAAACAACGGGTAGGACATTTAAGTTCGAATTTTCATTGCCTGTTCTTGTGCAGATCTTTTGATTACAAACATTAACGTTTCTTATTTTCCGCATAAATATAGGTTTAAATCCATTTAATTACTGATAAATATATGTTATTTACAAAATATATATATAACATGGAAGTGTGAGTTGAGAATGGTTAAATTGGGTATTACTAGAAACGCAGAAAACCCAATACTCCAAAGAGCAGTAGAATTAACACATAGTAAAACAAAAGAAAGGACCTACTTGCATTTAGTCATTATTCAGATGATTAATCATCACTTATTCATAGGTGTCTCTCATTGTGATGATCGAGGACACAACATGCTATTACTGACATTAAATTACAAAATTGTATGTCATAAAAGCTGGGAATTCCATTATTTCTATAAACAGATGTAGAGTCCTAGCAGATTGGATGTATGCATTATCGAGAGTACTTATATGTGAAGAAGGACAGTTATAAATAAGAATCAGTTTCCAAGCAACTATGTTATGCATACAAAAGTAATTATGCAGACGTCCTTGGAAAAAAGGTTATGTACTTGTTTGTTTATCAATAAGAACATTATGATATTTGAGCTGACCTGCCGTGAGGTGGAGAAGCATTAATATTACGTGTTTTATGTTTATTTTTAGTGTTACATTCCACCGCTACAATTATGGTCATATTAGCGACGCATCGCTAATTATTAGGACAGGAACATCACATACTTACGACTGGGTAGAACAACCGGCGCACTGCACGTTAGCAGGAAAGCCTTCCCAATTAAATTAGTTTACCCCGACTAGAATCCTCACCTTAAGGAGGCTGAGGAGTTATGTCAGGGTCAGCGAGTAATATTAACAAGCAGGCTCGCCAACACATTTCCATATACACAGTAGTAGTTAGTTATGATGGTTACATATATATTAATTGAACATGAATGAACATCTGTTTGCAAAATTATCTGTCAAAATATACATCGCAATGGTTTCTTCAACTACATGTACACTATCAGGCACCCTCTTGGCAAAATAAAACACATATTTTGATCTGCATCTAGCCTGCACATTCAGCTTACTTTTAAACTAAGAAAACAACCTGATCGCATTCTTTTGAAATAACTATCCGGGTAATTAGCACTGACATCGATGTTATAAATGTTTCCCTTAAAATCCAGCATCGTATATTTTCATATCTTGGAAATGATGGACATTAAACGCGATATGTTCACTATCTAGCAATATTATCATCAGACATTACATAAACTCAAGCATTTTTAGAAGCAGTTATACATAACAGGGATACGATATGTTACCTGTACATGTATAAGCTTTAGAAAAACTTTCGGATATCAGCTTTAATTGGCAAGGTAGAAAATTATTGCATAAATACCCCTAGCATTCAAAATTCAATAAATGCAGCCATTTCATACAGCATGGTTAACAGACATTGTTGACGACACACATTTTAGATAAACAGCAAATATAACAACACCAAAAAAACTGTGAAACATTACCATGAGATTTCACTTTTTGAATATATATTTACCATATGATCAGTACAATTGTCTTCGTTAAAGTCCATTCTGACATAATAGCGAAATGGCATGTTTGTCTCTGTTAAGCAAGATAAAATAGTAAGTGTTGTTTCGCTAAAATGTATGCGCTCTCTCGTGTCAGAGTTCCATTGTCACGTGTACATTAACACGTTGGAGAGGGGTGGTGGCCGAGTTGTTACGGATATCGTCTTGTAGGTACTCTGCACCTCACCGCCTAGGTTCGTAAAGCGGGAGGGGGGGGGGCGAGATCTTCTATGTGTGGAGTTGGTTAAAGTTTATCTGCAGTGAGCCGGTGGTTCTTTCCAGGTATGTGGTACCAATAAAACAAGCTGGAAGTAAAGTTCTATGTTTCCCGACAAGTTCGATGTCTGATCCTAGTTTAAATTCAATATTAGGCGTAAAACAAAGGTCGTAGTCATCATTTCATGCTCGTAATAATACTCACTCACGTCCCTTTAAACTTTGCAATAATATCCATTTACGAATATGTTTGTTATTCGTGTGGTCTCCCCTGTCTTGGTACATACTCGTTTCAAGCCTACACACATTATGTTGCATTTATACATACATATTCAACATCAATTATGACAACAATTGATATAACCATTCACAAAGAAGCCCAGATGACAACGATTGATTGATTGGCTTGATTGTCAGTTCTTGACTTCTTCGTGTAAGTGTTTATAATGTAGGTGCATCGACATTGAATTTTCTTTTATACATAGTTTAGCAACAGTGTTGTCGTATTTATATTTTATATTGTCGATATGATGGATGGTTTTATATATAAATGTTCAGCTGCAACTCAAATTAAAATACGCACTGGCACTAGAATGTTCTTATTTAAATGATACAATGCATAATGTCAACAGGTTAAATACAAAAAGTAGTTAACAATCACAAGTCAGGTATCAATTAACAGGAAACTCATAGTAAAACACTTTACACTTATAGGAAAGAAACACGTTTATTTTATGAATATTATTATAAATAAAGAAAGAATAAAGAAAAATAAAAAAAAAACAAACACAAAATATTAATCATGAATAGCAGCCCCAGATCATCTTAAAAGTAAATGCAACTCGATTCTAGACTAATATCGAAATACTCACAAGCTTGATTAGGGCTATTACATGTCGCTGTTTAAATTTCAACAACGATGCGATTGTGTTGGTTCGTGACCAGTACGGACTTAAAGTCTGAATGTTGTTTAGCTGACGTGCATCAATTCGCTGGTTCAACAAATTACTCACAGTTAGATGTCGTTCTTACTCAACACCTAACAGGTGGATATAGCAAAGATCTAATACATATATTGGTTTTCTCAAAATCGAACCAATCCATAACTTTACGAGAACATTTGTTCAAAGATCACGCGTGTATGTATGATAAATACTATTTGAATTTATATATGTGGAAATATATAAATAACGGCAACTATATTTTTCTTACCTACATATAATTAGTATGTATGTATGTATGTATGTATGTATGTATGTGTGTATGTGTGTATGTGTGTGTGTGTGTGTGTGTGTGTGTGTGTGTGTGTGTGTGTGTGTGTGTGTGTGTGTGTGTGTGTGTGTGTGTGTGTGTGTTTTAAAAATGCTCATCCGTTTTCAGCAAGTACCTATGTTGAATATAAAATACTATAAACTAATATAAAATGTAAATTAATAGTTCAGCGTCATATGATTACTCAATATTTACATATTTAGTTAACACAACAAATGCAAGTTTCTGTATGACTCAAAGAGCAACACATTGCGTTATTACTGCATATGAAGTTTATAATTATAAATGGATTTAAATGCATTATCACAAAGAGCAGAAACGAGTTACATCATATTTACATACACAACAATAACAGTCACAAAAGTAATGCGTGTAATAGCATGTAAGACATATATTAACATACGTTATATTTGTAACAACTATAATACACATGATAAATAACGGCGTTCAACATGACAATTAAAACTACATTTTGTTATTGTGACCGTTGCTGTCTTTCATATTGTCCTAACCTCAAAGACGATATGTGTTCAGTGAATGAAAATGTGTACATATACATCAGCTGCATAAACAATGCATCTATAACTAACAAATGCTGTTGATAGAAACTCATCATCACCATTATCAATGAAACAACTATTATTAAATGAGTGACGGAGCCAACTTATGCATGTGATAGCATGGTTTCTTTACAGTAACCCTTGTCATAAATATACTAATCATACTGTACATGATCAATTGATGTTTGTAAATACAAATGGTTAAAATGAAAATAATGCGACTTGCCATGTGGTCTTCACCATATCAGGCCTAAGAACACAGTTTATCAGTGGAATTTTCTCAGACAAGACTAGGGAAAAGAGACAAGAACAACACAGGGTGTTGAGCCAAGATGTTAATACTCGGAGCAACCTTGTACTGAAGGAACTAATGCAAACTTTCGCTGGAGATATAAGACGCAATAAAATGGAGTTACCGAATGTCCTTCGTGCAACGGTTAGCTGCTATGATGTAGATTGTTCAGTGCAGGCGTCATTCTTATGTGTGCTCTGGCGGGTTTCAAAAAGATGATGGACCAGATCCAAGTTTCCTGTCTCCCACAGAATCAGAAATCTGCAAATGAATGACAATGGTAGACATTTACTTAAGGAAATATTAAATATGAAATTGAGAATCAGCGCCTTGAAGGAGATAAAGTTTGGAACCAGTTTACAGACATGCGAAGCAGTTAATCTGGTCATTTTAGCGTCCCTGCCAAAGAATGCCAACTTTTCAAGAAAAGTGCATGGCAGACGCTCGTCAACTATTCATCGGCTGAATAATGGTCTTTGCGACAGTGCAGTCGAGAAGCTAAGCTGTGTGGGGTTACCTTGTCTCCAAAGCCGCTTAGATCCCTGAAGTGGATGCAACAGGAATAGGAGTACCAGAAAATGCATGCTAAAAGATCAGAAACTACTAACACAAGACTTTTGTGTAAAGGCCCTCAACTGCGCGCGTGAAAATCTGCAATACAAGAAAATAAGCAAACTGACATCTGACTACAGAAAAGGACGCCCAGATCCAGTTCCTTCAACATCTAGAGCAGAAAACAATGGACGTTCTTACTCTCAGTAAACAGCAGGTATATCATTTTTGAAAAAAAACGTTTTTTCCAGTACATATATGACAAGTTCTCATTATGAGTGGCAAAGCTTAGACCAGTCATACATGCAACTAAGCCATTTTACGTAAAAAGCATTGGCTGATATGCCTACCTGTTATAACATCCACATAAGATACTTTAAACTGATGTTTGAGGAACGTGTGCCATTTTAACGAAATACGACTAAACATTTTTATTTATACAATCATAGACGCAACAGGATGACATTATATAATTACCTGTCAGTTTTGCTGGGGTAGTCGACAAAGCGAGAATGGCTCATACACCCCCCCCACACACACACACATATTTAACTCGGTTAAAACACTTGAGCGTTTCGGTGTTAACCGAATGTGGCTCTAGGCTTTAATGGCTTGATTCAACAAACTGAGTCTCAGTACAAAGGTGGGAAACCTTTGTCTAACACCAATGTCTGGCTACAAACAAAATATTGTAGCCTGTGTGCATTAGTAGTATGCCAGCCATCTGGACATTTCACATTAAGTACACCATAAGGCACTGGGCCTTTCATTTGGCAGCAATGCCATAACCTACAAACGTTTCCAACAATCGTATAATTTTCATTTTATTTTAAGTGATTATTTTTTTTCTAAAAACCCTCCATTTTAACAGTTCAATTCAAAGTGAGGCTGAACAACTTTTAACCTTGACGTCTTGGTCATTTTAAGACCAAAAATGAAAGTGACAACAACCATTTTCTAGATTTCAAAAAGATCATATATAATATTGTAAAATAATATATTTTATATATAATAATATATATAATAAAACCATATACTTTCACACACTCATTTATTGGCCTCATATATATCACCTGTCCAATTTTCAACAAAATATCTTCATAAATGATAAAAATAATGAAATTTAGTTTGGGCTCCCCCACCCACATTCGCATTATATCAGGCCTAAGAACAAAGTTTTTTTCACTACATGTTGTATATAAACATATGTGAACAGAACCTTTTGTTTACTTACGGAACTTAAACTGAACTTTTTCAAACAATTTATTGCGACATTTTGTAGCCGCAAGAAATGGCATTTTGACCACTAGCCTAGGCCAATAATTACAAAAGTATATCCGGTGACTTGACAGGTCAATAACCTCGTCAGTAAACAGGCCAAGACATCCCTGTTCCATCAAAACTGACATTTACTAATTGATTTACACATGCTTTGTAGAACAATGCCATTTAATCAGTCTTCTCCATTCAACTTTTAATCAGTATTCGTCAGCAGAAACAGGGACTTTTTTTATCTTTTTTCTGTTTCAATTATTGCAAATATGTATACACGTAAATGCATATTTGTAGCCGCAAGAAATTGCATTTTGACCACTAGCCTAGGCCAATAATTACAAAAGTATATCCGGTGACTTGACAGGTCAATAACCTCGTCAGTAAACAGGCCAAGACATACCTGTTCCATCAAAACTGACATTTACTAACTGATTTACACATGCTTTGTACAACAATGCCATTTAATCAGTCTTCTCCATTCAACTTTTTAATCAGTATTCGTCAGCAGAAACAGGGACTTTTTTATCTTTTTCTGTTTCAATTATTGCAAATATGTATACACGTAAATGCATATTTTACTGCATAAATTGTTCAAGGAATATGCTAGTTATTGAACAATTATTAACGAGTTAGTACGGCAAGATTTACTTAGGTGGTTTTGAATGACACAGACGATAAATCAGTGGCTTATCAAAACAAAGGTCTATCAATTATAACGTCATTTAAATTACAGAACTTCTAAAATAACTTTTACTAAATTCTACAGACACAACAACTACTGGTGACACTCTTTCTTTAGCAACTTTATTTAAGAAACAAGGTATGCAAATTAAATAATCATATTCTGAAATCATAATATAAGTTTTTTGTTTCCGAAAAAAATAACAGTGTAGTGGTACCGTATACGTTAAGATTATTGCATGAATTAAACTATATTAAGGCGGCAATAATTTATGATATGTCTAACAATTAGTAAAACAAACGACGTACGTGAAGTCCATCTGGTAAAGCAACGGTGATGACATGTGTGTGGAAAAATACTAGTGTTAAGCACTTACATACCAAGTACTCTAATTGCAGCACCAATATAACAACACTCCAATAATAACACCAGATGAAGGTCCAAGTGCACTACAAGCAGCAGCTCCAACAGCTACACAAGCCGGACCACCCAAAAGACGAACAGTTCTACCGACAAGTCCAGCAAAAACACCAACAATGGGACCGAGTATTGGCGAGTTATTTTCTAGTTCCACAAACCGTCGAATGATTTCGTTTAAAATTACTATCTGTCCCCCAATATCTGTAAGTTCTTCCTCAAGTTTCCGTTTTCATTTTTGAGATAACTTATCTATAGAAATATGAAACAAATGCTTGAAATGTATATCTATTATAACCATATCCAAGATATTGACTTCACAGATAATGTATGTGAGGCTATTTGACTAATAGTTTCTGCCTTGCTAGATAAGATGTATTACTGACTAAAGCAAACTTAACAATTTACGCATTACTTTGTCGTTGATGTATTAATTGGTGCAAACTATGAGAGCCATGCTTTTTTTTCCTGCAAATAAATGTAAAGGCGAATGTTAAGTGTGATTTTACTTTTAATTTACTTTATTTAAAATAGTTTAATTGGTGTGCGGGAATATATTCACCTAACTTGTTCTCCTTAAGATCGTATCGTGCATGACGTCATGCAAAAATACTTTATCGCAAAACACTATGCAGTACGTATCTCATTTTTCACAAGGTCTATCTCTTAATTACATCTGATCGCGTTTTTTTTTCAGACCAAGAAGCTAAACAATACAAAGAAATAAATGAAATATTAGGAAACACTATTTTAAAATACATAATGTTTCTAAGGAATGTCATCCAATCAAATAATCGCAATCATATTTCAAATAGAATTAAAACTCGTTCCTTCCATAAATAGTTAATCAGTTTAATTTGATATTTCCATAGATGAGTTTTTGAAGCAATAGGAATATGAACCATTTATATAACATATTGTCAAGAACACCTGGCTGTCAGCATTTTGTATATACATTTCATCTCAATATACTTGTTTACTTCCTTAAGATATGATATGATCCTGATTGGTCTGGTCTGACTGCAGTTTACAATATAGATGCATTATTTACTAGATACCCGACGGATATAAAATGTCATGTCTTAAGTAATGCCACCGACGGTTGTCTTTACGGCATATTACATTCGTTCATCTTTTGTAACATCGGGTTGCACTTGGTTAGAGACATGGTAACATTTCGTAATACAACAATGTATTTATTCTGTTGATCTGAAAGCAAAATTGTACGCCTTTGTGACACACACTATTTAAATGCATGCATGCAATCTTATGTTTATTTACATACTAGCATGACATATAAACACGATAATTATCATTTTGTCTAACGCTTAACTATATCAAAATATATGTCTGTCAGTTTTTGTGGCATGCGGTTCCAGCATAAATTGTTAAGGCTCTTATGTGTGTGTGTGTGTGTGTGTATTTGGATGACGCTTATTTATTATGTTTTGTAACACAACCAACTGTTTTTCAAATGCCGCGATGCATGCATTTGACGTTATGCATCGAACATGAAACACGTCGCGCGGTGTTACATTTAATTAAAGTGTTAAACGTTGCGGTATACAACTGAAATACAATTTCAGTTCTAGCTAATAATTCAATTTAGTAAAAAAAAATGCGTACAACCAAAATCAGTTACAACTACTGCCGTCGAACGGTGTCATACAAGCAGACCGACTCTTCTTCGCATAAGCAGTTCAGTTTGCTACTTAAATATGTCACGTGAATACATTTACGATTAATCTCCCTTGAAATATTTGTTTTGCATTAGTAAGTATTGTCTGGTGCACCGTCGTCATGTAAACGGATGTAAACATCTCAGCAGACGATAAGAAGAAAATAACATACGACCGTTAACATAATAAAATGTTGCACATATAAATATTCAACTATGTCAAATATCTTCAGTCGTCCTTTCCACAAAACTTAATACAGTCATAAGATAGTAAATGTGTTAAATGTAGACATTCTTTATTTGTTCATTGTTGACAGTGTTGACAGTGTTAAAGACGTTAACTCTGGCTGTGATGACAAGGGTTATTTCGAAATATATGCGCTGTCATTAGACTGTAAGTGATATGCAGATCTACAAGATGAAGAGTGTGTGAGGCAGAAAGAGAGAGAGAGAGAGAGAGAGAGAGAGAGAGAGAGAGAGAGAGAGATAGAGAGAGAGAGAGAGAAAGAGAGAGAGAGAGAGAGAGAGAGAGAGAGAGAGAGAGAGAAAGAGAGAGAGAAGCAACAGCACAACATTATTTTTATGTTTGGTATTCAGATGTGAAGAAACACATTTCTTTTCTGTAATGCATTAAGTAAAGCATGAATTAACAGCCATAAGATCATGACAATACAAATCTGGACTGAAACCCAGAATACATGGGAAACGGCAGAACGCCAAATCATGCGCTCAATGTCAGAGACTTAGGTTAATAAGAAAAGGTCCTATCAACATGTTCAACGATATTTAAATTTATCTACCTGTTGAATAAGGCAAACAAGGTAAATATGAATGTGACAAAAACACAGAGACGAGACATAACACACATAAAGAGAAAAAAACATCAGTTACCGCCTTAGAACGGTCAATCGGCAAAAGGCCAACTGGGGATGCTTAGACCAGGATTGTGGAGCGCTCCAACCTCGCACTTTCTGAATGTTTTTTCTAGCAAACAAACAATGTAAATAACAACATCCTGTCAAAGTGAAACAACTTCCAGTAAGCACCTGCATCGGGTGTTAAAACAGATACAATGAACTTATATGCATACATAATAACTAGTAATCAAATAAACTGTAAACATATGTACAATATGTACATTAGATAAAAGCCTCGGCAACGTAAACACGGCAACGTAAAAATAAAAATTCCAACGAGACATTATTTTGATATAAATCAGCCCAAGCGCTGATATATAATAAGGTATTAAAAGAACAAATAAAACAGCCCAAGCGCTAATATATTATAAGAACAAATAAAACAGCCCAAGCGCTGATAAATAATAAGATCAAATTAAATACGGCATATTATGCCATGACATCTTGTTCCAAAAGTGTCAAAAGTGAAATGTAAAAAATACGAAAGAAAACATCGACCTTTAGAAAACAACCCAACAAAATAAAACGTATTGTTAAGAGCTAATCAGTAAAAACATAGAGAGAGAGGCTATCATTAGCTGTCTGTGTGCATATGCAAACATTTCTGGACTTCCCCTACTAGATAGATTGAATGATTATAAAGACCATACAGTTGCTGTTTTGCCATCGGATGAAACAAAACCAGATATGCACAGACAGTTTAACGAAGCATGTACACGGCAAGGTTTGAGAACAGTACGCTTGTCACAATTTAAGAAAATTCGAACCAACCACTGCCCAAACATATCACTATCAAAACCAGCTACTGACTTGTGTTGCAAGTGTCAGTCATTGCCATATAAGCTCGCAAAAAGTGGTGATTTAAATGAAGATGAGAAGGAGTCCTTGTTAGATGAATACAATTCTCATCTGGAGAAGTCAAAGATACAGAGAGATTACTACAGGCTAAACTGTTAAGAACTTTAACTCATCATTTACTCATCACTGAAAGAAGAACAAAAGAAAAGAGATATAAGTAAAAAGTTTTTGTTTAGTAAAATATATCACCTTATACATGTTCATTTTCTTTTCAGCATGACGTTGTGAATGTATATCATACAACTTAATATTTTTTGTGAAACTTTTATTGCAGTATTGAGTAGATATTTAAGAAGTATTTCATTCTCTACATTTACAAATGTAGATGAAGATTTACTAATATGCAAATTTTAATTCTAATTTAAAATATAAAGAGTGAACATATCTTCAAGAGAAGTATTATGCACATATTAATTTTCAAGGACAAAGTCCCTGCTCTCTGCCAGGTGTTCAGCACTTTTTCTTTGACTTCGCTCACTACACCCGCCAACCCCCCCCCCCCCCCCCCCCCCCCAAACATGCACAGCATGCTGGACCTATGCTTTATTAAAGCCAAAGGAAATGCCACTGTTTTGTTATTTGTTTTGAAGTGTAAGTTAAGTTGATTGTCAAAGATCTTCTACCTAATTGATGAGGAAGAATGTACAGGAACATGTGGCACTTAATCTTTCTTAAGTCCATCTCTGGACGACTAAATGAATATTTTGTTTTGGTGTTTATACCCTGATCAATTATATCGACAATTCATAAGGTTATATTGTTTATAGATTGTATAGATACTGAGTTTGGAAAGAAAAATATCCTTACGTTGTTTCTGTGACATGGATAGTTGTTATGCATGTGTTCTTAATGTTAGAGCTAAGTACCTTTATATAATGATATAATTATTTCAATAACTATAGGCTTAATGATCTGCAGTCATTTGGAATGGGCTTCATAATGTTATTTTTATTTTTTACTAAAGACTGAATAGGGAATTTAAAAGTGGCTTATAAAGGTTATATTTCTTTAGAGGTATTTGTAATGAGCTACAGATAAATTTATAAATAAGCAGTAGAAATGTTTCATAGCCGGTTACAACTGGTAATGAACGTATGACAGAAAGCTGTTGAACTGTTGTCTGTTCTTTTCGAAATGTGGACACATCACACATTTGTTTCTTGTTCATCCTCACATTATCTCATTTTGATTATCCTGTCAGTTGGTGTCTGAAAAGAAAGATGGTTTGTTTATTTGTTTTTGTTTTGTTGTCGAAGTACACTGCAGCAACCAGTTATTATCATTATAGAAACACACAGCTTTTAATGCCTGGGTTGAATCACCGGGACACCGCAAGTCAGCTCGAGGAACTTCACATTAAGTCCTTTGCCCGAACCTTACAGGACTCGAAGCTACACGGTAAGAGGCTAAGCAGTCAGAGGAGTAAGAATTCTATACCTCACGATTACGCCATGGGAGTCCTTAAAAATAGGTGACAGATTGGGTGAAGTTTTTATAGAAGTAAACAAAGTTATATAACATTTTTTTTATATGAAACTATCAATTCAATTGAACATTACAGATGTATTTAAATGTATCTAAAGTTGCCTTCTTTGTGAGTATAACCAACGCTGATTTATAACTTATTTTTGTATGGATTTTATTGAACAACCTAAAAATAAGATGGCCCATCTAGATAAAGTCATCGTTTTAACTCTGACAATTTAAATCATTAAACAACTGCATTTTTACGGAATGCCCTTAATCACTCAATTCTAATGTTGTATTGTTTCTGCCTTACAAAAGCCAACCCTGTTCCATCATGAACCAGTGTAGATGCATAAATGGAATTGTATATTTGTTATTTAATCTGCATTTGCAATTAAAATGAAAGCATGTCACAAAATCACAAAACATCGACATACCCTCGGTTGTTAACTTTCGATTCATCCATTCTTGTCTTCACGGTCCTAGATATCGAGACATTATGGACGAAACATCTGGGTACCGAAACATTCTTCAACGAGTTCGATCAGATATTTTAACTAAATATATCAGCCAGATTTAAATGTGGCTGCTGTTACTGCTGTTAGTTTGTTTCTGCATTTACTACACATGGTCTTCAGCATTGTTTTAATCGCCAGGCAAATTTCAACGAACGGAGGGTATTGAGTTAATCAATAGTTCGGTGCATGTAATGAATTGGTTGGTTACGCAGGTAATTATAACGGCACACAATTTCGCGCGAGTTTGTTCACGTTTTCTACCGATGACGTCAAAACTCTACAAGCCCTCTGTTATCAGAGCGCGTCACCTATATAAATATATAAATATATAACTTATATATAAAACTGTGTTTTGAGATTAACATTAAAATGTATTAATATTTGCATAATTGACATATGACCATTCAAATAAACCTAATTGAGTTTCACTTGTATACTTCTAACGCAAGTTTTCGAAAAGTTATACGCATTTTTCTAAGCAAACACTCCTATCAAGAGGTCATGTTTGCTGTTATAGAAACCATTCGTTAGCCCAAATGAATGTAATTTAAGTAAATTGGAGATTCTCTTTCTAGACACCCTAACGAACATTTTGCTTCCTATGAGACAAGTCTATGTGTTGGGGGTGGGGGAGGGGCACTAAGTCGAAGTGAAACTATTTATTGCATACTCGTTGAAAGCAAACTGTGCAATTCAGCGACTTTACAAAACATGTTGATGTATATATATTAAGAATACCTGAAGTATGCAATTATATCCGGAAATGGACATGCGTTTTTTGAATGTTATGCCCTTCTTCCTTCATACACTTACAGCAAACAAAAACAAACAATAAATGAATAAGTAAATAAAACTTATGAAATAAATAAACAAATAAATCACAGACATAAGTAAAATAAAACATAACAAACATAATGCATATTTCCCATATACTTATACTTGACAAAAAAAACATACTTATAGTAATACATCAAATAAATATGTGTATTGCATACCTATATCATTGAAACTCCAACATATACAGACCAATGGTTCAATTACGGCAATTAACGAACATTATTGTTTATTAAAGTAGTAACACGCATAAAAACATGCATTTATATTTCTAAGTAAGATCGGGTTACAAGCAACATTGATGTTCATGCTTTGAAAAGCAACGATAACTGAAATACTGTTGGTGGGACGATAAACCCAGTAAACAAACAAACAACATTAATATCATAACTTAGTTTAATGACATTTGTTTTGTAATGTAATATTACCATAGTATTAGTTTTCAGTTAAATAATACTTGATTATAATTGCTAAGTAAAAAACATCGTGCCGTTTAATTAAGCTAAGTGCAAAGGTTAACTTAAATAATGACTAAGAATGACAGGACTAATAATCAAAACAAGGAACTATACTACGATGCACGGGGAAGTAGTAAACTAGTAATAAAGATGTACGGTCCAGGACAGTGTTTGATTCATACGTCAAAACATAAGAAAAAATCATGGGACACAGCGCTGGTCAGAAGACACGATTAGCAATAAAAGTACTATTTTTAGCTTTTATTAATACTAATATCAGAAATGATGGGCGTAGGCAGAGCAATTAGCAAAGGAGATGCGCAGTCGGAGTAGAGTATATACTTTTGGGGCACGGGGCGAAAGGGAGAAGGAATAGAGATAGGCTAAGGAGAAGGAGTGTAGATCTGGACGAGACCGAGAGTGGATGTGGACGCGTTAGAGAGAGGTATTCATGCCTCACTGTTATTAGATTGTAAAATGTAGCTTTCATTAATAAATTTGTAATCATGGGATGATGTTGCGTTTCTACTATGGAGCCCCGTTATGCCACAGTTTCAATAAGACAACGTTTTAAAATGTCTAATGTTTTACAAACATATGCTATTATCCTTTCTCTGCAGGTGTAACGTTTGTTGAGGATGTTAGTATCTAATCTATAATATGCAGGCAAGAACTTAAATGTGGAGCATAATTTCATCTGGCATGCATTGTGCCTCTCGTTCGACCACTCAGAAATCGGATTTTATTATTGTTTTACACTAAACAGACGAACGTCGCCAACTTGATAATTAGTGTTTCTGTGTGATGTACGTAAAGTCCAAGACCTATCTATGCAAAATATGATTCAAGAGATCCTGCCGTTTTCACACATCTATTGTTAACTTAAGTCTATGATCCGAATCATAATAAATATATATTATACACCATAGCTATTTTATTCTTCTAAATTCCAGTTCTCTAACGGTGCCTAAGCATCGGGAAATGAGAAAATAAAAAATAACAAACACAATTAATACAAATACACAAAGGTAAATAGAAAAAGTATTCAGACACAACATAAAGTATTGTATGTTTGCAAACAACGGCCAATCATATATACTTGTCTAGTAATATATTGAAGAGGAACCTCGTCCTCGATCGTCTAATTAACATTACACGGGCCATTTACCATCTGAAGTGAAATCCCCACATGTATGTATCGGTAAACAACTGTAGGTTAGTAAGACACGTATACGTATAGTGCAAGCAACGCAAATCATAGCAGTCAATGAAAATGAGTCTAAATAGTTAGAAATCGTATTTCTTCAATCGCATCCATCATGCACTGGTCATTGACGCATAATAGAGAGAGAAAAAACACGCATACATCGTTAAGCTTCTAAAACAAGCTTTTTAACACAAACATAATATAAACAGAGGAATTTCAAGTTTACACAAATACAGGGAATATTGACAGTTGCACAGTTTACGGTTTAACACAAAGTGTCATTCAATGACACGTGATGTCTTTAAAATGTTATGTTTCTAGTAATTTCCAGCCCATTTGACGGACCTGGGTCACACGAAAAAAAGGAAACAAAAACAAGAGCATTAATTTAATTGTCACATTGTCTTAATTCCATCGTTGACGTTATATGCATTATGCGTCCATGCCTAAATGTAAACCTCGCTTTATACCACTACAACTGCAATAAATTATACAGCTAGACATCTGTGTTCACAAACACACAAACAAAAGCACATTTGTACTATTATAATAATGTCTGTGTCACGAGTTAGCACACTCATTCACCATACGTTTCTAAATGCAGCCTTTTATCAACTTAACATCTTATAAAGGATATGCGCAGTGGTTCGGAAAACCAAATTAATTTGTTACCATTTATGTTTTCATAAACTTTTGTTTTCAAACCGCCATTTGAAAATAAAAACAACAACAACATACAAATAAAACAAAGTCACACGTTGAACATTTGTTTCCAGATGTTCACAGATATACACGTGAAGGCAGAACTACATCTGCTTCAAGTAGAAATAGACGTCCTATAAGTGAACTACTGTTGGTGGGGCAATACAGCTAATAGACATGCAGGTTGTATCTCCATAATACACACACACACAAAGTGAGAATTGGGATGCGTGCTAAAAATGATTAGTAAACAAAACATACCGCTTTTGCATCCAGCTTACCGTCATCGTCTCTACCTTAAACACAAAATGGAAATATTATGCTAATCGATGAAATAATTTACGAACACAAGTGTTCAGGAATATGTTATCATATAATTTCAAATACATTTAAGTACATTTTTCCATTGATGTCAATGCTTAATAATACATTATGATATAAGTTAATATCTATTAATAGTTATGATATATTTACATTGGATTTGGTACAAATATGTGACGAGCCATTAAAACAAACAAGCACAACAAACAAACAAATTTAAAAAAAAAATACAATACACAATGACATCAACAACAATGAACAAAACACAACAACAGCGACAATCATATTTTTAAAATAACGAGTACATTAGCCCCGAAGAAATCTGAACAATATAAAAGTATTAATCTAATGTCCTCTTTCGTGTGTTATGTCTAATCTTTAGCTCGTCAATGCGTGTCTCACGACTGCATACAGATTATGATAGTTACGCTAGAAACAACTGGTACAGGATAATAACATGAGGCCCGATGATACAATTTGCAGCATATCGTGTGGCTATCTGGTGTTTTTGTTATTATATATCTGCATATGTTGTAAGATATTAGATACAAGCCTTACATGTGGTCAGCACTATAACATGGTTTGAATAGTGTGTTTTACTGGACAGTTGTCTAGTTAGAGGCCTATCATATACACAGTGTACTTTTATCTCCCTACGATTATTCTCGTTTCTCTATGAACAATTAAGCCTCAATGTCTTAGTGTAATGTAGTGTAGTCGATGGAAGGGTCAGTCGGCAAAATTTAAAGAGTTCAAACCTCTCACTTCCTAAACCGTTTATCAAAAGCAATCAATGATAACAATCTAATCTCTCTGAAACAAAACTCTACCCAAGCGACGATGCCTTCTTCAAACCGGTGGGATGTCAGGAAGGTGTGGCGTACTAATTAGTCAATATATTAAGTAGAGTCCACTGATTAAGTAAAGGTTTAACACAAATTCGATAATACATTTGTAATGTCGTTCAACATGCCTAGAAGTAATTATGTTTAAGATATTTATACTAACTACACACTTCACATGCAGTTTGATTAGCAATTTGTGCAATGGTCGTTTTTGTAAAAGACTCGTTATATTATTTGAATATGTCGATGCTGATAGAAAAAGAAACGAAAACAAATATTCGTAAAAGCCATCAGCATAGGAATTTAATTTTAACCTTTTTGTCTGTCTGCATTCGTATCTGGTGTGATGAGGGTTCACGGACATTTGACTTCTAGCAGTGATTGTTTACTCGAATATTCAAAACAGTATCACCGATGCCATTATTTATGTAAATATTTGAATTTGTTTTTCTTTCAAATGTGCCGTTTACATAATTGCTACTGTGTACATGTATCGCTATAAAAGTTAACCGCCTGATTGTCCTCTCGGCTAAAACACACTTTTTCCTAAAGTTCTGACATATTTTCACAATGGAAAGATTATCACCTGATTGTGGCTCGATGTCCCAGTACACATCTGAAGAGGACCCCACTGCAAGGAATAACAATAATAACTCAGTATAAAAGTTGTCGTAGTATCAATTTATCAGGTGTAAATAGTGGTACGGATACGAATATTCATCATACGAATAAACAATGTTGGCGGTAATTGTTAAGGACACCATTGTTTGTGTTAATATATCACTGTTTATTCATTAGCAATGCCATTATTTCCATGTCCACGTTTAATAATTGTTTCTCATGAAGTTTAATAAGATAATCACGTTTATTTTACACCTTTCTTTAATTACCACTGACAATAGCTGTTTAAATGACTGTGTATGGTAAACGTCACTACAAGAACACGTGTACACTAGCATTTAGAAAGCAAGTTACGAACGTGTTTGGTTTGAGTATCAGGTCGTTTTCCCAGTAGTTTGTTGATATTTACCTCGCTGTTCTAACAAAAGCGTTTTGTTGCTGTGGCTGTTGTTGTTGTTGTTTCTGGTGTATGTTGTTATTCACGATGCTTGTTGTATGTGGTCGGCTACGGAATTTTGACAGTGCAAATATATGTGAATGAATCTTTGGCATTCTTAAAACTAGACTCTGTCCTTCTAAATAGATATGATATATTAGATTGAAATCAAGCAGAATCTGCCATTCCAGGAGGTATCTTAATTCTAACGAACTCTAGATCAAATAAATCCCATTTCCAATGCTTTCGATATGGATCAAACATCGAATTTATTTTTAGTCATGCACAGTTGATATTTACCTTCGTAGTCAACGTCGGGCGTCTGAAAATTCGGAGTACGATTTTCAGCTTGATCTGTGTATTGTAAAACGCAAATTCAATATATATTATAAAATGTCAAAGTAGACAAAACATGGAACAGGGAAGACAACATATATTCTTCTTAGCCAAGTGCTTTATTCTTTTATTTTTCCATATTTTTTTCGTACTTGGTGTTTATTATGAATATGAAATGTTGACATTTGACTTTAAGCAGAGATTTTTCACTCGAATCTTCAATACAGTGGGACGTCAGAAAGGTGTGGCGTAATAATTAGTCAATATATTAAGTAGAGTCCA
Source organism: Sinonovacula constricta (assembly GCA_007844125.1). Classification (NCBI taxonomy): domain Eukaryota; kingdom Metazoa; phylum Mollusca; class Bivalvia; order Cardiida; family Solecurtidae; genus Sinonovacula; species Sinonovacula constricta. The sequence continues at coordinate 5,204,736 of CM017564.1, forward strand.
CTGCTTTAGTAAAAGTTTAACACAAATTCGATAATACTATTGTAATGTCGTTCAATATACGTAGATAGTAATTATGTTTAAGAAATGTATAATAACTACACACTTCACATGCAGTTTGATTAGGTAATTTGTACAATGGTCATTGTTGTAAAAGACTTGTTATATTATCTTAATATGTGGATGCCAATAGAAAGAGAAACGAAAACAAATATTCGTGAAAGCACTCTGCATAGAAATTTAATTTTAACCTTTTTTTGTCTGTCTGCATTCGTATCTGGTGTGATGAGGGTTCACGGACATTTGACTTCTAGCACCTATTGTTTACTCGACTATTCAAAACAGTATCACCAATGCCATTATTTCTGTAAATATATAGTTTAGGAGTATTTCGCTCTGTAAAGATACACACATTTGAATTTGTTTTTCTTTCAAATGTGCCGTTTACCTAATTGCTACTGTGTACGTGTATCGCTATAAACGTTTACCGCCTGATTGTCCTCTCTGCTAAAACACAACTTGTCCTAAACTTCTGACATATTTTTACAATGGAAAGATTATCACCTGAAGGTGGAACGATGTCCGAGTTTTTACCTGGAGAGGACTCCACTGCAAGGAATAACAATAATAACTCAGCATAAAAGTTGTCATAGTATCAATTTATCAGGTGTAAATAGTGGTACGGATACGAATATTAATCATACGAATAAACAATGTTGGCGGTAATTGTTAAGCACACCATTGTTTGAGTAAAACTATCAGTATTTCTTCATTAGCAATGCCATTATTTCCATGTCCACGTTTAATTACTGTTAGTCATGAAGTTTAATAAGATAATCACGTTTATTTTACCCCTTTCTTTAATTACCATTTATAATAGCTGTTGAAATGACTGTACATGGTAAACGTTACTGGAAGAAAACGTGTACACTAGCATGTAGAAAGCAAGTTACGAACGTGTTTTGCAAAGTATCAGGTCGTTTTCCCAATAGTTTGTTGATATTTGCCATTGCTGTTCTAACAAAAGCGTTTTGCTACCGTTGCTATTGTTGTTTAGTTTCTGGTGTATATTGTTATTCATAATACTTCCTGTATGTGGTCGGCTACGGAATTGTGACGGTGTAAATATGTGTGAGTGAATCTTGGGCATTCCTAAAACTAGGCTCTGTCCTTCTAAATAGACGAAACGATGCAATACGTTGTGTAAAACTATATTAACCAGTAAATACATCCATTAGTGACAACCATCTTCACGCTTATAATATACGTCATTTAGTACTTTGGATTTCTAAATTAATAGTAAAATGAAAAGGGCATATCTAATTATTAATACGGTAGAAACGTGACTACAACACATCATTTAGAATTGACCTTAAACTGTCTGAACCTTTTGATCAAACCATAGATGAAGACAACATTTGAAATAGATGTACCCTATACGGATTTGTGTTAGGGCAAATATACCATTGGAATGAATCATCGTCTTTCCTTAAAAAAGGAACGCGTGGTTATGTTGTCTCTAGTGAACCATTTTAATATGATAGCCGGAAAGACCCAACTTAGATGTACCTATTTGATTGACATCAAGCAGAATCTGCCATTCAAGGAGGTATCTTAATTCGAACGAACTCTAGATCAAATAGTTTCCATGTTCCCATGCTTTCGATATGGAGCAAACATCGAATTTATTTTAGTCATGCACAGTTGATATTTACCCTCGTAGTCAACGTCGCGCGTCTGAAAATCCGGAGTACGATTTTTAGCTTGATCTGTGTTTTGTAAAAAGCAAATTCAATATATATTATAAAATGTCAAAGTAGACAAAACATGGAACAGGGAAGACAAACATATATTCTTCTTAGCCAAGTGCTTTACTCTTTTATTTGTCCATATTTTCTTCGTACTTGGTGTTTATTATGAATTTGAAATGTTGACATTTGACATTAAGCAGAGATTTTTCACTCGAATCTTCAATACAGTGGGACGTCAGAAAGGTGTGGCGTAATAATTAGTCAATTTATTAAGTAGAGTCCACTGCTTTAGTGAAAGTTTAACACAAACTCGATAATACATTTTAATGTCGTTCAAAATACGAAGAAAGTAATTATGTTTTAGAAATGTATAATAACGACACACTTCACATGCAGTTTGATTAGGTAATTTGTACAATGGTCATTGTTGTAAAAGACTTGTTATATTATCTTAATATGTGGATGCCAATAGAAAGAGAAACGAAAACAAATATTCGTGAAAGCCCTCTGATTAGAAATTTATTTTTAACCATTTTGTCTGTCTGCATTCGTATCTGGTGTGATGAGGGTTCACGGACATTTGACATCTAGCAGTGTTTGTTTACTCGATTATTCAAAACAGTATCATTGATGCCATTATTTCTGTAAATTTATAATTTAGGAGTATTTCGCTCTGTAAAGATACACAAATTTGAATGTTTTCTTTGAAATGTTCCGTTTACTTAATTGCTACTGTGTACGTGTATCGCTATAAACGTTTACCGCCTAAGTGTCCTCTCTGCTAAAACACAACTTGTCCTAAACTTATGACATATTTTTACAATGGAAAGGTTATCACCTGAAGGTGGATCGATGTCCGAGTCATCACCTGAAGAGGACTCCACTGCAAGGAATAACAATAATAACTCAGTATAAAAGTTGTCATAGTATCAATTTATCAGGTGTAAATAGTGGTACGGATACGAATATTAATCATACGAATAAACAATGTTGGCGGTAATTGTTAAGCACACCATTATTTGTGTAAATATATCAGTGTTTCTTCATTAGCAATGCCATTATTTCCATGTCCACGTTTAATTATTGTTACTCATGAAGTTTAATAAGGTAATCACGTTTTTTTACCCCTTTCTTTAATTACCATTCACAATAGCTGTTTAAATGACTGTGCATGGTAAACTTTACTACAAGAAAACGTGTACACTAGCATGTAGAAAGCAAGTTACGAACGTGTTTGCCATAAGTATCAGGTCGTTTTCCCAATAGTTTGTTGATATTTACCCTTGCTGTTCTAACAAAAGCGATCTGTTGCTATTGTTGTTTAGTTTCTGTTGTATGTTGTTATTCATAATACTTCCTGTATGTGGTCGTATTTCCTTGAAAAAAGGAACGCGTGGTTATGTTGTCTCTATTGAACCATTTTAATATGATCGCCGGAAGGACCCACCTTAGATGTACCTATTTGATTGACATCAAGCAGAATTTGCCATTCAAGGAGGTATCTAAATTCGAACGAACTCTGGATCAAATTGTTCCCATTTTCCCATATTTTTAGATATGGAGGAAACATCGACTTTATTTTAAGTCATGCACGGTTGATATTTACCTTCGATTTCAACGTCGGGCGTCGGAAAATCCTGAGTATGTTTTTCAGCTTGATCTGTGTTTTGTAAAACGCAAATTGAATATATAGTTTATATTGTCAAAGCAGACAAAACATAGAAAAGGGAATACAAACATATATTCTTCTTAGCCAAATGTTTTACACTTTTATTTCTTTCCTTTTTGTCTTCGTACTTGGTGTTTATTTTGAATATTAGATGTTGACTATTGACTTCAAGCAGATATTTTTCACCATAATCTTCAAGACAGTATCATCAATATCATTAATATATATCAATTATATAGTTTAGGAATATTTCGCGTAGTAAAGATACAATAGATTTATTTTGTCTGGTTTTTTTTCTGTCAAATGTGCCGTTTACTTACTTGCTACAGTGTACACTTATCTATACGGCAGATTTAAATGTTTGCAGCCTGTTTGTTTTATCTGCTAAAAGAGATCTTTCTTATATTCCGAAATATTTTCCGATTAAAGCAATGATCACAGTATCAATATCACCTGAATGCGGTTCGAAGTCCGAGTCACCACCTGAAGAGGAAACACCTGCAAAGAATAACGATGATAATATATTAAAACATGTGTCATTGTATCAATGTATTCCGTCTACAAGGTGTTTCGGATACGAAGATTCATAAAACGAGTGAACAATTATGTCGACAATTGTTTTAAGCACCAGTTTGTTAAACAAAACTGTTTCGCTGCTATGCTGTTTGCTTAAAAATATGATTTACACCATGCACAATTGATATTTACATATGGACACTTGTCTTCTAGCAGAGACAGTTTACTTTAATATTTAAACAAGTTTTTCTTCAATCCCAAAAGTTGTGTAAGCACAGGTGATAAATTCATTAAAATTATGTCTACATGCAGACTAATCACATTCGAAAGAAAAATATAAGCATGCAAAGGAAATAAAATAATTAATACAAATTAATCCCATTTTTAAAATGATTTTTACTAAAACTTACAGTTAATTAAGCTTTTTTTCCTAATACTAAGTTGTATAAATCTTATTTTTTATACATATATGACAAAGACACTGACCTCCGGCTGGTTGGTCAGTCAGATCTCCATATGCAGATAGCCTCTCCAAAGCACGGTCCATTTTCCTCATGTTCTGGTATTATAAAACAATTACGTCTATTACTTAAGCGTGTTATTTATAATGCTTATTTACATTTTTTAAATTCGTGTGTCACGGTTATAATGATAACGTTTGTCACCAACATAAGTATTTACACTATCACCATCACCAGTTTATTCAACCAAGAAGCACCCATAAATACTTGATCTCATTTCTGTGTTTAATTCTTAAAAGTTAGTTGCTTAAAATGATGTTGCATCTAAATAAAAACACTCCTTTATATTAATCTACTAAAATACTAGTTTCAATACGGTGCCATTGTATTGCAACTTGAAAATAGTTACTGATGTATTTTACAAGGTTCATTCATTTATAAACAGTACAATTTTAAAAGAAGATGCTTTGTGTTTTTTGCACAAGTGTCATTTTATGTTGTATTTCTCTGGCACCACAAAAACGAATATCTAGATGGGAAATCGATAAGTACCTCAACCTCATCTTCTTTGTATTGGATCTCTAACTCCACGTCAGACAAGACCTCATGCAGAAGCCTTCTCTCCCGTTCACCCAGGACTGCCACGCGACCACTTCTTAGCTATACAAAAATCATACTACAATGAACACTGAAATAGTTCATACAGCACTATAACATTTTTTTACGAGAGATGATGGGGAACTATTGTGGGAACATGCAAATTGTATTCTCTTAATTCACGGAAATAAAACACAGTTTTGTATGTCCACACAAATGTATAGGTAAAACATTAAATGAACTGCAAATATCTACATACAACATTAGACTTTTAGTCACTAGTCTCAACACACACAAACCTTGGAATGCGTGTACTTTACAAACATGAATGCATAGCCAGTTACCGTATCGCCAATAGTCCATTTTTTGTCGTATGACAAAATATATTATACCTACGGAAACGAAGCTTAGTGACGACCTTAAATGACACGCCTCGAAGACGAACATCTAAGTTAAGGTGTAGATGATATGTAGCGTGAACGATCAATTTTAAACCGAACTGTATGATTTCTACTCGAGTTGAGTGTGCCTACAGTGGAGGGTCCTACACTGTTATCGTGTGGGAACTATTATGAACTCAGTTCCGATTGTTATAACCAGTTATAATCAGTACACATGTGCCATCCAGAAACGTTCCGTCTGTGTACATAATCTAGTAGATACAACCAATCAGCCAAGCTTCGATATTTTGTAATTATTTATCACTTTTTAACACTAACGGAGCATTAATATAACTTCTTGCAGAGTACTTCTTCAAAAGAACACACCGATTTCCCCTAAAAAAATATCGAAACCATTACCATTGTAGATGACAGAACAATTAATTCCTTTATGTGTACAAATAAGGCGTACGAACAGACCCACCTCTTTAATGTTTCTTTCTGCTTCTTCAACTTCCCGACTAGCATTCACTATTTTCAGGCTATGTACAAACTTAAGAATGATGTCTATATGACATTCCATTTCTTGGCGGCCGATGATCAGTGAAGCACAGTGGACAAGTTCACTTCGCACTGACTTTACCTGTTTATATATAAATATAAATCTAAATATATAAATATGCCAGTATTGTCCGCAGTCAAATTGAAATAATAACGGTGTTGTTCTTCAAGTGTAATCCTCTGTGCAGGTGCGATTTGCATTCAGTAGGTAGTCATACGTGGGTAGATGCATTTTTCTAAACCCTCAATAGTTTAGTTCAGTACTAACTAGAAGCATTGTTTAATGTGTGCTTTTCCTGTATATGTTTATCGCTAGTGAGGTTTAAAAACATATTTCCATCGGCGTACTTAATAAGCGTGCGTTCTAAAATTATTTGTGTGTGAGAATCGACTACTTCGTGCCATTGCGATAATATAAACAACCTACTAGATATTCAATATTTGCCATGAATTTGTTTGTATTGGTTTTAATATATAATCATCTCTTAGTGTGACTTTGACATTCATCTCTAAGCGGCAAAAATAATAAAAGTGTAGACATATGCAATTGCTACGTCGATTCGACAATACCTTAGGATTTGTATCAATATATTAAAGGCAATCAGACTATCAGTATACAGCATTCAAATTTAAAAGAAAAAACACACTTACTATAATTAAGTATTTATTACCTTAGTAACCAGAAAACTATCCATCGTACTAAGCAGTGGTTGACATCTCTCAACAATGTGGCATAGTGCAGTGATATCGCACTCTTCAATGTCTTTAAATCTAGATTTCCTCCAACCTTTCAGAAAAATAGGAGTGAAATCTTGAAAGGAGTTCAACCAACTTTGAGGGTCAGTGCCTCTTACCATTGCCAGTACGTTAACCCCCTCTGGAATATTGTTTTGGATATATGTTAAAAGCTCGTTGCAGTTGCATTGAGGATCAAGACACGTGTATGTGAATTTTACTTTATTGTTTACTTGTCTGCGCAACATTTGTCTGCGGGCATTTTCTTTGTCTTCTGTGACTCTAGTAATGTGTTTGAATGTTGCCATTGGACAACGTTGTGTTTTAAATTTGAAACAAATGCAATAGTACAGATGTTCCATTTTCTCTTTGACAATGAGCATCAACGGACGCTGAAGGTACTTCAATGCAAGAGCACATCGACACCAGTAGTCAAAGTTTCTGGAAGGTGCTTCGTTCTGAAAATAATACACCATTGTACAAATTTAAAATGATGCCAATGCATGCTTAAATATAATGTCAATATAATCTGTATATGTTATCGTACGCTAAGAGAGTAATTGGTAAACTGTCGTTGGCTTAATGTATATACGTACTATAAAATACTTAAGTGCAATGGTTCCGGTAATGCGCAATTTTCTTCTAGTCGTACAATTATTACATCTTTAACAGTAATGTATTATAACACGTGACCTACCTTGCTTCTTGTTTCATCACTCACAGCTAAATAAAAAATACAGTTATACTTTTTAGAACATGATATGAAATTAATTTTCACTGAATATACATATATAAGGATTTAAATATCGAAGTATATTGGTAATAAAAAACATAGTGTTCCTTTAAAAGGTGTATTCTAATCAACTTTAAAATTGCCGGTTCTGTGGTAAACTGTATGTTTTAATTTCTATGGTTTCTTACAGGACCGATATCTATACCATAATCGTCAAATAAATATCATATATTCTCGTTAAACAAACGCAGATGCTTAGAAGCATGTTTGTAAAAAGTGTGATTATATATTGTTGTGCTACATTGAGACATGCGTTAATCATTCTTGTATTCGAGGTTTTGCAAAAGTAATGATACAGAAATTATACGAAATGTATACTTACCCCGGGACACTAAAAACTTCCCCAATGTGGCAATATTCTGTTAAAATGTAACATACATTTCAGTTAAATATAAAACAAAATGTTATTGTAAATTAAATATTTGTCTTTATTTATTATCCAATTTGTAAAATAAAAACAGAACAGAGATATAACAACAAAACATAGATCAATACATCTCATAGTATTTGTCGGTTGAAGAGTCGGTCTGGTAGAGTACAGATTAAACATGTTGCATAGATACATGCATGCCATGTATCAACGCCGCTTTAACAAATTCAGATAATGTTTATTATACAATATTTATTTAATGTATTGCATAGACCGTGCAAAAAAAAAAAAAAAAAAAAAAAAAACATGACTGTAGTCTTTCTATAAAATACCGTTTGTAAGGTCTTTGTTTTGGCTTCTCTGTGAGTTCGCTCTAGTTCAATATTCATCACTTTTTCAAGGAGATGGGCGCCTTCGTGACGGAGAATTCTCAAGTCATTCGCCTTTACCTGCCGAAGATACAACGCATTAACACGTTATGGTATGTACAAAAACAATGTCTTAACCAACGATACTGGGCCACATTGTTCAATGTACATACTTGACCAACAAGGAAATCTAATGCATTCGTTATTGTAATAGAACAAATAATACGATGCACCGAAATGTGTAACAGTTTACATGAAAAATATTTCCGTATAGTCATTAAAATATAAACGGTTACGCCTAGAATTTTAATTAGCCCAACCAACTTGTGATCGAGGCTAATTGGCTATTGATCATATGCTTAGGCCGTTTTCTTGAAAAGGCATTGTGGCTTTAACTGTTGTTTGGTCTTTTAACTAAAAAAAAAACATAAAAACGCAACGCATTTTAGTGATTCAGATTTGGAAAATCCATCAAAGGTAAAAATCTGCTTATTAATTGATGATATCAAATCATACTGTGTGTTTTCTGTATATTGTTTTATACGTAATATAAGCTTACTGCATGAAGCTAATTCATTGTTCATACAAAGTACTATACATGGACATTTTCCTTTGGCCTGTGTCTCAATCAGTAACGTCACTTAAATAGTGGTATATCAATATACATGCACTATTATCTATCGTTCTTATGGTATAAAGAACGTCTTATAAAAAAGTATTGTGATTGAGTACTGCTTTAAAATCCCACTGGTATTAAAATGCCTAACATGTCGTTACTTAGTAAACGTTTGGTATAATTGACTTTTAATTTCGCTAAACTATACTATTATAAACATAAATACGCCTTTAAATTTATCCATAAGTTGGCAGCGTAATATTTGTTAAAGGTAAATCTTGCTCTATGTTTGCACTGAACAACAGTTACGTTTTTCAGACACACTCACCTGTTCAATGTCTCCAATTGCTTCAGACACTTCACTTTCCACCTGATGTTGTTCAATGTGCCGTAGGAAAAGAAGAATTGCATTTATGTGTTCGTTCATTTCTTCCTGGCCTATGTTCAATGTGGCGGAATGCATTATTCTGTTTCTTACATAGTTTACCTATGAACGGAATACAACATTACATGATGAACACAGCTTTACAACGACATAAATACTTTTAGAATGACTTTTACTACACGCTGCGTGCACATGCTATTATATCCTGCATGGAAGTAAGTCGGTAAAAAATGCATAACATTTGAAGTTTATGACTGGACTGCTGTCTCTGTTAATGTTAATGAATGAATTCAATATGTTACGCAACAAGCTTTTCTTACGTAGTTGCTTCGTGAACAGAGTCATATATATACGTTTGTCGCAACATTTGTTCAGGGAGATACTCAGGTAGTAACCTGAGATGCTAATAATATTAATATAATAATAAATAAACAGGGTGACTGTATGCTAAGGTATCGTGTTTACGTTTTCTTCGACATCTAGGAACTAGCAAGAATCGATACCTTTATACTCTCGAATGTAATGTGTGTCATTGGTATTTGTTAATTCAGACATTAATTTCACCAGAGTTGTTTTATTTATGATGGAGTACTAATCAAAACTGTTTTCTTCTCATTTTATATATATATGTTTCCAAGCATCACTGACATATCATAATACAACAAACAACACAAACATCATGTGTTCAACTTACATCATCTACCTTCGCCGTATGGCACACGGTCTGCAGTGGTTTACAGCGGAGTATAATAGTACAAAGTGCGCTGACATCGCAGTCGTCAAATTGTACAATCTTAGGTCTCATCCAATCTTTTAGGAAAACGTGCGCGAAGCTTAAGGGGGAAACAAGCCATGTTTGGGGATCAGTGTCTTTTACCATTCTATGCATGTCAATGGAATCTGTAGTGTTTGTCCTGATGATGTCTAAAAGTGTCTGACAGGGGACTGTACTCAAGTCAGTAATACACTTGTGTTTGAATGTTGCCCCACGTTTATTGTCACTTTGAATGTTGGCAGAGTTTGCGTCTTTGCACAGATTCCTACCCATTTGATGTTTGACCTCTCTGCGGAGAATGGTGAATTTCTTTTTGACAATAGGCAGCAATGCAGGCGGAACACACTTCAAGGCCAAAGCGCATCGAAACCAATGACTGACATTTTTGTCACGAATGATGCTCTGAAAGCAAGTGCACAAACTGAAACGTGTGTATTATATATTTATGAAATGACATGATAAATATTTTCACGCATTGCTAAACCGATACTGTAATGTACATCGATTCATTATACAAAGTAAAACGAACCATATCCCAAACTAAAATGACGGAATACACATAGGAGAAATACCTGTAATCTATTTGTCGATACAATTTTACGTCTGCCAGCATGGCGTGATCTGAGTTGCTGGACGATTTAAAAAGGTCGCTATACACACTTGGACTTTGGAAACTCCGCAATTTTACTTTAAGACAGGAAGGCAGCATTGTTAATAAAATCACGAGTCGTTTATATATTAATTTAATTTTAATAATGACCGACTGCATCTTGTATGGGGCATTAACATGGAAAAGTCACGGAAGATAAACTTTTAAAAAAACAGTTTTGTGACAAAACGTTCGCTGTAATTGTTTTTTTTTTCTGTTTTGTAATGGCGATTGCAAACTATACGGAAGTTGCATTGTAAAGGTAGTCGTGATTTAAGTAAGCAAAATAATGAAAATAACACCGCCTTATCGTAGTACTGTTACTGATAGTTTAGTAGCATTTTACCACTCCACAAACAAATACACATTGAAGAAAGTAATGACATTTTAACCTTTTCATAAAACTCTTTGATGCGTTGCTCTCTGTTTGACACAACAGCCAGTCTGAGTTCGAATATAGGTGCCGTTGTTCCACACGACAACATTTCTACCTGAAGAAAAAAAAAAGAAAAAAAAGGGTGTCTTTTAAGACTGTTATTTCAAGTTAATATTAATTAAAATGTAATAAGACGCTCTCTTACTTATGCGTTTTAAATGATAATGTCATGCGATTACTAGTTGATGTCAGAAGTTTAATTTTAAGAGTAGCCAATATTAAGAAACATAGTTTTTCAATAAAAAAACAAACAACATCAACACAAATAGCAACAATATAAATGCAGTCAAGTATGTTTCAACATATAATGCACACTTGGTCACTAATCTCTTACCAGTTGTATTTGTTGTTCAGCCACCGGGATTATGTAATTCCTAAGACAGCATATAGTGTCATCAAAGAAACGTTCCTTTGACTCATTTGACAGTTCCATCTTCGTACTTCGCAGGAGGTCGAACGCCGTATCTCTAACCTGAGTAAACGTAGTAATTGTGGTTATGTATAGGTTTCAAGTTTTTTTCATTAAGTATGTTATTTTCCAGTCATTGTGCAAGCAAGTACTTTGCATTGCAATGCTGTTGTGCACAATTTTAAATTACCAGCATTTCTTCTAACACATGAGTTGGTCACTACGACCGCACTCTGTATATCTCACTATATCAGATTATATATTAAAATGAAGTTTAAAAAATAATCCATATCAGACGTTTTCCGTATATTTCCTTAAGTCCATTTATATGTCTTTAAATTTTCCGACTTTAAACAGAAACTACAGATCCACAAGTAAAACAATGGTGTTTAAAAGATAGTTAGTTTTAGCAAATTTTAATCTGCGCAACAACAATCGTCGCATATGCTAATACTGACGACACGTGCATGCATCGTATCAAAACAGATTTAAACAATGTTTAAAACCTATCGTAAATTAAATAGAATGTAGTCTTACCTTGCCTATTTTCCTAAAGTGTTCTTCTGATATACGTGGGTCTGTATCAAACACAACATTGGTGAACAACATCAGCAAGCCGAACACATCTAATTCTTCAAATCCATTAAGAGTGCGCATGTATGGATCCAAAAATACTTTTGCGAATTCCCACACGCTGTCTATGCAATTTTGCAGATTTACATTTTTGAACATTGTGAATTGTGACATGCTACATTTAGCTGATCTTTTGTTCAACATAAGTTTCAGAAACCGGTTACACTCGGGGACTGCATGACAGTCATGCTTAATCCGGATTGTTTTTAAAGAAAGTTCCTTCACTTCACAAATGTCGTCTTTGTCAGCTCCTTGACACAACATTTTTCTCCCAAATTGTGATACGACGTTGCTGTGAATTGTTTCAATTTGCTCTTTGCAATATCTTCTTAAATCCCTCTCAACTGTAAGCAGGGCTTGGTAACAACACTTGAAATTAATAGACCTCGCCTAGGATTCAATTAGAACAGTATTAGAGAAATGACATTTCTAAATGAACTACTAGAGAAAGCTTACGAATTACACATGTATGTAAACTTAAAAACAAATTAAAAGTCCCAAAATATATCTATATATGTATACATGATACCAACGTCTGTCAGATGTTCACCTCAACGATAAATATTAAAAACAAGCTTATGTAGATAATTCTGTTTTATTACCTAATGTCCATGAATGTGTTTCCATTACAATTTCTTTCGAAACTAAACTTATACCTCTTGGTTCAATAACTCGTGGAGCGGTCTAGCGCGACAGTGTCTTTCCAAAGCGTGTTCTAATGTGTTGAAGTGTGCGGCAGGCATCCCGTTGCAGGGCCTATCAGTTAACTGAAATATTTAAATAAGTAGCATTGGGTCGTAATAAAAGCATAAAAGAAATATAAAAAAAAACTAATGTTAGTAATAGTCAGTAAGCTCATGCTGTTATGCAGTCAAGATGGGTTTAAATCCATTTGGTTTGGTCAATTAAAAAGTATCAAATATATTAAAACACATACTTTCAGTGTATCAAGTAATGAACGCATCGTATCATTTGGATCATCGTTTTTCTCCAAGTAGTACACGAGACCTTGAATGCATTCATAATCTTCTTTGGTTGTTTTTTTTACCCTTTGAGACTGTGTAGGGGTAGCCTTAGTGCTCTGCAAAACATGGAAGAAATACATGTCAAGAAAGATGTGTTTTAATGTTACCTGCTGGTTAAGCAAAGTCAAATGAATGTTTGTATGCGAAGTAGGACATGCTTTGTTTCTTGTCTGACCTGATAGACGTAAATCTTCCCGACATTACGTCATAAGTAGGATTCAAAGAAGTACCGAGAAATACAGAGAAAGGGACAACTGGAGTCAGAGCATGTAGTAAGTCAGAGTGAGATATAAATGGATGGACTAATATTGGTTATGGATGCATTTTTGTTATGTTTAGTTTCGTGTTTTGTTGTTCGTTTCTCTCACCTCAAAATAAAGCTCTGTATCAAATTGTTCTAATATATATACATATATATACATATACTACTGCTATTACTACTACTCCTCCTACTACTTATATTAATTCTAATTAAAGCTTTTAAACTATATTAACCGCGCAGGTACTTTCATTCTGGGGCATAAAAGTAAAGATTACGCTATCACAAGTAACAGCAGTTCACATCGATGATTATAGTCCTAACATAAGAAAAATAAAATATAGAAAATCAATTCCGCTTAGGTAGATGCCAATAAAGAAATCCGAAAGGCAACAACTCTGACATAAACTACGCAGTCTTTGTCATCATTTCTTTACAAGCGTAGGACTGCCTTACGATAATGTGACCTAATACCACAAAAGAAAGCATCAGTATTTTTTTTTATTCATTATACCTAAAATATAATAAGTGGTCCGTTTTATGTTGCAGTTGTGTATGTTATTTGTTCAAAATAGGTTTATAGTAAATACGCTCTGGTGAAAATATATAAAAAGAAGTATGTCTAAAAGTATCGCCCCATTAATAGTCCATGTAACCTCATATCTATTTGCTTACCCTGCATTAAGTGCCCGTATTACGTTTTTAGATCAGCTTTAATGCAATATATTCACCACGACAAAGTGTGGTAGTGTATGTTCAGTAACATGATGATTTGAGGATAAAATATGGAATTGCTGACGTTGTATATAAGTACGTAAAACACTACCAATTTAACGAGACATAAGAACGCACATGTCAGAATATATATCACGGTCGACCGGAAAAAAATACTAATATATAACGATAAGTACTGATACGAACGTTATGGAAGGAATAACAGCATATGTTTTAAAGCATGTGAATAAAAACATGCTAGACAAAAACCTGTAGTAAGTATTGAAATATGGACATTAGTTGCAGCCGAAACTCATTTGAGGGATACTAAAATCCTGAACCACCTGAATGGGATATATTGGCGTCTTATTAAGGATAAATTGTATTCGTGGTCCTTAGTTGAACGCATTAATGACGAAGTTGAATTGTGGATTACTTAACAAATCTGTTGATTGGTTCTTGTCTGTTACTTGCTGCCAACGAAATTTACAAATTAATGTGAATTAGTACTGGAAAAGCTACTATGATAGAGGAATCTAGCAACTCTAATGTTCCGGATATCAAAGACAATTATTGCGAAAAGGAAGATTTGGTAGCACGAATCCACCAGACTAAAATGTGATTGACTACAGTCAAATAATTATTATTCCTTTCATTGTTATAATAATAATAATAATAATAATAATAATAATAATAATAATAATAATAATAATAGTAATAATAATAATAATAATAATAGTAAACAGTTACGATAATAATATTTGTTATTAATATTTTTTTACCATCCTCATTATAAATAATAATAATAATAATAATAATAATAATAATAATAATAATAATAATAATAATAATAATAATAATAATAATAATAATTATTATTAATATTATTATTATTATTATTATTATTAGTATTATTAATAGTATTATTATTATTATTATTATTATTATTATTATTATTATTATTATTATTATTATTATTATTATTGTTATTATTATTATTATAACAATGAAAGGAATAATAATTATTTGGCTTGCCTTTCGTTTTGTATGTCCAAAGCTTATTTAACCTTACATTAACATAAGGAAGAAAAAGACATGTGAAATACTCCTTACATGTAGTTTACCTATCTGTCAGTCTTCCCTTATCGAAACGAAATACAAGGTGAAGACATGGAATAAATAAATACATAAATTGATAAATAACTAAATAACTAACGAAATAAATAAAAATAAAAATAAATAATTAAATAAATAAACAAATACATAAATAATATTTATACATGTAGCCTTGGTTAATGTTGTAGACCGGACATGATGTAACCGGTGGGAGGTCGGGTGGGTAAGATTGGTTAGGAATATGAGCACTTGCTCAAGTCAGTTTTTGGACCCAAGCCACTAATATGCGGTGTGCATAGCTATTTCAAGTCACCAAAGACTTATGGTGTGACAAGATGACAGGATACGTGACTAGTATGGCTAAATATCCATATGACACTTTTAAAAATAAATATTATTTTATAAAATTATGTGAAGTTATATTCACAATGCATTTCCTTTTCACAAAACTTTAACTTAAAATAACACCCATTAGCATATTTTAGCATTATAAACATAACTAACATAATTTTGCAGTCTTCAAAACGTGCACAACCAACACCCAAACATAAACAAGCTCAAAATTGCCTTAAAGTACATCATGCATGTCAAAAAATGATTTAAACTTGGTCTCCTTTTAAAAGAGGTGTCCAAACGTGTTGTATCCCTGTTTAGGGGATTTGGAAAAACACAACATCGTTATTAATTGGTTTATAAATCTGAATAAAACGATCTGATCACTGCCACAATTCTAATAGAGTATAACTCGTGAGAACATTCGCTCTTGATGTAAATTATTCCAAATCTATAAATAAGCACAAACATAGACATCTACTTCAGAATCAGATAATCCAACTGATGACATAATTTGATGTCAACACTAATGTTTACGTTGTTTCCTCAGTTTAAAAAAGCTAACTGTGCAGCGTGTTTAGATGTGGAATACATGCTCGTACACACACACACACAGTCACACACACACACACACACACACACACACACACACACACATACACACACACACATACACACACACATACATACACACACACGCACGCACACACACACACACACACAGACACAGACACACACATATATATATATATATATATATATATATATATATATATATATATATATATATATATATATATATATATATATATATATATATATATATATATGAGACACGCAAACATGGTCGTACACACATGTATATCAGAATATATATTTACTGACACTTTTCGCATGTCGGTTGAATAACGTATCAAGCTTGGACTTCTTTATCACAACGAGCCTCATCAAATATACGTCGAGATCATGCGGTTCAATCTGAAAAAAAAAACTACACACAAACATAATTATCTAAACGTCATATGCAATCTTGATTTTATATGAAGACATTGACGGGGACGCCAGTGGTATAGTGGTTAAGTCGCCGATTTGTAACACCTCTACCTGATTCGCCTTTCTCTGTGTATGGTCGGGTCTATTTCGGGGCGAATGACTAAATGTGGGAAGGTCTTCCAGCTGACATGCCTTTTGCGCCGGTGGTTCTACCCAGATTTGTTTGGAGTCCTCCTCCAGCAAATTAGCAGGACGTCGCTATAATGATCATAATGGGTCGCTGCGATGTATTTCAAAAATAAAAACAAAACAAAACGAAGACATAGAGAATTACAGTTTAGAATGGGAATTCAATTGTTAAGATGTTTAGTGTTAAAAAAAGGATGGGAAATTTGACACTGACATCAATAAAACAAATTAATACTTTAAATATTACCTCGTGGCCAATACCTTGATCTCCCTTTTCAATGTCAAGCTTCGCCTTCACACTGGTGTCAGCTTTGAGTGTAGCCAAATTAGCGTTTGTCTCGAGAGGAATACCACGTTTGAAATCATGTATCTTCAATAAATTTTGACATAAACATCATTACAGTTTGAAGTTGAAAGTTAAGTGTGATAAATTTTACTGTAAATATTTAAAAGTCTTTAAAGTGTCGTTTACAACATTTACACTTCGATAAAAAACAACAAAACAAACAAACAAACAAACAAAAAATCAAAACAACAAACAAACAAACAGCAACAAACAAACACAAACACAACTACACACAAATAAATGAAAACACTAATGATGGCTGTTTTCTTGCCAAATTTCGACTAACGCTTGCAACAGCGTGCTTGAGTAACAGCCGGAATCTGCCGTGCGTAATCCCTATATATGATTATTGTTTTGTCATTTACCTTTTGATAGAATTCTGCCCTTTTCCGTCTGCCTGAGGGGCTTCGAAACATAAATGTCTCTTTCATAAATCTATTGATGAACGTGCCTTTTTGGTCTTTAAGCTGAAACAAAAAAATACTTATGCAATTAACATGTACCTTATTACGTATGAATCGCTGCTTTCATCCATTCTTTAAGATATATTTTGTATTTTGTACATACATATATTCAGGATGTATTTTTGCTTAATTCAATGAAACAAATCCATTTCATATTTTGCTTTGTTTTACACCTCAAATACATAACATTATATTACTTGAGGTTCATACGATCTTACTTGTTGTATGGCACGGTCCGTTTTCCAGTTCTGTTCCAACACCAGTGCATTAATGATAGTTTGGAGACACATGTCTTTCTCCTTACTGCTTATGTCCTCCCTATTCGCATACAGACATGCCTCTGCTAGTTTTCTCGTCTGGAAAATATGCATTTCAAAATGCATATAATGTATTGATTTAACAGCAAGTAGTGTTTTCCACGATGCATAAGGACAAACGAGATGTCGAGTCTTTCTTTTCGTTAACTACATAGCTAAGAAACATGCTTACGTAATAGTCATTACCTTTTGTTTTAACAACAGTTGAGACATAACATGGAGACAGTGTTTACCTTGCCAATGTTCTCTTGGTATAGAGCATGCCTACTTGGGTTCATGTCTTCATGAAAGGAACTGACATTCTCAAGCAACACAAGCAAACAAAACGCGTCCAACTCCCAAAAACCGCAGAACTGGCGCATCCAAGGTTCCATAAACAGCTTTGTAAACTCCCAAAGGTCATCTCGAGATACAACGGTGAGGAGTTCCGTTCTATTCAGTTTGCTTGCTAATGGCAGCTTACTTAGAAAATGTTTCCAATACCTGTTGCAAGCTGGTTGTTTTTGACATTCATGCTCAAACATAGCTGCATGACGACCTTTTCTCCTAATAGTGTATTCGTCGTGTTCATAGATACATGGCAACATTTGCCATAACGCTTTTTTTACTTCTGCTTCGATTGTTTTAATGTCCATTATGCACCATATTCGAAATACGTCTTCGGCACAAGAAAAACCTTGCACAACGTCATCAAAATACTGATCCTGAAATGTGTCATAAGCCAACTATAAATAAAGATAAAACATCCGGTACATATGACGCACGACGCGAGAAAACTGGGCTTATTGTCAAAATTTTCATTTTTTTGTTTTTAATGAAACATGATTCTCCTATCATTTCTGATCACAAATTCGTAAGATTTTTTAAAATTGACTTAGCATTTATGAAATAATGAGATTTTTAATGACCCATACTGAAGGTAGCTTTGTTAAATATGACGTCAAATTATTGACGTCATAATATCGG
Organism: Sinonovacula constricta; assembly: GCA_007844125.1. Lineage (NCBI taxonomy): Eukaryota > Metazoa > Mollusca > Bivalvia > Cardiida > Solecurtidae > Sinonovacula > Sinonovacula constricta. The sequence goes on from CM017564.1 coordinate 5,223,559, forward strand.
GATGAGTAACTTACTCACACAACTAAATTAAGATTTAAGCTAATATGGTTTTATTAACGTTTATATTAAACTGCAAAATAAGGGTTATATTGTTAAAGTGGGTAAAGTAACAGGTTATAATTAGATAACATTAACAAATATCAACTGAATTTTGTCTGACAAAGTACTCGAGGTCTTGCTTGCGCTGACGCTTTAACCCGCCAGGTTGAAACGCAGGTGACATTTCTGTATTCCTGAACTTTTGCTGGGGATCCTTGAGTAGCATAAACTCCCTCTGATCATCATCTGGAGTGGTCCGCAAGATGATACTACCAGCTTTTTCAGACGTGATAATTGAAGTGTTGATAATCTGAAAATGCATTTTAATCAATATTATGTTAATATCTAAGTCTCGCCACAAATACAAATCAGATTATATCAATGATTTTGTTTTTTCGTCTTTTGCCGTCAAACAATTTTGGTGGACGAAAATCGCAGATAAATGTTTGTGAAGTGAAACTACTGGCGGATCGCAGGCATTATCACAACAGCTTCCTTACCGGGACGATAACCAATGAAGTGAAAGGTTGGGGCATTACGAGTCTGTGAAACTAACCTTTCTGCTTAGAGTAGCTCTTTAATATAAACCCAATTGTTTCAAATATTGTTTACGGCAAATAACATGGCCATACCTTATTCCTGTCAAAGCCTTGAAGTGTTGCCCAAGGAAACCATTCCAACCTCTCCAGTCACACCTGGGATAAAAAACAAACAAACGGGCGAGTTGAACTGTGAGGATCGCTTGACATTGTCAGCTGGCTCCTTAACAGTCTCGCAGTCATTTTCTCGGCACTTAATTTGAGGTGGACAAAACCGGCATCCACAAGACAACTTGCGTGGCCTGAAATAAGAAATAAACTCTCGCTTAACATATTTATATGCATATTTATGTATGATTATTGACTTTAACTCTACATGTATGCATATTCCTGTCCGTTTTGTTTGTTTTGTAAAATACATTACATCGACGAAATTATTGACATTATAGCGACGTCCAGCTATTACTGGTGGAGAAAAATCATGGCCCATGTCTGGGTAGAACAAGTAGCGCATTGCAGATCAGCTGGAAAACCTGACCACATGAACGTTTAACCCCGCCCGGGACTCAAACCCACAAGATGACGGATTATGGAGTCAGAGAAATAGCAAGTCACCGATTCTAACCTTTAGACCATTAAACCACGGCGTCCCCTATGTTTCATTTTTATTTATTTTTGTTGTTGTTGTTTGTTGTTGTTTCGTTTGTTTGTTGCAGATACCTCGCACCAATACAATTAATGTTGTATTTGCAATATCCAGTTTTTACTGGTGGGGTAATTTATATATATCCAGTGGTGGACTGTAGGTTAACGTGAATACCTCCGGACATGAATGTTTGTCGCTTTGACCGGGACTCGAACCCACGGGTGGAACGGTCTGTGACTCTATGAGCTCGGCAACGGGCGCCCTTTTTTTGCTTATGAATACATTAAATGGAATGTCATAAGTGACTATCATACTATTAAATCAGTCGAAGGAAACAATTAAAACAAGTACCATATACATGCATGGGGTACTCGGTCATGCTGTTTTGTCCTGTCAATGTCCGCCATATGAAGTACCCAAGTAGATACCGGTTTTTGTTTTGTCCTGAAAGTATCAACAAAATACAATAAAATACATGAAAATTAAGTCGTCACAGGTTTACGGAGTTGCACTATAACTATAAACAATCATATTACTTGGTTATAGTTTCAGTCATTTGCTCGAAGTAATTTGAACGTTAATCAATAATTTCGTTATAAATTTCATGTATTCGGTTTTCTTTCGTTTTTCTGTGTATAAAATATACTTGTAATGAGACAATTTTGCGGCAGTATAAATATTTAATAAACATATTGCTTAATATGTGTATGGTTAGTTCCTCTCTTAAATAGAACTAGGACCCTGCATTGTAGTTGTACGAAACGGCGGACGGGTTTCTTCTATTTAATTTAAAGCGAAAATATAATGTTACATTCATTTAGAATTATCACGAATAGTCGTTAAATATTAAATGTGTGCAAACACAGTTTATTACTTGTTGTGGGTTTGTTTTGTTCCACTTTAATGTAAGTCCAACAAACAGTTGTCAAGAAATAAATATGTTTTATTTAATTCGTTAAAAACAAGACGTGTATTAAAGGAAATAAAATGTATAAAATTATGTTGGAAGAAAAGTAAGAAAATAAAAATGGGGGCCGTGGTTGGTTAGCGAACCACCAACCCCGTCGATAGATATATGTATAGCGAATAGCTCGACTGATCAACAACGTTAAGCGCTCTGTATATACCAACTTGCATAATTTTATAATAATCAATAAACAAGCCTACGTAGTTATAAATAGACACGTTCATGTGACATTGATCTGTTTTATATGCAAAACTTGTATCAGGTTTTTAACAAATCTATCAGCATTTTTTCTAGTGAGTAAATATAATTAGTTGATTTAAAGTGGACTGATTTAAATGTCGCTTGTAATACTAAATCATTTTTTCGTTAAATCTACCCATCCACGTCGATGAGATAAGTTGAACAAACATGCAACCTGCAACATTGGTTACATCAAAATCTAGTCTAGATTATATAAAAAAAAGGTGTACATTCTATTTCGTTTCGTATAAACTTTTAACACGATTTTGCTAGAAATGACAAAAAGTACCATAATAATTCTGTAAACCTGTAGGCATATATTAAACTGTTTAACTGTTAAAGTTTGATTCACGCGTGTTTAGATCTGTGTAGCCTCTATTTAATCCGATTCAATATATATATGCGTAAAATATAAAGATTATGTAATCACAATATAATGAATAAATCTTACCTCTAGTTCCTCCTCCATTCTTGTTTGTTATCGCTTCTAATAAGACAACAACATTCAGTTTCAAATACGATAGTCCAAGCCATGCTGTCAAGGTCGTAGTAAAATACCCGGTAAAAGTGACGTCATTTTAATTGTGGATTTCCCAGCGTCATAATGCCATAAGCCCGGTTTTGTCGCGTCGTGCGTCATATATGATTTATTATAACATAACTGCATATGGAAAGTTTAGCATTTATGTGAACTCTTCATTGATGTTTGTCTTGATTTGCACTTTTTTGGCCCCTGATGTACACATACATTGTGTCACACGGTTAATTTAATAGATAAAAATGGCATTCTCACTTGTTATACATGTATACATGATTGTATAAAAATAAAGTAATTACCAAGCATTTAAATAGGCGCAAAATGACAGTGCTTTTTTAAACATATCTGTTACAGCGAATCTGGTCACAACACCTCGAGTTTGAAATGCAATTTAGATTCACTCACATACATAGACCCTAGCATTTACCTCTATTCAAAAAGTGTCACAAAACAGTTTCTACACTTTATAAATTTATGACCTGATAGTTATGTTCCTAAATATAATTTGGGCATGATTTGACATTTAACTTGATTTGTAGAAGAAAACACGAGGTTGTAATATGTCATATATCACAATTTAGGTTAGTCGTCATTACAGGTGTTTATTCTGAAGGAATTACGCCTTGTTTAACAGTTATATTCAGGATGAGTTAGACGAAATGATGGATGTACAAATTTAAACCTAATAAACGTCCGGTTAGACTGATTACAAAACAATACAGTGTTCCTAATTCAAAAGCTCAACATATGCTTACAGATATATGTTCTATTCAACGTTGATACATATATTTTACGCTTACCATTTGTATTTCACCGATTGTCTGTTGTCGCTGCATGTCAGTCAACAATTTATCTGTGGTATGGATAAATTATCCATCAGCTGAAAATGTTGCGAGAGTCAAATATAGTTGTTGTTTTTTGTCAGTATTATGGGTCTTGATTGTTGTTCTAAATCTAAATTGTAAATGTGGCCATTGTTTCTACGATGCAACATTAACTGAGTGTACAAAAAAACTAAAAATATATTAGCAGAATAAAGCAGAACTGTAATCATTAAGTAGTGTTGCAGGTTATACATGGATATGTAGTAAATCACACTAGGAATACACAGGGCGTCAATGATTTTTACTAAAATGACTCAAATGCTATGACATGTGTTAAAGTTGCATAGATGTATTCTATCCTATTTGCACTTTTTGTTACAGCGCATGTTTATACTAATTGAAATTTGTCATTGCTCGGACAAACTTCCAAGATGCTAGATGATTCGTGGGATGTTAGATGTACACGTTAAATCTTGACGTTAACTTGTATAAATCTACACCATGATTTACCTTGCTAAAATGAGCAAGTTCTACAGTGACTTATATTTTCCTCGGATTTAGGTCGAATTTAACACTTGTGGAACCAACCATATTTTACGGTATGCGTCGGGTGACTGCTAGTATTCCATTCACTGTAAGACCGACATACAAAATAGCAAATGTCTTATAATGAAAAGCGAGTTTTCAGTATTATCCAAGAAGGATATTGCTATCTAGTACATCTGGGGGGTAAGGTAGTAGTTGATAAAGGGGTTGGCAGAGAATTACAAATCAAGTTCCATGAAATACAACATTAATCGTCTTATCCGCAGTATGGCATGTTTTGGTCAGACCGTCTTTGCTGCTGGTGGTAGACACACGCGTTATTAAGCTTTGTCATTTATATTGTTTTGGATTTCTTTCTGATGTCCAGACTGTAAACATTAACTAGAACAAAATGTAATCAGATTGGATCATGTGTGTACATATTATTATCATGTCAAGCTAATAACCATTCTTAAATAAAATAATAAGGACTGCTAAAATTTAACCAGGATTTATAAATTTAGTATTGTAAAAAAAGTAACATTGTTACAAGTTTGAAAATTGAGACTTCTATAAAGCCGAAACCATTCTTTCTAAACTATGTTCTCTCATTAAGTTAAAGGAAATTCGATGGTTTGTCAACGTCTAAGACAGAAGTGGACATATGGCCTTGTGTTAAGGTTCAATGTCCCTTGCGTACACCAACACTCAAAAACAACAATGTTAGTAATAACTTGCGTAACTTGCAAAATACATGACCACATTTTAAATACTTCACAATGGTGTACGCAGATTTTGATACTTGAAAAATGTTGCTAGCAATACTGACACATTGAGGGCATTAGCATACGTACCAGAAACTTACAGTTGTATTTGTGTGCGACCGAAAGACCTCTCAATAAGACCTGCCAAGTTGTTTCATGAAGTAATTATTCGGTACACAGTCATTTAAGTATTTACCTCGCCATAGTGACAAGTCTGACAGAGAGGAACTGCCTAAAAAATACAAATGACGAATAAATGTCCATTGTTTGCAATTAAGTTTTGATAGTTTCATCGTTTATACATACATAATTAAATGACACATATGCGGACTGGTGCTGGCCGAGGCCTGTTATAGTTGTAAATAACGCAGCAATCTCCTGCATAACCTACAAGAATGACAAATTCAAGACACTTAACTTTAAAAAGATAGGATGCGTTCAAAAACTTGATGGGTATAAAACTAAACTCATTGTTCCAATTTGAACGTGAACTCTGTCAATTGCCAATTCCATGCAGAAATACGAGCGCGTATGGCGGTTAAGAAGCGTGTAAATAATATTTAAATTTTAAGCAATTCCGAAACGTCGTTATATTGTGAATGGACTGTTCATGTTACCAATATATTTTTATATGTTTAAATACTAGTCGTTTTGAGCTACATATGCGCTACAAATGTGTTAAAATTATGTCAAACGAATATGTTAATTGTGTTTTGTACATCCACTCCTACCTGTTCCTCTGACCATTAATCCCTGTCCGATGTGTTTAGGCATGGCTTGCAGATAAGATCCCACAAGAAATAAAGGATGGCTGGGGAAACAGATCTACAAGTTTGCATGGCTACTTACTTCAAGGAGTTAAGGATGCCATATAGAGAACATCGTTTGCTTATTTTATTCAAATTAAATGTCTTACATTTTTGAAAGAAATGAAAAACTAAACAAAACAAAATCAAGTGACAAAAAGGGTCATTGTTTGAGCAAATGCGCAGATTGGTTGCACACGATTGTTTTGTTTTTGTTTTGAGATACATCGAAAGTATGGTTATTTTAGCAACGTCCAGATCTTTTGGTGGAAGAACACATGTCTGGTAGAACCACCGGCGGTCTGCAGGTCCGCTTAAAAAACTTTCCTAATTAAGCCCTTTGCCCCTCATGGGACACAAACGCATACCGCTGGGGGGCAAAGCAGTAGGAGGAGTTAAAATCAGCGACGTTCAATTTACGTAAACATTAATGATTTTTTTTAAAAACTGCAGTATTTATGAAACAAAATAATCAAATAAAGTTAACCGCGTTTATTTTAATCTAAACAAGATGCATCTTAGTTGAAAAAAGTGAAAAAAGATTGCCGCTTTGATATCATATTTGTCAAAGCAGCATACCTGAGAAAAGCTTCTGTCAAGAGAAAAAATAGCCTTAGTGCATGTACTTTTCAGGATGATAGTAACACTTTTACTTACTCATTCTCGAGTATTTGTGCGGAATGATTACGTGCCGTTGTAATAAAATGACGTCAATATAAATTGAGATTTAACAAAGATTTTCTTCCGAAACTGGAGATGAACATGGCTTATATTTACACGGACTAGAGCATGATTATGGGCGGTAACAAACAATTTACAAATATAAAGGGTAAAGTATTATAAACGAATTAACACTGCTCCGTATGACCTTACTTGTCGACGAATTTAGGCACAGTAAAATTGCACAGTGAACAGTGAAGACAAAAATACTGCCATCAAGATAACTCATTTTAAATGCACGGATTTTCATGTTTGCTTTAGTAAATTTATTTTTGTCTTCACTGTTTACTCTGCAATTTTATTATGTCTATTTTATTTCTTAAACTTATTATTCCTTATCGAAGGCAGAGTGCTGACATTCTAAGCCTAGCAATATTTTGTGTTGAAATAAGCTGGTTTGCTGACTAATTGACGGACAGAAAGCCTGATAAAATCTATATACACTGTCATATACTTGTCAGACATTAAAAACTGTATCGTGGAATATGCTCTCATCGGCACTTTTGTTATTATGTTGTCCACAAAAGACGGGCGTCATAATTGAAATCCACTGACGATGGATACACATATAGATGACAATCGATAACAATGACATATTGTGATTACACGACTTATTAACTCAACAGCGATTGAATCTTTCTCGAGTGTAATAGTACCAGACACACGATGGGTTATAACTAGGGATATCAGTAACTTTAATAAGGTTGCGTAATTGTTCTGAATGTGTTCGCACGTGTTTGATAAAGGTTGCACTGCATTACATTGTTGCAATTGCCTAATTTGCTTACTCGATTAGCTTTCTTCTGAACGTTTGCTATATTTCCAAAGTTAGTTGAATGACCTGTCTTCTCTCTCGTAAAGGTTTCTAAGCATGAAGTATTTTCAGTCTTATTAGCATAATATCAGAACAAATGTGTTGACTTAGGTGCCGATCTAACCTGACAATTTTGGCATTGAAACGTCGATGACCACAAACTGCTACAACGGTATTGCTATGTTTATATTATCACAGTTTGGAATAACTATATCTAAAGATTTAGTTATTAGTTCATACACTTTGAAAATACCCTAGTTCAATAGTATGACAAGGACTAGGTAATGCATTTACTGAAATATATACTAAATACAACGGATTTTCTCAGCTAAGTTAATATAAAAATAATTTAGCAGTAAAAGCGAAGACAATAAAGGCAAACATCGATAATCGACGTAAATGAAGGCTTTAGCACATTAACTAACCGACAAGTTGTGTAGGCTGGTTAAAGAATTTGGAGTTGATGTGAATGCATGCTTTGAAACGTGAGGTGTAAGAAAGGAATTATTGAGTACGACCATACATCTATTGTATGTGGGATACAAAATAATAAATTTCTATAGGTTTGACAACCTTTGCCATGAACTTGTAACCGTATACATTTAAATGTACACATATAAAAGGACGCTCATTTGGAGAGCCTATTTACACATATACAAAATCAAATGTATGACATGTAATGTAAGCAAACAATTTAGTATTTCCTGAGTGCTTCAGTTACTTTCATTGAGTTGTAACACACAAAAGTTCATTGTTAATCAGTAAATTAAAATTCAAAATTCTGCTATTTTTTATCAAACTTTCGGACTCAAATTACGGAGTTTGCCTTTAAACAAATATAGTTTTTAATGGCATTCCTTTATGATATCCCTAATGTATACGTTTATAAAGTATACAGTTGTCTCGGATGTCTTTTACTTAACATGTGCTCAAAGTGTTCTGGCTTCAAAAATGCAAATAAAAAAATAGGACACAGAACATCATTAGTCAGGTTGTACTAAAAGTACATCGGTGCCGTTGTGTGTTTATCGTCTTTACAAGTGTTCCATATGCAAGCCTCATTGATAATTATCAGCAGTGGACAGAATCATTACTCGATTGTAAAATTGCCTAAATAAAATTATTTAAAATGTGTATAAATAATTATGTCATAATATTTGATGGTTTATATGCAAGTGCATGTGCGTGTTCACTTTCAGTAACTTAATCAATAAGACAAATACTAAAGTAAATTTAGATGCATAAGTAAGTCAACTTACCCTGTTTTTTGACACCAACCTTTTAACATCGCTGCCAGCCAATCTCTGAGCGGAATGCGCTAGAGATTCGATTGTAAGTAAAGCTGTAATCTTTTTTGCAAATGCGGTGGTCTTATTTTTAGTACTTGACTTTCTGTAGGATTACTATTTTTGGAAGAAACATGCGTAAACAACATTTTTGATGTCACGTACACGCACCGTGAAGGACGGTGAAGGTCGTGGTATGAATGTCCCGATGGAGGCATAGAAAAACGAAAAGGAAGTACAATTATAAATTGTAGAGAACAGTAAATTATGATCTTGTTCTGTTCGAGTATACTTGTCTGAAACAATTATAAATTATTGTTTGTTAAAACTGTTCTTCATTTAATGAAATCGACAAGCACGGGCCGTAATTTATTCAAATGATTACTAAAGTTGTAGACAAAAATGCAAACGTAGTATTTGAACAAAAATAACTACAGCATACATTGAACGAAATAATACAGTCGTTCAAGTGACACATGTTATTATTCCAGTTGTATGTAAACCTATTGAAACACCATGATATAAAAGGTATAATACTAGTCAGTATTTCCAAATCTGAAAACAAGGAAAGAGGTGATATTAAGTTCCTGCTGATAAGGCATACTTGCACATTGCCATGGATATTTTTTATGATAACATGACCTTATAATCGTGCAGTATCTGACCACAGAATAATATAAGAACAAGCAATATTTCAACAGTTGTTTGCTGTCTTGAAAAGTTTTAATTATTTACAAATCTTGCCATCGCGATGTAATTTCGCAGGATATTAACTTATTATGAGGTTTTAAAAAATCTTACAGGAGCTTAGAGTCGGAACATAGAACCTGAATCGAAAGCGTGTGGTTTAATGATCGTGTTTAGTAGTAGAATGCAATATCATCATTAGTTCTAATATTTAGATTAGTCAAAATATTTAATGTTCATCATTACTATGTGTATTTGTTAAAAATGAGAAGTACTATCAAACTAAAGTTACTGCATGTTTATTGCTTTATCATTCATTTTAACATTTATTTAAATATATAGTGTTTAGGATATAGTGTAAGTCATGGATAAATGTGTATATTTCAATACTGCTGAAGTATTTCTAAACCCATTAAGATCCGTTATTGATATAGAACGTCAATGCGCTGCGAGTTGTTGACCGTATAGTGGTCGAATGGTACTACTCAAATTCTGCGTATATGTGTGCTTGTTTAAAATCTAATGCAATAATGTTTAAAATAAAACGCATAAACGTGGATCTAGCGGCTAGTAGTGTGTATGTTTTAGAAGAAGCGGAAGATAAATGGGGGTGCGTGTGTATGATAAATATCATATCGAAATCGCGTGTGTATATTGCGGTACGACCGTACCGATGTGGTTAATTGGGGGAAATGCAGTGATTTCAGCGAATATCACATATGTTATCTTTCAATGCCTGTAGGCAGTATGGATTTTCGGAGGGAGAAGTATAACCGGATAATTCACCGATTTGTGGGTGTCCCTGGGTGGATTGTGTTCCCATTTGCTTTCACATTTTTCCACCAAATAAATAGGCACATATATACAAAAAGTAATGTCTATAGTGCTTTTACACGGATCTACGAGTAGAAATTGTATTTTAACTATGAAGTTATGTTCTCTTATGATTTAGTACAATACATCTGGTGTTTGTGTAAAAATGCCATGTCCATTTTGGTTATTGATTGTTATGTTGCGCGTCCTGTTTACAGTGTTATTAAATGCAACCAAGGAGACTGCACAAACGGTTAATTACTCAAGAGTTAAAACGTTCCGGTGGTCCTCATAAATTATGTAACTATTTTTGTTTTTACCTTGTATGTCGTGTAGAGTCTTGAAAGACTTAGAGGAAATAATTATGTGCAGGAATGAATAATCGTGTTTGCCTAGGTGCAATATAATGAGCTTAATACTCTTATTTTTAAGTGCAATATCCCCAATGATTGAGCCATTCCTGCCGTGAATGTAAACATATAGCTGATATAAATGGTGAGTAGCCATAAAAGGTATACATAGTTTAATACAATATAGGGCACACAGCCAATAAACTATTTAGCTGCAAAACACTTCTGCAGATCAAACTGCCAATTGATTTTTGATGGGGTAACATTTCAAAATATATAATTAAACATGGCGTATTTCTGCACTTTTAATGTAGTTTCATGTTAGGGGAGGACACGTTTATATATTTAAATTGCAAAGGCAAAACGAAGGCAAAACGTGTTCTTGAGTTCAACGTTTGTTAAGCGTTAGTTTACAGTGGGGTTATGAGTCATCCTACTTTAGTTTAATTAACAACTCACAAACAGAAGATTATAGGAGAAAAATACATACGCTTTAAATAAACACAATTTGCCGTTTAGATACACATGATTTTTATAAATTTGTAAAACCCATCGAGATTGAATTGAATTGAATGATGCACACAATGTATAATACACATTTATTGTTAGTTTAATATGACTACTCACCTCTTCTATTATCCTTTGTAAATACAACTCCGACCACTCATATATTGCAATTCATGTGTACATTGTTATTTTAACCAACACATCGACCGATACTTTTTAAGATAATCATGCCAACGCATTTTATGCACGTCGTGTGATAAGATATTACATTACACAATACGTAAATTTATAACACGACAATTACAAATACAGAAAGCATACAAATCCAGAAGATTCCGGTTTAACATTCTGAGAGACATATTTACAGACAATAAGCAACACACAAAACATACTTATAAAAATAATGTTTATCAATTTAAAATGTTCTTATCATTATTTTCCAAGACGCTGATATAATAGTTATATAATTTGTTGACTTAACATGGGAAATGTGGATATTGTGAACATCTCTTTTAAAGTTGTGAAAAAAATATACATATACAGCGAACCAAGAAATCTAGCCTTCGTCCTTTTTCAGGACACTTCTTAATCGATCAATCGGTCTTGTCCATTAAGCCAGTCAATACATGTTAAAGATTTCTTATCAGTTGCACATTGTATTTTAAATCCCGTTGGAACTTACATTAAATAGACATGAACTAGGTTCCAAATTGAACGCAGGTCGTATCCGTGTTGTTGTTTTTTTCAATGGTTTGTTTGAACGACTTAAGATGTAGTGTTGGTTTTTATGTTCAGTCATTCCAAATTGTTTTTTTTACAGAGTAACGTTTGTGCATTCGCATTCGAAAATAGCTGACGTTAGTTTTAAGTGTTTGCTTGCAATTTCTGAGATGTTTTTATCTTATCTAAGCTTTTGGAGTATTTTGTTGAAACATGTTTTATTTCATATCTCCGGTAGTACGATTCATGCAAAGAGAGCTAAAACAACAACCTTGGCCCACAGAAAAAAAATATTGATCAAATAAAACCTAGGCTTGTACAAATATTACATTAAAGTCGGTTACCGGATATCAAATCAGTCTAAATACGTGAATACGTGCCTAAGAGCGCATAAACAAACACACATATTCTTTAGTAAGGACGTGCCTTTACCTGCCTGAATGTTGTATTTTCCTGGATGCAGCACTGTCAAAGTATTGCCGTATGTCCCAGTAAAAATAAATAATGAAAATTAATACGATTATTGATTTTGGGATCACTATAAATCTGTTTTGCAAATAGAAAAAAGAAGTAATCATGTTTAACATTCGAAAGACTGTTTGTCTTGAAAATACCAGCGAGGAAGAACTAGACAAAGTTTGTTTAATAACATGTCTGTCAAATTTTGATATCTGTTGCAATGCTCACCTGGCTTTTTCATATATTCCTAATGAAAAATAATGTAAATGGACCCTACAAGTTGTGTTGTGTTACATGTACCGTCACTCGTTACTAATGGTGTTTTTAAATAGTCATTTACTTCTCTTATGAATAATCCTCAGTTATGTATGTCTTTACTAATTGATCAACATATACACAGAGGTACATGCTTACAAAACTTCGGCAGGTTTTCTCAACAAATTAACCTATACAGTTAGCAAAACTATCACATTCAATAGTTAAATAGTTAACTTTGAAAAAAAATCGACCAATAAAACTAGATCCAAATGATTTACATATTTAACATTGACATTAGTATTAAAACCCTCTTATATGGTCTGTAAGGACGTTGGCATGTATTTGAATAGGAGAAATCAGCAGCATATGTATGAATGTTTGCTGGACACAACGGACCGTCTGCCAAAATTTATATCCTTCAAGGCAGTGAATTGAGAGTGTGCGAGGAGCAATGCTGGCCGACAATTACATTATGACGTGAATAAAGACATACTGAGAAACACGAAAATAACAAAATTGCGAACAGACATGTCCAACGACATACACGTAGTTGAGGTTATAAATAAGTGGTTTGTTTCTCGAGGCAACTGATGACTAAAACATTTCTGACCGACTTGGCTACAGCAATAAATATCGCCCTCAGTGTAACACAGTGGTTACAAATGGAATATAACACGACAGCAATGGCGGTTATCATCGCAATTATATGTCAGTAGAAATAAGTTTGTAACGCATGCGCTATTAGAATAATGAAGAAAAATGGCCTGGGCTTAAAAAACACTGAGCGTACCATTGTTGCCGATGAGTGTCGCCCAGGAAATCGAAAACGTCACTTGTACGAGAGGTTAACATTACCTAGGCAGTATAACGTTGACAGCAGCAAAAAGATCAAGAAAATGAATTGCTTCGATAGGACAGACGATGTATATATCTTTAGCTATAAAACTATAGTAACTTTAGATGCCGGTAAAGATTCGATATGACTGTCAACGAGAATATATTTTACAAACGCAATGCTGATAAGTTTAGTAAATACGGGCAAAGACTGACAATGTTTATTTCAGGTGCAAGGCCAGTATAGGTTTTTGTATGAGAGTGAATCCATTGATGCATTAAACTACCAACAAACAACATGATATATATTTGTGAATGGTCAAGTAAAAGCACGTACTGGTTAGGAACGGCCATACGTTACTGTCTGTTAAAACGATTCTTAATAACGATTATGAGTGACCTTTAAACATGCAATTTATGAATACGTTTAATCTTCATTTCAAACAATTACTAATTTTGTTGTTGGTGCTATTTTTAATAATAATGCATGAGCAATATTTGTTACAACGCATGACAACATCATACAGTGAATATAAGAAATCAACCGTTGAACTTAAAACAGTTTAATATACCTATATTATTATGTGAAACAATGTCGATTGTTAGAAACGCCTTTTCTATTCTTAGTACATTGTGTACTGATTTAGAAAATAATTACTCAGACGATGTATACACGTGGCTTTTTCGAGTTCATTAAAATCCCTTTGTAATTGCATTGTTCAGTTGTGTCACTTCACCCTAATAGTCAGAGTGATATGACTGTGCTTTGTCAACATGTGTTGCCCTTCAGTTTATATTCCATGGCGCCTACATCAGAACCAATATGAACTACTATGTTAATGGAGATTTAGATTGCTGTATATATAGTTAGTTTCGAAAGCATGTTAAATGACTTGTCACAAAGGTGTTCTACTATTTACAATTTGGCATGTACGTGCATACATTTGCCCTGTCCATTTTCAAATGTCATTCTATGTTGAAATGATAGGAGTTTTTTTCACATTTCCTTGTTGTGATAATGACAGTTTGCCAACTGATGTACATTGTGCTTTTGGGGGAGCTGAGAAGGATTGCATGCACTGGCACTGTCAGTATCCTTGCTGTGAAGGATATGTTGCAAAATGTTGATCCATATGCTTAATGAAAATGACAAATATATCTCAGTTGATGGTCAGTATTTATTTCACATATTGACCATGTTAATTTAATTGATGGTTAGAGAGTGGGTGTATTTTATGCGAATGACATTTGCATTACGCCAGGTGACGGTCAGTGTGCTTGGCGAAAATAACATTTTTGTCAAAGTATGTGAAATATGCGTTGTGATAATGTGATAATATCCAGTGAATGTCAGCATTGTAGGTATTGCAGCTTCTACACATCTCTCACACATAATAATCACCGACCTAGCATTAAAGCGAAGCATTTTAGTATTTTAAACATGTGTGTAAATATCACTTATTGTATAAGACCACCCTTAGGTTTGCATTAACCTCTGTTGTTGTTTTTTTAGTTGACATTCCTTTGTGAATGAGGTTTAAAGAATATTGACTCATGATTAATAGCTTCTTCAAATCTTATCAACAAGGAAGTCCCAATAGTCCGTCAGCTGGATAGGCTTACCGTGAACCTCCATCCCAGACTTTTTTTCTTGGATGCCAAGTTATTCTTTAGGGTGTCTAGAAACAGAATCTATAATGTACTAACAATTAAATCCATGGCAACGATCATGAAATTTTGATAGGAGGAGGGTATGTTTATGACATTGTCAAAAATGGTGATAGAAGTATACAACAGGTACGCAATTAAAGGTTATTTAATGGCCAATATGGTCATTTGTCAATTATGCAAATTAGCACTTATGTATATAAATAAATTTTAATGAGAATAAAAAAAAAACTTAATTTTTGAAAAGTTGATTCTTTTCAATTAAAAGCAATCTTCAAACAAACGCAACAGAGTTTTAAAGTTATATACATACCATTACTTATCTAACATATGTTGTTCTAAGTTTCATATGATATGGTTCATTCTGTGCCTTTTTATTATGTTTTTGTATTTTTTTCGGCTAAATTTTGCTTAGTCAATCTTAATGCAGAGTTAAGCTAGAAGTCTGATTATAACTAGCCATAATTTTGTATCAATCCTTAAGTGGAGGCTGTTACTGAACTTAGATTTGAAATAATTAATTATCCATATTAGCCAAAATAAAAATTCTTATATCTTAATGAGAATCTAAAAGTAGACTTTATTTTTGAAAAGGTTGATTAGATTCTTTCCATTTAAAAGCAATTTTCAAACAGACTTAACGGTGTAACACTAGTAGGGATATGGAAACTTGCTGGTCTCTGTTTCATATAATTTGGTTCATTTTGTGATGTGTATGAGTTATTTTTGTTATTTTCATTTAAATTTGCTCATTCAATCTTAGTGCCTATTTGTTTAGAAGTTGGCTTATAACTAACCATAACGTTGAAGAATATGTTTATCGTTCCTTAAGAAGAGGCTATCGATAAACTTAGATTTAAAATTATTAATTATGTGAATTAGCTAACATGATTATCCATACATATTAATGAGAATCTAACGATAGATGTAAATTTTGACAAGTTAATTAGAATTGTTTTTATCTAAAAGTCATATTTGAAAACACTCTACTTCTTTAAAGGTTTAGTAGGTAGCCCTCTTAGGTTGATACGTGTTTGTGTAAGTTTTGCATGAATTGGTAATTTTTTTTTTTAAATTGTGTAATATGTTTTGCAATAATTTGGTCTGAGTTTTCTTCATTACTTTTTAACATAAGAATATGGTAAAAGCCTACTTAAAACTATTCGTTACATTGAAATAACAGTTATTGGCAAGTCCTTCGTGAAGGCTATCATTTAGATTTAAAAATAATTATGCAAATGAGTTCTCATGAACATTCAAGACCCTTAGTTGTGAGCTGACACTTTGGGCTTTAAATTAATTTCCATTCATAATTACATTTTGTTGTATTTTGTTCTACCTTGTTTCATACTTTTACTTAGGATTTCAAGCATTTAACTAAAAATCTGTATGCGTGTAGAGAAAAACACGTTTCTAGTAATTGTTCTATAAAATAGTCTATGCTACCGCTTAGAATCCATATAAACTTGGAAGTAATCATTTATTGAAATGGGATAAACGCTTAAAACTTGTTTTGTTAAGTAAACTAATTATTTCACCATTCTTTTAAAATATTTTTTTTCACTTAATCTTTAAGGTTAAGATAGGATGGACTGCTATATTTTGTATAAGTTTTATTAACTCCTATCTTTTTCAAGTTCACTTTATATTGCCATTTGATATTGAGTAGAGAGTAGAGAGTTGGTAGAGCGTCAGCTTGCGGATCGGGAGGTCGTGGGTTCAAACCCGGCCGGGTCAAACCAAAGACTTTAAAGTTTGTAGTAGTGGCTTCCCTCCTTAAGCTCGCGGCTAATCGGACAGCATTACGCCTGACTCGTCGGTGTCGGTATACTGGACCGGCCGGGTTCAGTTGCTGGGCACCTCATTACTGTTTTATGTGATATAATGATAGAAATGTCGATGCACAGTATCGGCAAAAATGCCGGCAAATTCCAATCCCAATCCCAGATACTGATTTCAGTTAAGAATCACAATTATTATTACATTATGGAACACAAAGTATACCAGTACTCGGACGTAGAAAAAATATAACAATTTGAAAATATACATTCATTTTACCTCTTAAGTAAGATTCATGAATATTTATTAAGGTTAACTTGCAGACCTATTAATTTCAAATCTTGGCTTAGTAATAGTCTTCAAAATAATTGACAACGGATTTTACCATTAAGTTATAAGCAAACAGTGTAATACACATATGTTAGCAAGCAGTTTCTCATACGAAACTCAATGATAAAAATTCCATAGAAATTTAATACAAAGTCGTGAAATATCGAAAAAGAAGAACAATTCATAAAACAAATTTAATCAACTTGTGTCAGAGAGGTGTCTATTTAACTTTTAAAATAGTTCAGTTTATTTAAATATGGCTTTTAAATGAAATAACTGTTAATAAATAATCTAATCAACTTTTCAAAAATAAAGAATATTTTTAGATTCTCATTAAGATATATGAGTATTTATGTTAGCTTAAATGCATAATTATTAATTTCAAAACTAAATTTAGCGATATCCTCCACTTATGGAACGTTACAAAAATTATTCTTCAATGTTATGGCTAGTTGTAAGCCCATTTCTAGCCAAATTATGCATTAAGATTGAATGAGCAAAATTTGGGCGAAAATAAATAAAAAAAAAAACATAAACAATCACAAAATGAACCAAATCATGTGAAACTTAGACCAACATGATAAGTAGTGGTATGTATATAACTTTAAAAAAAAAACAATAAAAAAACAGTTGAGTTTGTTTGAACAATGTTTTTAAATGTTTTTAAATGAAATAGATCTAATCAACCTATCAAAAATAAAGTGTATTAAAATGTATAAATATTCCTAAGTGCTAATTTGCATAATTGGCATATGACCATACTAGCCATTCAATAACCTTTAATTGAGCACTAGTTGTATACTTCTTTCACCGTTTTCGGAAAAGTTATAAACATTGTTCTAATGATACCTCCCTCTTATGAAACTTTCATGATAGTTGTCATGGAAACCATTAGTTTTCATATAGTCCGAAGGAGTTTATTTTTGAGTACATTGGAGATTATGTTTCAGACACCGTAAAGAACATCCATGAAAAAATAGTAATTTAATGTCGATTTTCAAAATTACATGCAATTGTATGCTGGAAGTATAGCTTTAAGTAAATTGTAAATGTTACAATTGGTTCCAGTGAGGTCTATAGGTAAACATGGCAGTGACGAGGCATGTAAGCTATATCTGGCTGCTCAAGACGCCTTAAAGACATTCAACAGTACATGTGCATAAATGAATTTTAGTAACAGGGTTATGGTATGTAGTAAGTAGGTATATAGAACGATTATGCACAGCTTTGTCTAGCTATGCGGTCAATAATCGTATGTTCCTGGTGATTGAACTAATGCCTCAAGAAAACGTTAAAGTAACGTACCTGATTTATCTGTTGATGATGTAGCTTCAAATGGTGAAAGATACTGTCGAAAATGACTATCGGAAGAACTACATGATAGCGACAAGGAATATGTTCAAAGGAAAGCAACTTCCTCATCAAACGGCTCAAATTTTTAAGAATATGGATAATGGACACGGCTTTATTGTGCATGGTAAACAATAGCTAGTTCAGATAGAATGCAGATATATACTCAAAGCCTAACATGTATTACTGCGAAAACTGTAGTATATTTTACCAAAAGTGAATCAAGATAAAAACATGACCAGAGAAGAATAAATGGTTGTAGCATCCTATTCAGCTGAAGATGTAATTGAGGAAGCAAAGTCCATTGTCCACAAAGGAAATACACGTAACACTCCTTATACGATAAATTAAAAGTCAACATAGATTCCACGCACGAGGAGATTTTTTACGCCCGCTACACTTCACAAGTAACAGTGTTTTCTTTATTAATAAGAATATATGACACAGTTCTATGAGCATTGCAACATATACCAAACTCTAAAAAGGCATGCAAGCCAAGTGAAAAGTAAGAACAAATTTGTGATGAATCATTTAACTAAAAGAGCAAACCCGACATTAACTGCATTGGAACGGTCAGTCGGCAATATGGCCCGACTGGGGTGCTTAAACCGGTCTTCCAGAGCTCTAACCTCGCACTTCCTGATAGGTTTCTCAAATGCAAGCAATGAAAAGAACACTGGTCTATTTGAATAGAAAATGACCTAGCGCTGATGTTTTCTTTAGGTTGCCGAGGATTTTGTCTACTGTACATACTGTACATATGTTGATGTTTTTTTTTATTACTAGATATTATGTTTGTACATATATTCATTGTATCTGATTTAACTCGCGATGCAGGTGCTCACTGTTAGTTGTTTCACTTTGACGGGATATTTTTATTTACACTGGTTGTTTGATAGAAAAACCTTCAGAAAGTGCGAGGCCGGATCGCTCCACAAACAATGCTCAAGCTCCATGTGGATAATATTAATCGGTAAAAACATAATATTCGTTTTTTTATCACTTTGTTCATTTGGGTATGGTCAGGCTAACACACTGCGAAGGATGTTTATAAAGTAATAATATCTCTTAAACTTGAATGCGGTCCACACATTCTTACAGTTGGCGCCGTATGACCTATCAAGTGTCGGTGTGCCGTAAAACCTAAATACAAATACATTCTTACAGTTCTGGAACTGTAACGGTTGTCACACGATACGATTTAGCTACGATACGATAACGTTCGATGTATAATATCATGCACGTGTTTTTGCACGATACCATATACGTTACAGTTCAATAACATACACGATATGCCTTACGATAGAAAATCAACATGTTACGCTGCGATACGGTGTATGCTTTTGTTACAACATACTGTACGGTTTTATTTTACGTCACGTTACACGAAATACCATGCCAAATGCGGAATGTTATTATGGTAAAGGCTTAACTTGACATATTTACACTGTACGAACTCGGCATAGTCCAAATCATTATGCCCTAACCGGCCCACTTCCAGCTCAAGTGAGCGGTAATGTGTCCTCACCTTTCAAATGAGACAATATAACTATTTCCGTCTAAACTTTAAAACGTGTAGGCATATAATAAGCAAGTGAAGCCAATATGATATCCTGCTTAAACATTGAACAAGTGTGTAAAATGTACCATGCTAAGAAAAATTAATTTAAAGCTATATATTACATGTACTAACATTCTTACACGACTCTTCTATATGCGTATATTCCGATGTTCTACCCCTATTCCCCGCATCCGTATCTGCGTTTTACTGAAGTTAAATGTCATAGCCAGACGATGCATGCTAGGATGTTAACATGTCTTGAGACCGGATGCAGGTGTTGTGCACTACAGCTAAATTACCACATTCACACTGCCCGTCTAATTTGAGTAAAAACGTGGGGTCTTACAAGTTTCAGTCTGTGTGGGGGCCTATAAATGCTGACCTGTTGTATAGGTAAATGCACCAAATAACCAACATGAATGGGCTAGCTCCAAGAAATTAAATAACATCGGAAACATACCAGTGTCTTATATTTAACCCCATATCAAGCACTAATTAAATGTAAAATTCCTTATGGAACAATAGCATATGAGTAGACCGGAAAAAAATAACATTGCTTGAAAAAAACTACAACGATTTCAAAACAGAGCTATTAAAATTATACACGCAAAGGATCATTATATTATTATGAGACGAAATTCGGGACTAACAGCCGACCAATTAACACCTCCAGTTAATCCGCTCCAGGTATTGATCAAATCCATTAACATTACAACAAATTTAGTACTCGATAAGACAGATTGTCCCCGTAGTACTGAGATACGTATAAACACATGCACTACACTACACAAAAATATTATATGAGCAGGAGTGCTAATGATTAAAATCAACAGATTCATAACCAAGGCCAACATTAAACTAGACAGTAAGCATTCTATATTTAGATGCGAACTATTGGCATATATAACCAATACAATGTGTTCCAAATAGAACAAAATTGCCGAACAACAATACATATTTACCACGGCTCTCTTCTTTCTTTACAAGCGTTTCAGACAATTTACGGAAATAATAGAAAATAACTAATCAAAGAAACAGCTGAATATCCTATTTATAAATGTAAACATGAGTAACAAATGGCCGACAGGCATATAATGAAAACTGGAATAATTTAGGAACGAATGATTTAAACAATTAAATAATATTACAGAAACCGATGCTGATACAATCTTTATTGAAATATACACAACCTCACATCTATTTTAAATTAATTCATACCAAAATACAAAAAAAAATCTTAATAATCCTAGCAAATCCGTCACATTGTGGAACATATATATGCTTGATTCGATTACAAGTTGATTTATTATGTATATATATGGATGGTTATAAATATAGTAATACTAATACTTAGCTTGATACTCGTAAGCTAAGGCAGCGCTGTTATCTCGCTGAGTAAATATTATGCAAAACCTGTGAAACTACAAATATCTGTGGCTGAAAATGGCTGAAATCACTGACAATGTTAACGAAGGTCAATGCGCGAGTATCAGCAACAAACATGGCCTGCCCCTTGTCTTCTTGAGGGAGAGATATTTGCTTCAAGGAAGCCAGAAAAAACAACGAATGGTTAACACACGTTGAACTGTATAAATCAATCAGCAAAATCATTGACTGTTCGTATATAACTGGACTTCAAAGGGAAAAGTTGGCGAAATATATCTAGACAATTTAGATGATAAAGTGCAATGGATGGCCGAAGGGGTCCAAATAAGGGACAATAAAATCCTGCTTCTCAACACGAACCCCGGACGCGTAGACGGCGAAGGTAACATCATAATACGTGTCAAGAACATCCCCCTCCTTGCCGATGACGGCATCATAAAACGAAAATTCACATTATTGGGTCTTGCTGTGATGCAGACTTCAACAAGTACAAGTCTCGCACGAAGCGCACGTGCACTAGTCGAGCGTCCCATAGTGTATCTTCGAGCGCGAGACAAAAGTCTATTGAACAATTGATCACCTCTACTGCAAACAGAGCATACTGTGAAAGCATGCAAGAACAATGGCTCTGTGTGCGATAATACTCGCTCACCTATGAAGAAAGGTCGCAAACTAATGAAATCAGCTGTAAAGGAAAAAAACAAAATACAGCCAGTTACTTTGATTCTGCTCCAAACCCGTGTACATAGAAGATACTAACTGCAATATGCTTTTCCTTTTTATGCTAAGGGACTACACTGAAATAGGCAAATACGCTTGAAATGGTAATTAGCGATATATGTTGTACCTAAAGGGAATGCTTGAACCAGTTTTACGGAGCGGAAGAAACTTATGAAATGAAGAGAAAAGGGTGCAAGAAGAATATACCCTCGAAGTAAACAACTAACACTAAGTCTATGTGTCGGTAGCACGCAAACAAATGATACAATACTGTAAATGTTATGTTTGTGGTATTTTCAAAATGTTTACTGTTGAGCATGGCGTTATGTTGAACATGAGACAAATATGACCTATGTTAAAACAAATCTTACAATTTGGTCTTAGTCTTAAAGTCTACCATAGATCCCCCAGTGATCAGACAGTAGCACCAACGAAGGCTATAAGAGCACCTATCTAGCAATGAACCGTCTTCATTGCCATGGATAGAACTCAAACAATTGAGAGACCACAACAGTAGCCATTGAGATACAATACCGACTCCAGAACGTAAGTGTTTTAAATGGTTGTAACAGATAGGGGCGCGACAACTATTGATTACTTATTACTGTTTGTAACACGTGAATGACAAGTAAACACATACAAAATATATATTGTTCAGCGTGAATCAGGTTCATCGTTTCAGAAACCAGGTTATCGTCAACAAAGCATGCTTATTACTTCCTTGAAACAGCGCAACTTCGATCGTCAATATCCAAAACCCGCATTCCTTCCTTCTCGGCACATGATACGATCAAAACACCCAAGCAGGATTAATTGTCGAACACATATTATAATATGCGTGTGGTCTTTATCGTTCTCTGTTGGCAAAATTAAGGTATCGATTTCATTACTGACACGATACAACAATATCAAAAGTTCAATAGGGAAGTGAAAGACAATATCTTGCAAATCAGATGTCCAAAACATGACGCCAACAACAGCATTGTCTATCATGCATATATTATCTGCTATCGTCAAAACGTATGTTGTAACTTTGTGCCTTCAGAGGCCCAATTTTCAAATTACGATCTCCATCCCTATTACCAGATTTGTCGGCACGTGATAAATAAAACAATGCACCATAATTTATGTCATTTTACCAAAAGTTACATTACAATGAAAAGACAAACCCTTAGGCAAATATACTATTAAACAGAACTTGGCTTTCGATTTATTTTCAGTATAATAATAATAATATGGCATATCTGGACTAGGACGTCAACATGTTGGTTAAGCCATTTTTGTTTAATCGATGTTTTATCGGTTTGTTCCTGTGTTCTTTTGCATAAGTAAATATATCATAATTTTATTGACGCCTCATTTAGAAAGCTATTGAGGCTGCTAACGTCTATAATGTTTGACGTACCTTTGAAAAAATACGACCTTTGCATCCGTATGATACATATGCTAATTCACTGAAGCTTCGCCTATATCCATACGTTTAGCATCGGAGGTTCATACTATTACCGACTCTGAGAACAAAATAGATACATAAAGTAGTTGTCATTTGCATATATATTTGCTAAATACACATAACACCCACAGAAACGTTAGCCTCTTATTTCAAATAATACAATAGTTCTTTCGCTAGAAATATCTCACCGACGAACATATTTCCGTTTGGCAAAGAAAGACTGCCGAGTATGCTCTGGGTCAAAGCAAAAGCCATAGTGCCCAAATTCATATCCAGATCACGATACTTGAAATGAATCAAAACAGGCTTCATTCATTATAGAACCTTGAGCAACGAGTTTTATCGTCATCATTGTATGCATCTTGTTCGAACCTGTTGTTATACTTTGTACATGCCACAACAAGAAAAAGCACAATACCAAAGCACCTACATGCAATCCGTGCAATTAAAATGATTCTTAGCAGTGGTAAATTTTAGGTAAATCTGGCGCTTATTTGTTATAAGGATGTAAGTCAGGCCTTAAGGGCTGGACTAATGCCAGTGCTTTGGCCACTCATCTGTGCAGTTTTTTTCTTACAGTTTATTGTTTGTACCGACTGTAATTTCAAATAATTTTATATTGTTTTAAATACAACTCTGATAATAATAGAAGAGGATAGTCCGGATAAAAGTAATCGTGGCATGAACAGACAATGTAAAAGAAGTTACATACACTTGATGTGAAGGTAAATCACCATCCGATCAATAGTTGCTGACAACAGACGGCATACATAACTAAATATAACACAAAACAATAACTCATGTAAATACAATATGCGCTCAAACTCCACCCGACGTGAAACGTTGCATCAACATCAGACCAAAGTAAGTATAGCAACAGGACATCAAAATGATATAAATTTAACAAAGCGACAAAGCACAGTCAATAAATAAAGTAAGCCGTGATGTGTCAACGATGTCCGACTTTATACTTAAACACAACTTTAGAAAAGATCATATCAACCGACAGACCGACGACTCCAATCTATCTACACTATTAATCTAGTGTTCGATGGAAGCTTTGTATGCTGCGGCCCTGCTATTAGGGGCGTTATAAGTATCAAGCTGACGTAAGTGGCGACCCAGAGTCTTACAGTTGACATGTTCCTCGTGCTTAACGTTAGTGGGAACTTGTATGTTATGTCAACACAGAGCCGGTTTAACCGTTCGGCTGCCCGCGGTGATTTAGGTTACTTTTGTTTCCCTTTTGTACAAAATGTATCGGTGCTAAATTATAATGTTTACTGATTCTATTTTATATGCCTTGTTAAAAACACCACGTGCCGAGTCAAAAAGGTACAATTCATAGACAGAAAACATATTTCCAAGCGAATCAGTCTTTGTCTTCAAAAGATTTCGATAGAGACACGACTCCAAATACAAATAAATGCCCCCGTTTGCATGTCATACTATCTCTTGAAAACTCCTACGACAAAAGTCTTATCGCTCGGCATTGGCAAATCCATTTCAGTAGAAATCTGCACATTTAATAAAATATGAAACCTTAGATATCGAAACAAATTTAAATGTACCTCATAAACAATTTTGAAAGTAGCTTCTAGCAAACTACGTTCGTTTCCTTACTACTAACTACATTATTCTAAAGGCGACCATCTTTGTCCTAAATTCTCCGAACATTCTGGACACACAAAAGAAAATCGGACAAAGGCTGCTCACAAACATATAAGTTTTTATTTTCATCAATTCAAAATGTCCATAAAAACAAAGTCGGTTATCTCATTGTCAGTTCTCATTATCACAAGTTCAGATCAATTCTGGTCTGAAATTAGTCTAAAGTAAGTGCAAGTGACTTCTGACAGGTAATAAATAGTATCGTCTGCTACGTAGCGCAAACTGATAACGGTACGTTATCCAATCTCATTTGTATGATACTGTGGCTAAGCTTAAATATGTCTGTAATAATTGTATAATGTTTTAAATAATTATTTAATTCATCAGAGAGAAAGAGAGAGAGAGAAAGAAAGAGAGACAGAGAGAGAGAGAGAGAGAAAGAGAGAAGGTAAAAATATAGACAAATTAAAAAAAAGGTGTTGTTTATTGCTTTTTAACTGGTTTATTGTATAATCAACTTTATTTCAGTGATCTGGAGACATTATTCTCTTGAAGTAGATTTTGTGCTGCCTTCACTCTGCAGCATGCCGTGAACACCTGCCATGATACCACACACAGTCACATTATCCTGGAACTACATTTATATTTGCTTGATTGTTATCAAGGCAGCTATACCACAATCATTTTTAACGACTTTGGTATGTCGCGGCCCGGATCCGGTGACTGCCGTACCTTGAGCTGACATTGTGCTGATTGCGCTATCAGGTCCTGTCTGTCACAAAGATAACTAACTAAACATATAACTAACTCAAACGTTGTATTTAATACTAAATTAGTATTCCATTATATTTTTTTTTACTTTCGTACAGAATAAACCTCCTAAAACCAACACTGTTTCAAAATAATGTATTTTTTAATGTTGATTATATTTCACAATTATAATTCCAGTAAATTAGATTACACTTACATCCTGTTTAAACAACATCAATTATAATTTTATTTTTGTCTGCTTTAGAGTAAATGCTGTTGGCGGAAAAAGGCGCACTGGGGAGGAGGTAAAAAAATTTAGAAAATACACATACAAACATATCAACATTTTACATAACAATTACAAAAATAATTAAGTCTCTCTCTCTCTCTCTCCTCTCTCTCTCTCTCTCTCTCTCTCTCTCTCTCTCTCTCTCTCTCTCTCTTTCTCTCTCTCTATTTATATTTATATATATATATATATATATATATATATATAGATATATATATATATATATATATATATAATATATATATATATATATATATATCTATATATATATATATATATATATATATATATCTATATATATATATATATATTTAGAGCCAGACAAAGAAAGAATAACAAAAGAGAAGGTGTCAGCTACATGAAACTGGTGGAGGTCAAGAGGGAGAGGGCCTAAATGACTGGGAGGAAAATGTAAAAAACATATATAGCTAAAAGTGTAATGACAGTAATTTGATAAATACAAATTTATTGCAATTATGTATGTCTCCCCGCTACCCCCACCCCCGCTGAAATAAATCATGGTATACACATGTTCATGTCAAAGTAGGCATTAACATGTTATTCCACAGCTACACAACATGTATTGAGTCCCGGTCTGGTAAACAATATCTGTTTTATAGGTATTTCAGCTACTCTGCTGTGTATTGGTGGTTCTACTTGGACAGTTGTGCCATGCCCATCATAAGCACACAATAAACGATCATCTTCAACAGTACATAAACATGCCAACTTATGTATTCTAACAGATATAACAAGTAAAATTGAATTTCAGATTCTGACTGTCATACCTGAGCAAATGTTGGCAGGCATTGAAGGGACATAGATCGTTTTGGCCAAAAAGAAGGTTTGTGCTTTCACTGAACTTATTGTTTATTATATTGAGAAAAAAAGGCATGCATATTACATTCAATCAATTACTTTTTAAACAGTTACCATAGGTATCATTAATGCCTCCAGTCAGTCTATAGCAACAATATAACCTATTTTACCACATACAACTATCTAACATCATAAGAGGGTCAAAGAGTATCAAAAACAACAATATATTAAGCTTTAAACCTTGATTGGAACAGAAATTCTTCAAATTTATAATAAAAAAAAACAATGTACATTTAATAAAAACAATATAGTATATCAAACTATTTAATTTAAGTATTCATTTAGTATAATTTTTACTCTTCAGTTGTTCCAGTGGGTGGGATGGGAAATTGATGAAATCAATGGATGAGATTGAGAAAGAGACAGTTGCTGGAGATACGATTGAAATTCTTCTTATATTACCCCCATCAAATGTTAATATAAAGGTAATATATGTCAAAATATTCCCTTATGCTGCTGTTGAATATTATTGTGAAAGTTATGATGACTGATGATTTAATAAAAAACAATATTTTAATATGACAAAATATTAAGAACTTATTATTGCTAAATTAAAGAAAACATACAACTGCTATTTTAGACTTGTGTATCAAAAGATAGCTGCAACATACTCTAATATGATAATAATCTAGCTCTCTTGATAATGCTCAGCCTATTTAGCAGTATTACCATGAATCATCAGCCAGATATTAGGAAATTTGGACTGACTTTTTGTGGTATCGCACTTTCCATATTACACGCAACACTACAAGTTACAATTGAGTATTGTTTCTCGCCCCCGCTTCACCCCAAAGTACTGTTTTGGGGTCAATGAACCCAACAAACATATTATTGCTTTAAGTGTAAAACAATGCAACAAGAACTGAAACAGTGTTTTGGTTTTCTTACAGACAGGCCCATCTTCAACAGGGAATGACTGTCCAGCAACAGCTAAAAAGAGGTAATGGTTATGTTTATGGATACTTTTGACATAATTTAAGTACACATACAGGTGCACAAGAAACAACTATAACAAAAAACTTACACTTAATCCATATTTTACCAGTCGCTAACAAAATTATGAATGTTTTGTTTGTTTTTTACATAATTTCAACAAAAGACCTGACAGAGGCGCAGTACAACTTTTTTATAGAGCAGGCGGAAACCTAAAAAAGTCAAACGGAAGAAACTTTTACAAGGAATTGAAACACTGGCTGCTATGGAGGAATTTTACATAACGCAAAACAAAAATCTCAATATAAATAAAAGTTGAATACAACAAATCAACAATATTGCCATAATAATGAAAATGCCACATTTAGCTATTAGTAATAAAAGTAAAAGTATAAAAAATAATTATATGTTCATGTTATTGAAACAATAATTTACTACTGAAATAAATGTATCAAGGGTTCATAATAGTTGTTCAACTTAAATTAACATATGAAACATGGCCAGCTGCACAATTACATTAAAACCCTATCCTACATGTGTATGCCATTGAATGCCTTTACAAACCTTTCACAATCATTAACATAATCTGCATGACTAAGGGTTTATGTGTAGACTGGCTCAGATGTAAATCTCTTATAACAAGTTGAACATAGATTTCTTAAAATCCTCTTTAAAAGAAAAACAAAAAAGTGAGGTGAATTTTCAAAATTATAGTTTCAACTATGATAAACGGATTAAATTTCAAACAGCCTTATGAGGTCTGCTCTGACAGTGATTGCCCTCACGTCCTCCCTTCCATCTACAATATCCTCCCCCTGCTCTTCAATCTCGATGGGTTCTGTTACTGGCACACCTCACTCACTGCACAGGTTGTGAAGCTGCATGCATGCAACACTCACCTTGCAGGCTTTTGCAGGTTTCAATATGAGGCAACCTCCAGTCTTGTGCAAACATCTCTCATATATAAAATAGAAACAGTACATACGGAGGATATGGCATTAGTTTTCAATAAATTCAACTATTTATTAAATGAATTTATTATAAATAATAATAAGCAAGTTTACATTTTTATATCATTTTATTTTAATGACCCGAAAAATAAGTGGAAACACTATTTTAAAAAGATGTGCTATTGTTGCAATGCCTAAGAGTTATGTGTAAAAATATATCTTAAATTGTCATTATGTCTGTATTAAGTTTTATGATAAAGAAATCTCTGATGCAAAAAAATATTTAATACCTTGACTACAGATGCAAATAAAATTGCGCCTTATAAAAATTGTTCAAAATAGTATTGATTTATTGCATAACAATAAAAGTTGCATGCACCAGTTCGTTTGATTTATAATTGGTAATTGCTTTATTTTACCTGAACCTGGACTTCAACAGTCCAACAGTTTTTTCGACAATATTTCTTCACATGGGCCTTTTTGTATCTAAACTCACTCGGTTGTGTGGGCATCATTAAGTATATAGCATGAATCACCTAGTAGGTACCCAATATGGTTCCGTTCGATATGCACCTGTAAAACTTGATTAACATCACAGGTTATAACAGACACTTTAAAAAAATCAAAATACAATGTTTGTAAACTAAAAAATCTCAGGTATTATATATGAATGATTTGCAATTTAAAAGATTTGGTAATTCCACAGGTGCATTACTTTTGTGACTAAAAAACAAAACCAATTATCCATAAATAACAATGGCTGTCTCAACTGATTTTTTCCATGAAAATATATAAATTAACAGCATAGAATTATCATAATTGAAACCGGATCAAATTTGTCACAACATCCACTAAAAACATTGAAAGCAATGGTGTGTATTATAAATATGAATACAATTTGTGAGCACAATTTTATAGATGAGATAAAAATGGAATGGTTTAATAAAGAATTAGCATATCATGTGATACATAATCCATTACAGGCAGTCTGAAAAATTTAAGCAGTTTCAATTGAAATACAAATCTGGGTAGAACAACTGGTACAACTAGTGCATAACATATTCATAGAAGACATACACATGTAAAACTTGCCTTTAATTGTGCTTGTAACAAGCCATATGGGTTGAACTATTGTTGACTACAGTAATCCAAGGGAGAGTTTACATGGTTACACGTATAATATTTTAAAAATTAAATGTTGCGGGTCAAAAGTTTGGATAAAATGAATTTAGCGTTTTGTTTGTATTGATCCATTTGTATATTCATTCTTAGACGCCCCCCTTGAATAGCAGGTACCCGGTTTTGTCCGGGATTATGCAACAACACTATGCTATGGAAACTGGCCATCGCATTTTTCTTTATGTATTGGTGACCAGATATCTAAAAAAAAAACGTATACCAGCAACTACACTATAATTAAGCTTACCTGCGTGAGGGGCGGTATAGACGCTGATCGGGCTGTGGGTCTTTCTAGCTTCGCGTTCACACGCGACAGAAGGTCCGTTATTGCGGTTCGATTCAACCTGTATCGTCGGACGATCTCTTCGTCCGACAGATCTTCGAACTCTTTCCGTTCCTAAATTTTCTTTCTGAACGCCGCCTCACAATATTAATTCCACCAACAGCTGCCATTTTGTTTCATACATACGTCTGCTATGCAGTCTTAGAGTTACGACCAAAACTTACGACTTTTTGGCTGCGACTTCTTTCATAAAACGGTCGATCTTAACTTTGGTAAAGATACGCCCGACTTAAGATAAGACCCTACTTATGACCGTTAATAAAACGGGGGCTAAGTGTGTAAGTTGTCCAACACAATGACAAATAGTTTTGACCATGAATATTACCTGAACAGATTATATAGATTATCTGACATGAAATATTTGACCTGCAAATGGAAATAGATGACCAGAGCAAGAAACTATTTACCATAAGTACTTACAATGGATTATTTGTCTAGTATCGTTCATCGTTTTGAGTACCATCGGCTTAATATTTTGTTCAACAGTCAATTGAACAAAGTGTTAACAGCATCGCCAACGTACGCGTGATTCCGTATGACACGATCATCACAAATAGCTCATTATGAGCATATATAGAAAATATTGTCAACGTCCTTTTATCGCCACTTGTCACGAGGGGTGACTCAGATAGATGATAGACATGTTAAAAGAAGTGGAAATGCATCACTTATGCAAATTTAAGAAAGCATCATATAATCGCCAAGGCATAAAAGGACACAATTTCACAGCAATCGATATCAACACACACAGTATTTTATATGAATGCAAGTTAAACATTGCATTGGAAAGCAAGTTCGTTCAAGTTATATTGATCCCGCTCAACTGCCCACTTTCGGGTCGAACAAGTATTTTGTTGTATTTTCTTGTAGGCAATAGACTTGATCAAGGATCATCCTGTCTTGTAGAATGCGGTGCTCTATACCGCGTCAAACTTAGATCCTGAAAGTCCTAAACCATCGACCTTTATATCTCACACGGCCGGGGTAATTAAGCCTACAATTAAATAAAAGGCTGACTGGATAACGGGTCCTTTAGTCTAATATTCTGGACGTAATGTATATGCAACTTTTCTGTACCAAATAACATGTTTATCAAGTGTATCAGTTATCGGAGCTGTTGTAACCTATAAAGGAAAGAAAGTGTAAAAATATGTTCACATAATAATAATAATAATAATAATAATAATAATAATAATAATAATAATAATAATAATAATAATAATAATAATAATAATAATAATAATGATGATGATGATGATGATGTAGCACTAGTTATCTTCATTTACATTTATGGATATATCAGGATATTATTCCAGCTATTGATGGACATCGTTATAATGAACATATTTGGCCACAGTTATCTTGTGTTTTGTTGTTGTTTTTAATCAACAAAACCAAGCATTACGTTTCGGTGTGAAGAAATATTCAACGTTGCTTCGATAGTTCAAAACAATTTTCAGAAATAGCATTTTAATAATATAATATTTGACAATATTTTAGATCGTTATCAAAATAGTACACTCTTGTCCAAATATTGTAAGCCTAGCCCTATGCCACGTTTGGTAGCGGCTTGGTAGCGGATGCTATTCTGGTCTGTGTTGTTTATAATATCGAAACCTTTGAACTTTGTTGTAAATAGCCGGCTTATGTTGTGGGTTAAAAACACACAGCAAATGTGATATCCTTATACTTGTTTGTTTTAATTGAAACTTGAATGTTTTGTCGTCCAATGATCTGACAGTGGCATCTGTATTCAATATAACTCTGGCTAGGATTTTCGAAATCGCCAAATATCTGGCACCGACCATCGTAAAAGTCTTACATATAGAGTGTGCTCCAATGCAGGGACAACGTTTGCGATATTACTGGCTGCACCAATCGCACGATCTTTAAATTATGCTAGTTTATGATTGTACGAAACCAAACAGCAGGCTAGCGTCGAGCTGTTGAGAGCTCTTCGCGAATGTTTAATTTATTGTTTCGAGCTTGAACAGCAATAAACTGTATAAACTAGGACATTGTATGTGAACATTGTCGTGTTAAAATAAAGCGACACACACAATGCTTTATACGACCAAAAGAAGCTTGAGCACGCACTGTAAATTATATTTACATTATATAGCTCATTAGATTTATTCACATTATTACCACACCTTTGAAACATATAAAGACAAGTTTTGTTGGTATTTTTTGTATGTTTGCAACGTTCTTTATTTGTTTTTGTGTGTGTTTATGCGTGAAGTTTTGTGTTGTTGTTTATATACCGCTTATGTTAAAGTATTGTCATATTATTGACAGTTAATATGCCACACACTACCTTCAATTATGGAATTATAAATAGTTTTTCGCTAGACCACTTGCGTGCTGGTTTATGCGAAACGTAATTTTATAATAACATTTTAATTCATTTTAGTTTTACTACTGAAGTGCGTGTATGTTTCATTCTTAGTTTAATATACCGTCGTCTGTCAGTGAAAGAAAACCCAGACTAAACACGTTAACTAGGTGTACCAAATAGATACTATTGTTATATTGTATTGTTACCACACTTACCAGAGTTTCAATTGCGTCATAATTTCCCCGGTAGTCTAACTAAACAACTTCATTGCGACAATATTTTACCCGTTCTTATGTACGTTGCATGTAGTTTAACTTAAACGTAATGTAAATCTTATCAACATTTCAAATGGTATTATATGGTCGGTAAAATCGCTAGCACGGAATTTGTATTGACTAAAGTTGACATTAAAGTAGGTTATCTTTCGAAGGTACTGATCTTCGTAACTTTATATCCGTGGCATACTATACACGTTGTTGTTGATAGTTTGAAATAACGTAGTGTATATAGTACGTTGTTATTTATTTTGTTAATGTTGAATTATTTACGATTCGTTTAAGTTAAGAAAGGTGCGTATTCTTTGGATATTAGTACATGTGTATAATACAGTTGTGCTATCCCTGATTCAAATGTTTCGGCAAAAATAAACTCTGGAATTATACGTCAGCATGTCGACATGACGTTGACTATCTTTTAAAGCGTATCATTAATGTGCGCGATGTACTTTGTAATAATACTTGTTTACGCAGTTTGTCATTTCTCACACCAGTGTTCGATCTCTGCAAAACATGTTTATGCCTAGGGTATTAATGTTCAACAGATGTTCAACAGATGTTCATAAACAACTGTGTTTGATAATAAAGACATTACAAATGATGATCTTATAACTATGGTATATATTTAATTCAACAATATATTTTGGACACAAGTACCTTCCTTCCTTATTCTGAAGATGACATAGATTTTAAATGCCCTTATGACAACAGTGCTAAGATTTATCCTAAATGGCATTGCTTTGTCATCGATTCTAGATAAGGACCCATACACAGAGAGTAAATAGTGTCCACATCTTCAAACTCGCTGGCAGAAATATATGATGTAAACATGTTAAATTTAGAAATGAATAAGACCCCCTTCAAGTTCATCTGAATAAATCTACAACAAGAGATAACTCTGCCTCTCGGCATGTTGATTTTATTGATCTTGATAAGATTTACTGTACCGTATACAAATAATACGACGCATGCCAACGACAAAATCAATCGCATCGTTCACTCGTTGAATGTTTTCAAACGTTTAGTGTGGTTTATTATCTGGACAAAGCGAGTATTTTTAAACGTGTATGACATAGGTACTTTGATCGAACATGCCTGTACTCATATGTCTAACTAAGAACCTATCCTTAATCAAGACATTAAATAAAAATGATATTGTTTAGTCAGTTTAGGCATATCTTATATTAAGCCGGCAGCCAAAAAATGTAGACCGTTAGCGGAAAATTAAGAAAAAAACACACAATAAACCGAAGTTTGGTTTAGTATAGTTTATTATAGTCGAGACATAGGCGCTTGCGTTAAGTGCATTTAGCAATAATAACCACACTCATTTTTCATTTTTCATACACGGAAAAAAGTCGCAGATTAAGAAGTGCACTGTGAGTCAATTAAGGAAGGCTTCCCATAATGAACTTCGGACGATATCGACACATTCTGTTCGCGACGGAAGCTTTCGTTTTTGCCCGGTAAAAAAAGCCCGAAAGTTTACCAATTAATACTAAATTAATTGTCAATGTTTATGTTAAATGTCAAAATGGTTCAATGTATGTTATAAAGGACAACAATTTTGACATTTTTTACGTTTAGAGAGAAATTATTTTCAAAATGCGAAGTTCCTGTCACGTGACGTTTTAGGAATTTCCTGTTTGCAAACCGAAACAACAAAAACTCAAATGCAACAAGAACGTGATTTTCGAGGAAGATTTAAGGCACTTAAGCGTCCAACAATACGGAAACAACGCAGTACAACGTTATTAACGGAACACAATTACGCAAATGTGTATTTGTGCGATGGAGATACCTGTACAAACCCGATTTTTTATACTTTGTCATTTTGATCTCAGTGGTAATATCTCAATTGTTAGTCATTTTCAAATGTTAATTTCTGAAATTAACTACAGTAAAAATATTTCAAATTGTTATATTTTACTCAGTTATGATTGTAGATGGTATTTATGTATTTAAAAAAAAATAGGGTAATGTGACTTCGGCAAGTTTGTTTTTTCGAGATTTTAAAAGAATTTTCAGATACTTTCATTTACTTTTTTCACCAAAATGATAGTGTGTTTTTTTAATCACTCATGATATGAACTTTTTTGATGAGAACAATTATATTTGCCGTGAATTAATGCTTATTTGCATAAAAATTTGTCCAAAAACGTAAAAAATAAACTTTTTTGAAATCTTGTACCGTTGTATTTTTTCCGATACACAAAAGTCGAGTCTGGGAATAAATAAAATATAAAATTGCAAAAAGGAAACGGTAAAAATTTGTTTAAATGTGTATTTCAATTAGACATTGCAAATACATTACAAATATTTCACGTTTTAGTAAGTATGTTTTTTTTCCCATTAGGGGAAGACTTCCTTAAAGTGCATACACCGCCATTACAAAGACAATGACAAACGTGCGATCATATCTGTTTAGCTGATATGTTTAGCAATGCTAAAAATAATCATATCACATTGTATGTTCCTACAAAATTATTATTGATATGAGAATATGTATAAACGTTACAACACATATCTTCGCAATTTTTTATCATTCATCATACAGCAGAATAGAATAGCCCAGTTGAAAATTTAGTTATAATAATAGTTCAAGAGATTATTAGTTTCTTAAAAAAATGAAAATTTGAGGACACATTTCTCTGTCGAATAAAACATACAGAAGCTAGTTAGGCAAAGTACTTTTTTCCAAATAAATAAACTGCAAAAAATATTGCATGATCTTGAACGAAACGGCAAAAGTAAGTCGAAGAAAGGCAGTACAGCCATTAATTTAAGTGGAGTCAAAGTAGTAAACTTTGCAAATAAGATATTTTGGAATTATGTCTTATGTCGTCCATTCTTACAAAACACTGACACCCACAATGGGATCAAAACATCAGGTTACATATTGCGCCCAACCTGATTTAGGGTGTTGCCGGCCAAATTTACTTCTTCGAAGATCGATTTTATTTACGTTATTGATTCATCCAGCATGCGACGATCAACTACGGGACCCGAAGGAGACGTCTGGAGGTGGCGGCAATAATCGGTGTATTCGAAAACGTTATTTGCTTAATTGATAAGTTTTAGCGCTAACAAATGTAATTTTTATATAATACCGGTAACGTGTCATTATCTGTGCAGAGTGTTAAAATCTTTCATCGCGATCATCGGTCGTCGTCATTGTGTTAACTACATAACCACGTGCGGATCTACTACATCTTTTACCATAATCGATCTTCTCATCAAGAACTTTCAGCGCTTGATTTGTGACAGTGTCATAAATGATCGTGTGAAATGTAGTGTTTTTGTGCTAAATGGGTGTATATATTGTGGATTTGGAAAATATAAGTAAGTACAAAATCATTTGTATTGATATTTGTATCTATTTTTACTGTACGTATTTGTTTTTTTGTTTTTTTTATATTTTTCACGTACAGCTTTCGCTATAGTATATTTAAATTATTCTCTACGTAACTTCCGGTTTAGATTTCTGACAATTACATTTTTATAACGGTAAGTTTTCTATGTTTTGGATATCTTTTGGATATCTTAAGTACATTTCTTGCATTTTAAAGTAATTATTTTTCATTAGATAAACATATTTCTGATTGATTTAAACTGGATTTCAGAGTACTTATTCAGTAGAGTTAGAAATATTGTATATCTTAATTTTTTCACGTGTAATCGGTAAGTAGTTCTACTTTCACTTTCACATGTACGCTTGATATCAGTTTTGATACAACACATTGTTATTTGTTTGTTACTTTCATTATACTGAAATCTGTATTAATATATATTTCTACGTTTTCCTTAATCAATATTCAAGTTTGTATCAATTTGTTTATATTTGTATATTGTTGACTTTTGTCACGTACAGACAATCAGTTTCATTTCACTTCCCAGCCACACTCTTCACATTTTCATTTCTATTTCCTCATCTCTCTTGACTTCCTCTTTTTACTCAAACCTTTGCTAATTTATATGTTTTTGTATTGCATGGTGTGAGTGTATTGATATTTCTATTTTTGTGCCACATTGTGTTTAATGTTATATGTATCATATGGGGGTCTCTAGTATGTTTGTTTACATTGATGTGTTATGTTTTTTTAATAATTTTATAGCTGACAGTGCAAAATAGTATATTTGCATTCGGTGCTTAGTTTTTGACAGGAATCACATAGTATTAAATTCATATATTTGTTTTCAACTCTGTTCTGAATTTGATACATAGTTTTCAGATAAGCTGCTTTTTCATTTCAGGCTGCTGAAATGTTGTTGTACTTTTTGTATAATACTGAATAACATTCCATTCTTTTCAGCTATTTACCACCAAGTTTGATGCATCAACATCAATTACCATCAAATATTGCAAAATAATACAGTTGTCAATAACTTTGCCATATTTTCAGCTGACAGGGGGAGAATGCACCTATATTTATGTATAAACTGTTCTAATTTTACAACTTTCCCCAAGAACATACCACTTAACAGATTATATATATTTTTGGTAAGTGTTACATGGCATATTGAATAGTTTATGTGAACACATTATGTGAGCACATTATATCGTTCTGTATATCATTGCTTTTACAGCTGGACTAAAAATGTTTTAGCTTTCATTTGAGGATTTCAACTCCAAAAAGGTATATACTTTTAAGTGTTTATATATTTGCTTACAGGTTGGTATGAAGACAACACCATCATTTGTTAAAATGGCTGCACAAAATCTCACCATGGAGTCTATTATGGCAGAGATCATCAGAACATATCACCTTATACCTAAAGAAGTATCTAGTCAAAGCAATGAAGGTGATAAGGACATGCACTCACGCCCTATTAAAGCGATGAGGGTGTCAAAAAACCCTGCTTCCATTGCTACCTCTACACCCATTGTATAAGCTATGTATTATTAAATAAATAATTTTTGCCTTGGGTTAAGCTTGTTGTTTTATCTTTCCTTAGGTGGCCCGCTCGTCCGAAGATATGAAATGAAGCACGTTTCAACACATTACTCAGAACGTTTAGATAAGATGGCACTCTCTTACAAAATCGAAAGGAAACACTTCAAACTAACGTTAGCTATTTTCGATTGCTATTGCAGAAACGTTACACCGGCAGAAAGCCACTTGGAATGACGTAGCAAAGAACCAACTCTACATCTTACGTCTTGCAAACATGTCTATTAAATCTGTATTTTTAACAATGGTAGTGATAAAAATCTTGCAGGTGTTTGCATTTATACAAGCATATCTTTAAAAATTACGCATAATGTCGATACTATTTCTTTACTATGTACATTTTACTGATGAACACAGAACAAGTTAAAGAACCCTGCGTTCCATTTGAAACCTAGTTTCTTTCAATTCAATGTAAGTTCAAACGGAATTTAAATTGCAATATGACACTGATAAGAAATCTTTAACACGTGTTGATTGGCTTTATGGACAGGTCCGAGTGATAGGTAAAGCATTGTCCTTCTGAAAAAAAGTCTCAGACAAGATTTCATGTGTCGCTTTATACGTATATGTTCTGTTCACAACCTTACAAGAGACGCTAACAATATCCACATTTACCAAGTGTATAAAACATTATATAACTATTATATCAGCGTCTTGTAAAATAATGGTCAAGACATTTTAATTTGATAAAATAGCATGTTCATACCTATGTGTATGTTGCATTGTCTGTTAGTATGTTTCGTGAATGAAAAACACTAATCTTCTGGAGTTTAGTACTATTTAAATTCATATAATTCAATATGATACTTGTCAGAATAATTTAGTATGCTTTTAATTGCATCGTAATGTAATTGCATCGTGCAATATGTATGCTTTAGATGGCTTGTTTGTTTCATATTTGAAAAAAAAAGTAGTGTTTTTTTATTTAAGAAACATATTTTCCAACAAGATTATTTTAAACTAATACGACCATAAATTGGGTGTAGAGACTGACATTGGCCAATATGTAAAGGCAATTGCAGTAGGGAAATTAATCAATCTGATGATTTAACTACATGGCTCTAAAACCGCAGTCGTAATTATCCGAGCTGTAAAGTATACTATGGACAACATATGATGTTTCAGAATACATTATTAAGTTTAAGGATACTATACATTTTACTACGAGAAAGTGTTATGCTGTGTGCTTATAATGTATACAAGAAATAAACAACAAAACAGTAGGCTTTCATCGGAATATTGAACAAATCCATCATTATATTATTTAATTTTGAATTTATCGTTTCAATTGTATTAGTATTGATAGAAAGTGTGTTCAGGTGCTTGTTTCAGCCGCTTGAACAGAGATTTATGCAGGTAGCAGACATACGAATATTTAAATGATGCTTATATGCTCATAAAAATATTAACGTGCTGCAAAACGCGCAAAGAAGTGTGCTTTTCTTTCTCTTAAACTGTAGCATAAAGTAATTTGCATTCGTAATGTAAATTTAAGTAGCAACACTTAGAGTATCATTTAATTAGTTGTATAAACATTGAACGACATATATCTCATATCGGTGTAATACAGGCAAAGGTTATAAAGCTGATATTGTATAATACTGCTTGTATTATCTCTGTTTTTAAAAAAAATATATATACCATGCCAGCCAAGAAAGAAAAGTCGGTTAAGTATAGCTTGTCAATCGCTTTAGTTAAGGTTAAAATAGAACATGATATGCTGACACATGTCTATGAAATGCGTACTTAACATTTATGGTTGGTGCATTCGGATCATAAAGTTCGTCCCGTTTAAGTTTTTTATGGGAAATAAATAAATAATGCATGTTTACCAATGCATATGCACACTTGTTTCTTTCATGTGGCACATGGATTTGGCTGATGTATTGTTTCACTTGGGTTATATACGGTTCTATACTAGGCGTATACATATCCATTCCATAAAACCTAAGCACTCAAGTGATCCTACAGTAGTCTCATAAAAGGTAAACACAAATAGGCAAACACTACCATGAATTCAAAGAGTTCATGAGCAAGCACAACATCCAGCATACATTGAGGTGCAGGTCTTTTTTCTACTTAGAATCCATGTTTATCTTTTTATATTTAATTATTTCTCGTACATGGTCATTGTCAACATAAGAATGTGGATGCAATTCATCTGACAGAATTAAAAAAGAACTCATATAAATCGTGTTTCCTATTTATGAAAACAAAAGCACAGTACACAGTTTATACTTGTATTAGATGTATTGCTTTTTAAAAACATTCCCTGTTTATATACAGCGTTAAATTATTGTAAGATACTCAAACTTAAAAGTGTGTTTGGTGTAATCAAACCAGAAAGGACTAAATAGTTCCCCAAATTTCGATGTCATTATGTTACACACATTTACATGTAATGACTTTACAGACGATTCAATGCTGATGGTC
Source organism: Sinonovacula constricta (assembly GCA_007844125.1). NCBI lineage: Eukaryota > Metazoa > Mollusca > Bivalvia > Cardiida > Solecurtidae > Sinonovacula > Sinonovacula constricta. Next base: position 5,264,074 of record CM017564.1, read on the forward strand.
AGCACGATGTTTGTATACGTCAATTTTGAGTCGATATTATTTATGTTCGCATTGATATTGAGATTGTTACCAAGTATTTAAAACTTGCATAGTGCATAGTATTTGTAAAATGTAAAAAACAACCCATTTTGTTTACATTTGCCTGTTTAAGTTAGTATATACCAAATACAGAATAAGGCATTCCGTATAATGATGGTCTTCAAAATACATACATGTCTAATGGGACGATTTGATCCCACTGGGTGGATTGCTGTTTTATAGGGTAAGAACAGACGACATAAGTCATAATTCTATAATATCTTATCTGCAAAATTAACCGATTTTACTTTACTTCACTGTATGCATGTAAGAACACGATCATTGTCACAGTCTCATCAGGACGGAACAGTCTATAGCTCGTGTTCCTAAACATAGACATGCGGCTTCCTTCGCTTTGATTTCTGCATTAGCATTCATTTGGTTGTATGTGATTAGTTTATGGTACTTCCAGTTGTCGTATCTTATGAAAAAAACAACAAAAAAACTTTAAGCCAAACATGTTTCAATTGTAAGCATACAATGGAAATCAATAACATGGAACTATAAAATGGATTCTGTAAAATATGACAATACATTAAAGAGGCGACATGGAAACATAATTATACATATCGAACTCATTTTAGATCACCTCCGATATTCGACTTACTTTAACGGGGCTCTTCTGTTCGGCAATGCAGTGTCTGCTGTACGATGAATGATCTAACTTTGCGAAGATGTGTGTTGTAAAGTTTATACACGTTCTCATCTCAATACTAATTTTATAGGAACATGCATCGGAATATGGTTATGTTTACCATTGCTAAGCATATCCGCTAAACAGACATGACAACACGCTTGCCATGATCTTTGTAATGGCATAGTATGCACTTTAATTAACTCACAGCCCACTTCCTAATTTAAGACTGAACTTTGTATCGATGTATGAACGATGAAAAATAGGCGTGGTTATTGTAGGCATCTAACATTTATTGCAAGCGCCTATGTCTCTACTCTATAGCAACAAAAATCGGTATATAGTTTTTTGTTTTGTTTAAGCATTTTTCTTTTTCTGTGTTTTATTATTTATTAATTTCCAATGAAGGTCTATAATTTTTGTCTACCGGCATCATTTAAGTCCCATTTAATGTTTTTTGATATGTCTAAACTGTCTAAGCAAAGCAAATTCAATACATTGGAGAATGACATATTGTATACTCTGACATATACGACTGCTATATCGAAAATGGATTGATTGCAGCTATAACAACCAATAAATGTCCGGTGTGTTATCCGCGTTTAGTGAGCTTTGTCAAAGACCATTTTTGTTTCTATTCGTTCAGCGTATTATACATTATGTCCCTTGTAAACAATCAATACAAGATGTAGGCAACGTTTTTTATAGACCTGATAGTAAAGATACTTCATGTAAACTTCGGAATATTGAAACTTTTTTTATTAGACGTATGTTGTATTTAAACTTTTAGTATTATAAACGCCAAATGAAATGAAATGATATTTCGGTAATATCAATTTCTAAGCATTTTGTCTTTGAAAGTAGTTAAAACTATGGTTCAAGAAACGCGATTTCTTTTTTTAAACTGATGTCCTGCAGTAAAATACAGATTGAATGTTTTACTTTCATGTAAGCAGTGTTTCTTTTACCAAAATACCAGTTAAATATGTAAACAGATATAATAGGACGTCAGAAATATAGCATGTCTTCGTCTGTTCTGCGAATAAACACATACTTGATGAAAGGTTACATTAAATTTTCGGCGTCTTTGAAGATGAATGCAATAGATAAGCATACGGTTAATGTCACTACGGAAAAACAAAACTGTAAATTGTTCATCCATAAAGGTAATAAAGAAAGAATGGACGTGCATGACGAAAATTAATCTATGTTTGCAGATGTATTTAAATAAACGTGATGGGTTCTTATTCATTTGTAAATCTAACATATCCAAACGGATACATTTTCGGGACGTTGAAGGTGTGGGCACGGGTAATGAATATTTACTGCGTATGCATGAGTCATTATCTAGAGTCCATGTATTACGTAAAGTGATGTCATTTAGGATAAAGAATTATCCTCGTTGTCATATGGAGTTTTAAAATGTAGTGTACTTCCTTTGCGTTTATCAATACCTTCATCGATCGAATCTCATAAGAGGCCTTTCACTGGCCAAGTACGTGAAATTAACAATGTTGTTTGCGCCGAGAGTTAAAGAAATAGTAACTCTACTGTAATTAAGGCATAGATAAACGAAAAGGAAATACAGTTATAAAATGTAGAGTAAATTATGACCTGTGTCTCTTCAAATATACTTGTCCGAAACAACTATCAGTTATTGTATGTGAAAACCGTTCTTCATGTTACGCAATCGATCAACACGGGCAGTAATTTATTCAAATGATTACTTTAGTTGTAGACAAAAATGAAAACGTAGTATCGGAACAAACAGCATACATTGTACAAAATAATACAGTCGCTCAAAGTGACACATGTTATCATTCCAATTGTATGTAAACCTATTTGAACACCATTATATCAAAGGTATAATACTAATCATTATTCCCAAATCTGAAAGAAGGTAAGCGGCGAAATTAACTTTCTGCTAATAATGCATACTTACACATTGTCATGAAGCTTTTTTATTGTAACATGGACTTATAATCGTGTAGTATCTGACCACAACATTATATTAGAACAAGCAATGTTTTTCAACAGCCGTTTGCTGTCTCGAAGCTTTTTTAATATTTAAAAATCTTACCTTCCCGTTATAATTTCGCAGGACATTAACTTATTATGAGGTTTTAAACATTCTAACATGAGGTTACTTTTTGAACATAGAACCCGAATCGAAAGCGTGTGGTTTAATGAGCGTGTTTAGTAGAAGAAATCAATCTCACTATTAGTTCTAATATTTACATCAGTCACTATTATTAATGTTTATAATTACTTTGTGTATTCGTTTAAATTGATAAATATTATCAAACTAAAGTAACTACATGCTTATTGATCATTCATTTTAACATTAAGTTAAACATATAATGTTTAGTATATCTTGTAAGTCATGAATAAATGTGTATATTTCAATACTGCTGAATTATTTCTTAACCCATTAACGTCCGTTATTGCTTTAGAACGTCAATGCGCTGCGAGTTGTCGTCCATATAGTGGTCAGATGGTACTACTCAAATTCTGCTTATATGTGTGACTGTTTAATATCTAACGCAACAATGTTTAAGATAATAGGCATAACCGTGAACCTTGCGGCTAGTAGTGTGTACGTTTAGAAGAACCTGAAGATAAACGGGGAAACGGGGGCGCGTGTGAATTATAAATATCATGTCAAAATCACGTGTATGTATTGCGGTGTAGATTTCGGGAGTAGTACAACCGGATAATTCCCCGTTATATTGGGTGTCACCGGTTGGATGTGTGTTTTCATACAACTTTCCCATTTTGCCACCAAATACGTAAGACCATACATACATAAAGTAATGTATTTACTGCTTTTACATGGATCCCTCCGAGCAGTATTTGCATTTTAAGGTTGAAGCTTTGCTCTCTAAAGATTCAGAAAAATCAATGGCATATGTTTTTGTGTTAAAACGCCATGTCCATTTTGTCTATTTTGGTTGTTGATTGTTATTTTGCGCGTCCTGTTTACGGTGTTATTAAATGCAACCAAGGAGACGACAAACACGGTACATTACTCAGGAGCTAAAACGTGCAGGTGTGTAACTATTTTGTTTTTACTGTGTGTGTCGTGTCGAGTCTGGAAAGAGTTAAAGGAAATAATCATGTACATTATGAAATAATCGAGTTTGCCTTAGTGAATATAATGACTTTTATACTCGTATTTTTAAGAGCAATATACCCAATGATTAAGCCATTTCTGCAGTGAATCTATACATAAAGGTGATATATAAATGGCGAGTAGCCATAAAAAGTAGCCATTAAAAATATACATAGTTTAATATAATACAGGGTACTCAACCAATACAATATTTAGCTTCCAAACACAGACCAAACTGCCAGGTGAAATTTGGTAGCGTGACATTTCAAAATATATAAAACACATGGTGTATTTCTGCATTTACTAATGAGCATAACACAATTACCATTTAGGCATTAAATACAAAAGGTAACCTTTGTACATAAACTTCTTTTAGACTTATGACATGCTAGGATGCAAACTTGTGTAAACCAATTATGGGAAACAATAAGACAACAGCAATGTGTACATTGGCGGTAATTTGGCGGTATAAACAGTGCCGCCATATTGCTACCTTTAATGTAGTATCATTTTTTTTTATTTTTTTTTTTTTGGGGGGGGGGGGGGCGTGGGGGGGCACGTTTATATATTTTAATTGCAATGACATTTGGGGGCATACATCTGCTGAAAAAATAGATAAACGTGTTCTTGCATGGAGGTTATGAGCCATCCTATTTTGGTTTACTTAACAACAGATGATTATACACGACAAAAACATACGCTTTAAATAAACAAAATTCGCCGTTTAGATAAAAGTGATGTGTGTAAGCTTGTGAAGCCCATCAAGATTAAATTGTAATTGAACGCCTTCGATTGTAAGTTTAATATGACTACTTACCAGTCCTATTTGCATGTCCTATCCTCTTTTCTAAATACAACTCCGACCACTCATACATTGCAATTCATGTGCAAGTTGTTATTTTAACCGACACATCGACCGATGTTTGTTTTTAATAAAATCCTGCCAGCACATTATATTATATTTACGTCGTGTAAGAAGATATAACATTATACAATTCGCAAATTTATAATCTGAGTACAATTACAAATAAAGACCAGTATTAACATTATGAAAATTATAGTTTTAAAATTCAAGACACCTCATTACAGACTCTGCAATAAAAAAACATATTTATAAAAATGATGTTTATAAAATTAAAATGTTCTGACCATTATTTTCCAAGACGTTGATATAATAGTTATATAATGTATTTACTTAAACTGGGATATGTTTATAGTGTGAGCGTCTCTTTAAAGGTTGTACAAACAAAATATGCATATACAGCGGCCCCAGTATTCCAGCCTGCGTCCTTTCTTCAGAAGGACACTTCTTTACCGATCAATCGGTCTTGTCCATTAAGCCAATCATTACATATTAAAGATTTTCTATCAGTTGCGTATTGTATTTTAAATCCCGTTGGAACCTACATTAAATTGACAGGAACTAGGTTCAAATTGAACGAAAGTCTTTTTTTCAATGACATGTTTGAAAGACGTACGATGTAGTGTTGGCTTTTATGTTAAGTCATTCCAAGTTGGGTTTTTTTCAACGTTTCTGCAATCAAGTGTTTGCTTGCAATTTATGAGATGTTTTCATCTTCTGTAAGCTTTTGGAGTATTTTGTTGAAACGTGTTTTATTTCTTATCTCCGGGTGTACGATTCATGTAAGGAGAGATAAAACAGCAACCTTGATCCAAAGCAAATTTATTGATCAAATTAAACGTAGCCTTGTACAAATATTACAATAAAGTCGGTAACCGGATATCAAATCGGTCTAAGTACGTGAATGCGTGCCTAACAGTGCATACACATACACACAGATACTCCAGTTAAGACGTGCCTTTACCTGACTGAATGTTGCACTTTCCTGGATGCAGGACTGCCAAAGTGTTGCCGTATGTACAAGTAAGCATAAAGGAAATATGAAAATTAATGCAACTATTTATTTTGGGATAATTATAAACATGTTTTGCAAAAAAACAAAAACAAGAAGTAATCATATTTAACATTGGAAAGACTGCTTTTCTTAAAAATACCAGCGAGGAAAAACTAGACAAAGTTTGTTTAATAACATGTCTGTCAAATGTTGATATATGTTGCAATGCTCATATGAATTGTCATATATTCTTAAGGAAAACAATGTAAATGTACACTACCATTAATATAATGTTTTATATACCGGCAGGGTTATTTTAATTTCTCATTACTAATGGTGTTTGAAATATTCATTTACTTCTGTTATTAATAATCCACAGTTATGTATGTCTTTACTAATTGCTCAACAAATCCACAAAGGAACACGTTTACACAACGTTGGCAGGTTGTCTCAACATATTAACCTACACAGTATGCAACACTAACACGTTAAATAGTTTACTTTCTGAAAAATAAGACCTTTACAACTACATCCATATGATTTACATATTTAACATTGACATTAGTATTAAACTCCACTTATAATGTCTCTAACGACGTTTGCATGTATTTATATTTGAGAAATCAGAGTTGCATATGTATGAATGTTTGCTGGACACAACGGCAATGCTGACCGAAAATTATATTATGTCGTGAATAATGAAATACTAAGAAACACGAAAAGAGCAAAGTTGCGAACAGACGTGTCCAACGACAGACACGTAGTCGATGCAATAAATAAGTAGAGGGTACTGTCCGGCTTGGCTACAGCAAATACTATCACACTCAGTGTAACACAGTGGTTAACAATGAATATAACATAACGGCAATGGCGGTTGTCATCGCAACTACATTTCAAACTTGTCACAGGAGTGTTATTGTCGCTGAACTCCAATCTCTGCGCGGACGTCGGCAGGCAGAGATTCGTTATGAATGTCAACGAGAATATTTTTTTTACAAACGCAGGGCTGATACGTTTAGTGTCGAAATTCATTTTTCACAAGATCTATTTCTTTGATGCATTAAAAAACATTATATATAATTGTGAATGGCCAAGTATACGCACGTACTGGTTGGGAACGGTTATACGTTACTGTATGTCAAAACGATTCTGAATTACGGTTGTGATTCGCTTTTAAACATGCAATTTATGAACCCGTTTAATCTTTATTTTAAACAATTACTAATTTTGTTGTTGGTGTTATTTTTAATAATAATTTACGAGCAGTATTTGTTTCAACGCATGACGAAATCATACATTGAATAAAATAAATAGACCGTTGAAGTTACGACATTTTAATATACATTATATAGTGTGGAAAACAATGTCGATTGTTGGAAACGTCTTTCCTAGTGTTAGTTCATTGTGTACTGATTTAGAAATGAATGACTCAAACGATATCTACACGTAGCTTTTACAAGTTCAGGTAGATTCCCTTGTACTTTCCTTGTTCAGATGTGTTACTGCACCCGAATGTTCAGAGGGATAGGAGCATGTTTTTGTAATCATGTGTTGCCGTTCAGTTTATACACCGCCGAGCCTAAATCAGAATCAATTTGAACTCATATGTTTATGCAGATTTCAATAGCTGTATATATAGTTCGTTTCGACAGTATGTTAAATGGCTTGTCACAGATATGTTCTACTGTTTACAATTACATTTTGGCTTGTGCGTGCATAACTATGTCCTGTCCTTTTTCAAAATTGAGTCTATGTTAAAATGATGATAGTGCTTTTTTCACATCTCCTTGTTGTGATAATGACAGTTTGCCAACTGATGAACAATATGCATGTTGGCGAGCTAAGAATGATTTTATGTACTGGTACGGTCAGTCCTTGCTCACTGGTACTGTCCTTGCTGTTAAGGATATGTTGCAAAGTGTTGAATAATATGCTTAATGACAATTTATCTCAGTTGATGGTCAGTATGTATTTTACATACTGACAATGTAAACTCAAGTGATGGCTAGTTCATTTTTTTATAAGGAGCATTTTGCCACCAGAGTGTCGGTGTATTCTATGCGAATGACATTTGCATTATGTCACATTCACAGTCATTGTGCTTGGCAAAAATGGCATTTATGGCAAAATATGTCTAATATGCGCTGTGATAAGGTGATAATGTCCAGTGAATGTCAGTATTGTATGTATTGCAGCTTCTACACAACCCCCACTCATAATAATCAAAGCCTAGCAGTAAAGCAATGCATTTTAGTATGTTAAACATGTATGTAAATATCACTTATTGTATAAGACCACCTTTAGGTTTGTATTAACGTCTGGGTTTCCTTAGTTGACCTTCCTTTGTCGAGATGTAACGGGAATGGGGTTTATAGAATATTGACACTATTTGATTAATAGCCACTTCAACTCTTATCAACAAGGAAGTCCCAAAAATGCGGCAGCTAGATAGGGTTACCGCTCACCCCCACCCCTAAACTTTGTCAAATGGGTACCAAATGTGTGTTAGGGTGTCTAGAAAAAGAATCCCCAATGAACTCAAAAATAAACTCATTTGGGCTATATGAAAACTAATGGCAATCATCATAAGTATTTGCCATGTTTAGAAAAACAATTCTCATAGCATTTAAAAAATGGTGATAGAAGAGTACAACTGGTACTCAATTAAAAGTTATATAATGGTCAGTATGATCATATGTTAGTTATGCAAATGGGCACTTATGAATATTCATAAATGTTAATGAGAATAAAAATATACTTTATGTTTGAAAAGTTGATTAGATTATTTTTATTTAAAAGTTATTTTCAAACAAACTCAACAGTTTCTTTTCAGTTTTAATAATGGTAAAAAGTCGGCTTATAAATAGCCATACCGTTGCCAAATAATTTATATCGGTCCTTTAGTGGAGTGTTTTTTTTCATATTTGAAAAAAAAAAAAGTTTTTTTATTTAAGAAACATATTGATCCTGATACGACCATAAATTAGGTGTACAGACTGACGTTGCCCAATATTTAAGACCAAGTTCAGTAAGGAAATTAAACACGGTGATGTTTTAACTACACGACTCTAAAACCGCGATCGTAATTACCGGCGTTGTTCAGTATACTAAGAACAAAATATTATGTTTTATAATACCTTATTTAGTTTAAGGATACTATACTTTTTACAACGCGAAAGTGGTATGCAGTGTGCTCATACCTATATACAAGAACAAAAAGCATAAGGCTACATCGGAAAATAACACACTTCCATTATTGTATTATTAAATTTTAAATTTATCGTTTCAAGTGTATTAGTCTAGTTAGAAAGTGTGTTCACGTGCTTGTTTCAGCCGCTTGAACAGTGATTTATGCAGGGAGCTGACATACGAATATTTAAATGATGCTTATATGATAATTGAAGTAGGAACATCCTGCAAAACGCGCAAAGAAGTTTTTGTTCTCTTAAACTGTAACATAAAGTAAATTGCATTCGTAATATAAATTTAAATAGCAAGACTTATAGTATCATTTAATTAGTTTAGTCAACAAGGAACGATATATATCTCATATTGGTGTAATATCGGCAAAGGTTATTAAAGCTGACATTTTATAATATCGCTTGTATTATCACAGTTTTAAAAGAGATATGCCAGCCAATGTCTGCTTATGTCATGAAAGAAAAGTCGGTTAAGTATAGCTTGTCTCTTGCTTTAGTTAAGGTTTAAACAGAACACGATACGATGACAAATGTCGATGGAATGCGTGCTTAACGTTTATGGTTGGTAAATTCGGATCATAAATATTACCCGTTTAAGTGTTTATTCGAAGAACAAATAAATCACGCACGTTTACCAATGCATATGCAAACTTGTTTCTGTTTGACGCATTAATTCGGCTGATTGATTTATTTGTTTAGCTTATGAGAAAACATACGGTTATATACTTGGCGTATACATCTGCATTCAATAAAACATAAGCACTCAAGTGATCTCAAGTAGTCTCATAAAAGGTAAACACGGTCATAAATTCAAATAGTTCATGAACAAGCACAACATCCAGCATTCATTGAGGTGCAAGTTTTTTTTCTACTTTGAATCCATGTTTATCTTTATACTTTATTATTTATTGGACACGGCCATTGTCAACGTAAGTATGTCGATGCAATTCATCTGACATAATTAAAAAGTAACTCATGTAAACCAAGTTTCATATTTATGACAACAAGAAGCGTCGTCAAACACAAACAAGATGTACACACAGTATACGTGTATTAGATGTATTGCCTTTTAAATGCATTCCCTTTTATATATATAGCGTTAAAAATGGTAAAATACTTAAACTTAATAGTGTGGTTGGTGTAATTTAACCAGCTAGGACTAAATATTTTTTCCAAAATTCGATGTCATTATGTTACACACACATTTACATGTAATGATTTTACATACGAATTAATGCCGATGGTCTGCACGATGTTTGTATGCGTCATAATTGCGTCGATAATATGTATGTTCGCATTGGTTACGTCAACGCTAAAGGCCATCTTTAAAGGCACTCATTATTCTTGAGATGTTTAGCAAATCTCTAAAACTTTAATATGTGCATAGTGTCTATAGAATATGGGAAACAACACATTTTGTTCAAATTTGCCTGTTTAAGTAAGTATATACCGAATGCAGAATAAGGCATTCCGTATAATAATTGTTTTCACAATACATACATGTTTAATTGGACGATTTGATTCCGCTGGGTGTATCGCTGTTATGTAGGGGTAAGAATGAACGACATAAGTCATAATTCCATAAAATCTTATTTGCAAAATTAACCGAGTTTTTTTCACTTCACTTCACATTCTCGTTAGACGGAACCGACTACAGCTCGTGTTCCTAAACATAGACAAGCCGCTTCCTTCTCTTTTATTTCTTCTCGATCTGCATTTGCATCCATCTGGTTGTATGTGAATAGTTTATGGTACTTCCAATTATCGTATCTTATAAATAAAAAAAAAAAATAAGCCAAACAATGTTCAACTTTAAGCTTAAGATATCAATCATTAAACCGGAACTATATAATGGATTCTTTAAAGTAGTCCAATACATTTAAGAAGCGCCATGGAAACGTGATTATACATATCGAGCTAATTTTTGATCACCTCAGTTATTTTACTTACTTTTGCTGTTTCGTTCAAGCTCATGCAATATTAGGTACAAAGTATTTATTTGGAAAACTACTATTTTGGTCACATGTGTGTATATGTGTGTGTGCGTGTGCGTGTGTGATGGCCCGTGCGCGCGATGGTGTGTGTCTGTACCTCAATCTCTCCGTGTGTGTGTGTGTGTGTGTGTGTGTGTGTTTGTGTGTGTGTGTGTGTGTTTGGTCCAATGGTCGCATATTTAGTTAAGTAGCTACAGTGTGTTATTGCGAATGTCGTCCTCACTTCTCTTTTGTTAAGTAATAATATTCTCTTGAAGGACATACACTTACTTCAACGGGCTTTTCTCTTTGGCAAAACAGGGTCTGCTGTACGATGAATGATCTTAAATTGCGAGGATGTGTGTTGTAATGTTTATACACGTTCTCATATCAATACTAATTGTATAGGAACATGCATCGGAATATGGTTATGTTTAGCATTGCTAAGCATATCAGCTAAACAGATATGACGACACGATTGCCATGATCTTTGTAATTGCTAAGTATGCACTTTAATTACCTCACAGTGCACTACTTAATTTAAGAATGAACTTTGTTTCGATGTATGAAAGATGAAAAGTAGATGTGGTTATTTAAGGTGTTTGACACTTATTGCAATCGCCTTTGTCTTCTTATATAAGAACACAATTCAGTATATAGTTTGTTTCTATTTTATTTATTTATTTATTTTTGTTTTGCTTTTTCTTTTTTTTTTTCTTTTTTTTTTCCATTCAAAGACTACATGATTTCTGTCTACCAGCTTCATATAAAATCTATCAAATATTTTCTAATATGCTTAAATTGTCTAAGCAAAGCGAGTTCAATACATTGAAGAATGACATATTGTATACTCTGACATATATGACTGCTATATCGAAAATGGATCGATTGCAGATATAACAATTAATAAATACCATGTTGGTTATCCGCGTTTAGACAGCTTTGTCAAATACCTTTTTTGGTCCTTCGTTGAGCGTATTATACAGTATGCCCCAAGCCATACACTTCTTTTTAGAGCTGATGGTAAAAATGCTTCATGTAATTTTCGGAATAATGAAACTTATTTTATAAGACGTCTTTTGTATTAAAACTTCTAATATTGAAAACCCAAAATGCAGCAAACTGATATTTCTGATATATCAATGTCTAAGCATTTTGTCTTAGGAAGAAATTAAAACGAGTGTTCAGGAAGAAACGCGCTTCCTCAAACAAACTACTTTCCTGCAGGAAAATACAGATTTAATGTTCTACTTTCAAGAAGGTGGTGTTTCTTTCACTAAAATACCAATTTAATATATAGACAACTACAATGGGACGTCAGTCATATAGCACGCCATCGTCTGTTCTGAGATTGAACGCATACTTGATGGAAGGTTACATTAAATGTTCGGCGTCTTTGAAGATTTATGCCACAGATAGACTATGTGTAATGATAATGAACTGAGGATGTTGCCGTCGATATTAAAACAGAAAGATATCGTCACTACCGAGAAACAAACTGTAAGATGTTCACCCATACAGTTAATAAAGAAAAAATGGACGTGCAAGGCGAAAATTAATCTATGTGTGCAGATGTGTTCAGATAAACGTGAAAGGTTCTTATTTATTTGTAAATTAACATATTCAAATTAATATATTGTCGCCAGTGACATTGAAGGCGTGAGCACGGTTCATGAACATTAACTCCATATGCATAGGTCCTTATCTAGAATCGATGTATCACGTAAAGCGATGTCATTTAGGATAAAGAGTTAGCCTAGTTGTCATATGGAGATTTAAAAGGTAGTGTACCTCCTTTGCGTTTATCAATACCTCCATCGATCGAATCTCATAACAGGCCTTTCAGCGGCCGAGTATGTAACATTATTTATTAATTTATTTATTTGGGTTTTATGGCACACCGACACATAACAGGCCATAGGGCGCCGAATACAAAGAAGTTTACTGTGAATACAGAATAATCAGGTAAAAACTAAACTTTGCTAGTAAAAATTAGAAAAATATAAAATTCTATAAGGTTCAAATAATGAGAACTATAATTGTAAATAGGTTAGTATATTAAATGGTCTAAAATGTATAACGGTTGCTAAATAAACAGTTTAAAAATTACAACTTATTAGGAAAATTAATCTCGTTTAAGAAGCAAACACGTTTAGAATCCGACACTGTCCTCAACAGTTCGTACATGTTATGGACATTAAAATACTTCGACCGAATATGGTCTGTGTCGACACACTTTAATACAATATGGTTGACTGTCAGTGGTTCCAAGCAAGGAACACATACAGGCTGAACTCCTCTTTTTAAAAGATATGAAAGAGTTAATCTAGTATGTCCAATGCGACAGCGGGTAAGAGCTACGTCTTCCCGTCGACTATCTTTGCAAGCAGAAACATTGTCATCGACGTTAGATTTAATTACGTGTAATTTGTTACAACCAATACTGTCCCAACTTTTGACATTAACAAAGTTGTTTGCGCAGATAGTTTAAAGAAATAGTAACTCTACAGTAATTTACAAAATAGATACCAGCGTAATTAATATCGACTCTTCAGTGCCGTTCGTTCACAGACTGGCTGGCTTGCAACGATACAAGGTTTGCGACAAGACCATGGTAAGTTTATGTCTAAAGCGAATAACGTATTTATATTTTAGTTTACGTTTGCGGAATTGAAACACTAATATATTAGGAACAATGCTTACAAATATGACAGTGTGAACCTATTTATACAGTTTAGACAGTTTTACAATCGGATAATAATTTTGTCAACATACCTTCTCGTTACACAAGAGATTAAGGATGAAGCCTGTAGATTGAAAACGAATAAACCCAAATTATATACAAAGTAAAGAAATGCCTGTACTATGAATAAAAATAAACTAATTGTATTATGAAACAATACCGCTTTGCACATATCCAGAATAAGTAAAGTCAAAGCATTCTTCACGACTTTGTCATACTATATTCTTCTGTTTTATACAACCGTGAACATGTCAGAGCATTGCTAAATTATGTATCTTGAAACAAAATATTCTATGTAATCGAACATGTATAGCATTTGCTTTTAAGACACACAATTGTTTTTATTTAAGCTGCAAAATTCCACATACATGTCTTTACTGTATAAATATTGCCGTTCAGTTAATCATGTGCATTGTTGGAGACAAACACTGTTAATGTTTTCCAGTGTAGATGTAAATAAAATGTATGCTGATATAGCTCTAGTGCCATTGAAACCTGTAGCCATACTTATTATGCACTAACGTTTAAAATGGTTAGAAATAACGAGCCAAAATACTCAAACAGTGGTTACAATAGAGACATATACCTTTAGGATTTCTTGAGGCAAAACGAACTACATATTGTTTACATTGGGCGAATGGCAATGTAACCAAAAATAATCTTGCTTTTGCTTTAACATATGTTTACCATGGTAAAAACTATTAATTTTAAATTATTTTAAGACATTCTCTCCATTTAATAGTTATATAGTAGACGATTTCAATCAGGTACGTGTTGATGTTATTATCAGATATTTTCGCTAACAAATATGTAACGGGAACTAGAAAATAACACAAACTGTTTTCATGTTCCGTGACCAGAGATACATAGCGTTATTCTCCTATTTCATTTTACAACATATCATCCTAAAACGCATTACATAATTTTTACTTGCAATAATCAAAATGTGAAAAATAATGCACAGCATTAAAAGCTATTTTAATCCGTTTAGCTTTGACACATACAATATTAAAAAAAAGCAACCGTTCTTTAAGGTTCAGAAGTACAATACGGTTTGGTAAGAGTGTCTTACAATGTCATTTATACAAACCAAATGTAATGTTTAATTACCATTATTTATAAAGACCGACACATGTTCTTAATTCCTTAAAGTTTTGGTAAATTTACCCCCATGGTATTATAATTTATTATGATTGGTGGAATAAATAACTCGAAAATTAAAATACAATCAAATACAATTGCACCAACAGTAACACTTCATTATTTGCCATTGGCTTGAATACATCAACGTAGAATAAAATATCACTAAGTCATATTTGCGACCCGAATTACACTAGGTGCCAATGTGTACAACATGACAGAATATAATAATTACTGCGAAATAATCGACAACCTGTCCAGGGTCCGAACTATGGACATCGTGATGTGTTGTGCTACATCCCACTTTGTCCTTTTGGTACATATATAACATTGTATATCTGTTGCCAGACATCACACCAACAAAAATAGTGTTTTAGTATTGCTTTTAATAGTAATAATAGTAATATATATATATACACCTTAGATAGCTCAACAAAACCAGGTATAAGTTATTCATTAGTTCCTCTGGCGGCTACGGGACGTTCCAACGTCGTTTCTAGAACTTATATTCTGTTGTTGTTTCTGTTGTTCTTGTTTCAATGTTTGCATTGTCTCGTCACCTTCACAAGTATGTGCCTTTGTATAGTGGTAGTTAAAATTGAAAAAGCTGTGGTCATTCTTAAAAAAGCATACACTAAGAGACGTAGATAAACATTTCTTTTCATCTTATGTTTCAACAGTTACGTCCCTTAACTGATTTTCCGATCTGCTTGGGCAATGCGATACACCCTTACAGTTCAATCTTCATGCTACAACTTCACTCTGGGATCAGTGATTCTACCTTCATTTATCTTTGTGTTAATTATATTCATTATTTGGAAGCAAAATTGTCGACACAATGTTCATGCTATGTGTTGTTTACATGATTTTGTCTGTAGCTAATGCATATATTCACAAATTGTACATGCTATAAATGTCGCATTGTGTGTGTGTGTTTTTTTCTAAGTAAAAACACGGACAACAGTTAAACGCCATGTTTGTGATTTGCAATTAAGAATCTCTTCACAGATGATGTAAAATCAGCGGGTAGTGTGCAGGTAGCTGCAAACCATTGCTGTAGCTGTAGCAACATACTTTTTAACTGATACACAGGTGGAGCGGAGGGTAAAAACAGCAGCAAGTCATATCGGACACGCCCTTATCACTACCATGGATTATATTTTGACTTTATACTGACGATAGATCTGTAATAAAGAAAACGTATCCTTTTCTTAAATTTTACCGCACTTTCTCAACGTCCTTCTGCTTTGATGAATGTCTCTGCTTCGTCAAAGAATATGGAACCGCCCGGAAGGCCACAGGCTGTTACCGTGAATGTCGATGTTGCGCCGATTGGTCTAGAAAAAATACAGTTTTATTTTGTTCGCGGAGGATGTAAATGTTAATTAACTTCATTGATCGCCGGCTCTAACAATGAACAGGTCCTTGAAATCCGTGTTTACTTCAATGATGATTACTTAAATTATATTACTATACGTATCCGTTTGAGCCATCAGTTCAGTGGATTGAAGAAGATCTGCGTATCTATCACTTGGTTCAAGATATTAAGTGCGTAAGACAAACAGTATGTATATTTGTCTGTTATGTATAATTCCCGAATTAAGAAAAAAGTAGATTTTATTTGCCATTTTATTTGGTGAGTGTTCAAGAACAAGATTCTCTGTTACAGTGCAATCAGTAATGAAGTACAAACCTGCTTCATACTGCGGATAAAGTTCAAGGACGAAACGCATCAACAATTGAAAGTATCACCTTGTTCTCAGAGAATGACACAAGAAATATCCTTCCTAGGTCAGTGAGTAAACGAAAGCAGAACAGCATTGGACAGACAAAACGTCCACGCTTAGTTTCTCCCTAATTAATTACTCCAGGTTATAACAATATTAAAATAAATGTTTACTTAACAGTAAAACAGTTCTTGTATTGTACAAAGTAACTTCCATTGAAAATTCATGTATGTTGAATTTAGAACAAAATAAAAGAGACATACACTAGCATAGAATTAAATGCCTGGGTCAGAGATGTGGATTTCTACCTTCAGATTTTTGTAAGTCAAGAAAACAAGACATGTTTAACCGTTGATTTACTATTGAACATTACATAATATGTGTTTGGTATTTACACCATGATTTTGAGGACATGAATTTATTAAACTGAACTTTCCTTTTAAGATGTCTATAAAATACGTTGTATATTTTGATGCATATATGGTCAACGCCTTTTGCGCGTTTAACTGGTGTATACAAGATACATATTAAAATGGTAATTGAAAACAATCTAACAAAACATGGGATAATAATAACCGTCAACGTACAGTTGAGTCCCCGTAAATGTTGATCAAGGTCTAGATCTCGCAGAATATAATATGTTCTCTATTGCACGATAGTCTATCTAGCTGTGTTCTTTTTATCGAAGCCTATCCACAATCACACTGTTTTTATCATCACCACCATCATCATCATCATCATCATCATCATCATCATCATCATCATTATCATTATCATCATCATCATCATCATCATCATCATCATCATCATCATCAATGTCGTCGTCGTCGTCGTCGTGATCGTCGTCACTACAGCTGCAGCAGTAGTGGCAGCACAATTATCTTCAAAATCATTATGACATATGTTAATATTACAACAGTTACAAATGCATTTGCTAAACACGTAATATCACTCCTAATGGATACAAGCCATTACAATTACCATATTTACCTCTATTAGTTAAACTAACTGTGAACGGTATGTTACTCCCATTTATTTTCATAAAGAAAAATAAAACATGAACTATTGCGATTTGTTGATTATGGGAGAACGAGTGCAATCATATATAGCTCACAAATTCAATTACTAATCAATTTATAATATTGATGCATTACAAATTCAATACACCTTCCTTAATTGTATTAAGAATGATCTTTTGCAACGTTTACACTTGTATAACACTGTGTCCATGACCTATTAATAGTTATGCGTTTACTTCGTTGAAAGACATTCAGACACAGCTTTATAAAGAAACTAGATGACAACACAAAGACGCGGTTATGTCTGTCTAAAATTATCTACAATTCCGAGGTAAATATGTCAATCGTATGTGTTACTTGGCCATATTCTACGTGGGAAATAATAACACCACAAAACAAAACCGTTGAATTAAATAAACATTTAATATCACTCATGAAATTCGTAATAAATAGTGCTTTCACCATATTCGAAGCATCAATAAACATTCCGTGGACTGTTGCTAATGAATAACTGCGAATTTCTTCCGAGACTGTGCCGTGTGTATTGTATTGTCCTGGTTGGTTGTTCTTTTTGTTGGGAGGGACAATGGTGCTCTAGGAATCGTCGCGACTGAATGTGTATATGTGCCCCTAGACCTGACATTCTCTCTTGTATTTATATATTTGGAGTGACAATTCATTAAACAAACCTTTCCAATGAGTTAAATACAGCAACTTTGAACATTTTAAATGTTGAATTAAATGTGAACAATGAATGATACATTAACAGAATAACAATACAACGGAAGGTTATTTTTACGTATATATGCATAGATCCATTGAAGTCATGCTGATCATCACTGTATGGTGTCTATACGTCTTACTGGCGTTTATTGATAAATGTTTGACGAAACTGAGAGCATAACTGTGCGTGGTTTCACCTGAGACATTATTTTTGTCAAATCCAAACGCTTTATAGGTACGCGGTTTTGTTTTCCAATGCGTATTTATTGTTCTCCGTTCGTGGCAACTTCCGAAAAGTTTCAACAGCCTTATGCCAGAAAACCATGTAACGAGTTGATTCTTGGTTCTGCTGCATTCTGCAATCGATTCATTTATTTGTCCGCATCCGTGGGATCCTAAATTAAATATCGAGACGGTGTACCGACAGATATGGCAATTATGTCAATAGAAAACCACTTAAATGTCAATATACAAAAGCAAAACAATTTTCGAAAACAGGAAACTATCTGACTCCAAGATGATATTTTTTATTTACAGTAGTTTTACTGCAGGTCTTTGACAATGTTTGCTGCTCAGTAGAGTCGTGATGCTTGTTTCATAATCCGTATGGTAAAAAGGAAATGGATCACGGGATATGTGCTCTTGCTTACACATTGAATATTACCTACTAACAAACATTTAGTTATTTTGATGATGCATGTTTAATTTTGGAATATATTAAGAGAGAATCGATGTTATTGCATGTATATTTATCCAGATCCTATTAAAGGGTTTGGGCACAATGATAGAACAACCGACAGGAGCGCTAGTCCTCCGCAACAAAAAGTTACGTTTATGCCATAGTACAACAATCTATTAAATTGTCAGACGTTAGATTTCAAGAGATCAGCATAGCGATATAGAAAAAATAGCACGGGATGTTTGAATATGTCCATACATAATGCCAATGCATGTAACGAGAAAACCGTCTACAATCACGACATTTTTAAAAGCAAATATTTTAGGGGAAGACATGTGTATGGTATGAGAATGACATCACCATTATTCTTAGTGAAGCGATACATGATAACTATCTCATCAGCGTGTAATGCGTGTGCAATATTGAATGAACATTGCAAAAATACATATATTGATTTGTTTCTATTTATTTCCATGCGGTTAAGTTTAGTAAGTGATATTCGTATTGCAGTAATATTCAAATGGAGACAATAATGCAAAAAACAATTGCACATTTCTGCCATTTAGTAGTGCATCGGCCAAGGCCTTTTTGATTACTTTTCTTTTCAAATGAGTCTACTACTTAGTCGTTTAAGTATCTCGGACAAAATGTGCACCGACAAACTGATTACTTCTTTGACGATACGGATATTTACAGAATGGATTGCTATCCATTAATAGATTTCAAATCGATATTTATCGACTCTAACACTGAATACTTGACCAATCAGTGGTGCGTCTGAATCGTTGCTTAGCCCTTGCTTCATGTCGAAACATACCCATGGCCAGAAGTGCAGAGAACGGTTGGATTAAAACGGGGTAACATTTAGCTTAATCTTTTGTTAAAAGATAACGAAAGTTGTTTTATTGTTTTTTACTGATTAAATTAACATTTAAGAAGAACATGTTTAAGTCAGCTTAAATACTATGTTAACAAACATGTCATGTTTTGAGTGCACGATAAGCCGAATGCTTAGTATATCATATATAGCGCTGGATATATACTAAACTATATTTTTTATGATAGGGTTAATATATGTCATTAACTTGAACATTAGCTGATTACATGGAACTAGTTCAGGAAACTCACTCTATTTACAGTTATTATTCATGTTCTACTTAGTTAAGTTCATGGTAAATTGTTTGACCTCTAAATAGCGTGTAATCTCACCATGTAAAGCTTTAGTTGTTTATTGATAAGCCAGTCAGTTTAAATGTTGTAATTATATTTTAGATTCATGATAAATGTCATTCAGCACAAAAGTCCCAAACGGGAAGTCTATTTAAAGTTGTATATAGTTGTTATAATTGTATTCCCTTTTAATATCTATTATGCTTACGGAAGAAATATACATCCACGTCTACAATGCCGAGCTGTATGGCGTGTATGAACATCGAATAGTATATGTTAATATTTTAGAAAATTTACCACACTATATCGTCATCCTTCTGCAAGCACGAATTCAGCAGGTTATGCAATCCGTAATAGATGAAAGCACATTCAATAGCAGTGTTTCACACTTTAACTCATCTTCCAAGAATTGCTACTTATATTTTCTTTGATAAACACTGGACTTTGGTTCCTCCACGCCATCTTCACAATAATTTAATGCTACATCAATTTACATCCCTCTGGTCATGTTTGTCTTGATGAATACAAATACACTAATTTACAATCAACATTTGCGTGTAGTTATTCCAATAGAAATACATATGCCTTCTCTTCTTAACACAATGTGAACATTATTTGACAATGACGGCACTACTTTCATAATAACTTGGTTAGAGAGTATTTATTCAAAGAGATCGGTCTTCTTTTCATCTTGCATTTGAGCAATTCATCAGGAACTGCGTGTTCAAAGCACTGTGCAACCGGTATCAGGTACACAGTTGGTCACTTTTGTCAACTTACCGTTCCAAGGCGGTAATTGTTGGTTTTGCTCTTTTTAGTAAATGACTCATCACAGATGTTTACCTTTTATTAAATGCCGCCTTTCAGAAGTGTTCTAACTTTGACGTTTGACTTGCATCTGAATACCCCTTCCCTGTGCCTTTTCAAATTTTGCTCTGTGTTGCAATGCTCATATAACTTTGTCATACATTCTTATTCATGACAACAGCAGTGTTACATGTTCCATGTGTCGGTCATTTATACTTTCCCCGTGCATGTAATCTACGTTGTATTTTAATTTATCCTACAACAGTTGTTGCGTGTATTTCCTTTGATGGACGTTCCTCAATTCCATTTTCACACGACCATGATGCCATAAGCATTTACACTTCTCTTGTCATCTCTGTCTTTATTCAAAGAAATAATTTCATTAACAATCAACGATTTTATGTAGTTCTTCTAATAAAAATACACCTTCCCTCTCTTCTAAATACTACGGGGATATATTTTTCAATGACGTCACTACCTTCGACATAACTTTCAAAAACCGTCAGCGGTTGGACCTTTTAATAAAGGTTGGTTCCTTTTTGCTGGCTGGCCTTTCCAATTATATAACTGTTTGTTTTCCACTTGTTGTTAAATGACACAGGCTTGTTCTTACTTTAACATTGGACTTGTGAAAACCTTTGTCCTGTGTCATTTTAAATTGTGATGTATCTTGCAATACGCTATATATGCATAGTGTATTTCAAAACAGCAGGAAAAAGCAATCTGACACCGATCTGTCAAAAGCTACATTATGTTGAGGATCTGCATTAGCATTTGCTTCATGTGTTTGGGACTAACGCTAGAGCAACTCCACTTGTATGAGTTCACCAAAGACACGTGTTTCTTCATCTACGGGGAACCTCTGGATCAGTGCGAAGAAATCAACGACATGCAGTCGTCAAGTCGTGCATGAAGCACGATAAGTGCATCTCCCTGATGTATGAGGAAGCCACAAAACAATGTTTCTTAAACGCCAAGATTCCTGAAAACAAAAGTCTATATCCGGCGGATTGTGGCGTGCATTATGCCGAGCTGGGCATAAGTAAGTAATATTCATTATACAAACACTGTCAACACAGTGAAAAAATCGCATGCTTCTTTATTCTACTATTAGACGACCAAGATTAAATAGCGAATATGACCTATGGTGATGATTAACACCTGGTTCTTGGGATCACAATATCTTTGTCCATTTTGGCCAGTACTCATCTGTTTAATTAAAATACAGTTAACATACAACTTCTGTGCAATGTATTGATGTCTATATACCTCTTTCGCAATACCCATGGATGTACCAACGTCAGGTTTTTGCTGAGAGCTACAACATTTGCTTGACGTGCGGGTCGATAGAAAATCTATATTTAAATCGGCGAATTTGGATATTATGTAAAAATACGAAAACAAATTTGTTCATTGCATATCAGGTTTTTCAAAAACAAATTCCCCCACATGAGGGGAGGCATGTTGCTTTAGTAATCAGTATCATGACATTATGTTATATAAAATGCAACATTTATAATGAGACTCACTTTGACAGAGCATACGCTAACTGATGCGCCTTTGAGGAACGTTTTCGAAACTTAAATCAGTTATGTCTGCTTAAGGATTAAGTTTTTTTTTTTTCAAAATTAAGATGCCGCCTTCCTTGTCTCATTATTTAGTGTTAAAACCGGAAAGACACAGACTATTCAAGATACAACATTTTTAGGCAGGTGCCGTCGTAGTGGACTTCAAATCTGATTTATAATATATCAATACGTTTGATTCAGTATAATTAATCGCTAAAAATCGTCTTACACAGAAACAAAAGCATTCGATCGTATTAGACATAACATGCCGGCACTTGTCTCAGGGTTTGGTAATCCATAACAGAGTTCAACACAACAATGCAGTGCCAACTGTATTTCACAAACGTCAATTTACTTTATTTTGTTTACACCTCCTTTGACAGACTGAAGAGACTTTAAGTTGTATAAGTATTGACGGTGCAAGTTTTAATTTGGTACAGTTGTGGTCATAGTAATTTAAATTAGCAAAACTATAATGGATAACATGCGTACACATTGTTGATGCAATTTAATGTTACAATGCTCTGACACTAAGTAACCCAATTTTTTATGTCTAAACCCTTCGTATTTTTTAAATTTAAGGAAAAATATATTGTGATGAGGGTTGGCAGTATCTTAATGAAAAATGCTACCTGTACGTTGACGAACTTCTCACCTGGCAAGGCTGCGACGACTATTGTATCGGAAAACAGTCTTACATAGCGAAAGTCTATGAAATAAGTACCCACGCTGCCCTGATAAACGTCACACAATCCGGAAAGTTGACGGCAACAAATACAAACTCCCTTTGGCGTTGGCGTTCTTGGATTTCTGTTAACGACTTGTTCCAAGAAAACGTTTACACAGGTATTAGCGTTGTTCAATAATTTTTAATGTGTAGTCATATACATGTTTTTTTCTCTGTGTTTTTGTTGTTGTTTTTTGTGTGTCTATTGTTCTGTCCTTTTTGTAAAGCATAACACTTAAGTGTTTATATTGGGCAAAGCTGTTATGTCACTATTAATTTATGGATGATTGATAGTTTGCCTTACCTATTGGAAACTAAGCAAACGTCATATAACAATTACCACAAATATTTAAATTAGAATCACCGCTAGAAAAATACATTGAAGCGGTAACAAACAAAATAACAGTGGCAACACAGTATACACAATAAGAAGATTAAACACAATTAGAAACAGTTGCATAATTTTACTTTGTTTGTTGCTACTTCCAGATAGAGACGGTGTACCGATACATCACGAGCTCCTGCCAATCATATACAACCTAGGCGACAATTACGACTGCGGGGTTGTGGCCCCTAGTGTTGTAAAGTTGCAGGACTGTAATGAATTTAGGAGTTGCCTTTGTGAGAAGAAGCCCGACATCATTACAAAGAGACCTTACCAGTTTTATTGAAAATTATGTTGTTTCTTATTGTTCATGATTTATTGTGTTATTTGCGTCTTTAATACCTTGAAATAAATGGCAGTCACTTACTTTATTACAGGGAGGCAACTTATCTGGCTAGAACCTTCATACTGAGGTTCGAATCATGTGTGTTTTATTATAATGAATGCGCCTGTGTATTCTACTTAGATACGTTTAATATTGGCGACCGACCTTTCTTGTTAACCTACTTTTATAAATAGCATATCAAAAATCAATGATATGTACTTAAATTACCTTAACAAAATGACGGTCCTCTTTTGACACTTGATGCCTGTCACATTCTATATGATGAGTTTCCATTCTTAATCACATGTTATACGTCAATTCTAAGATAAATATATTCCTTCACATAGGTATATAATTTGCAAAGTATTATCGTCTGAATTTATCTAACAATGTATTAAATAACACAACTAATACTTTAGGTAATTCATTGAAAATCATAACATCCTCGTGCAGTATTGCTAAAAGCTTAGAATAAAAACTGATTATGCCACGTGGTTCTATTTTTTTTTCCAAATCCGCATGTTAGTATATTAAATGCTCTTACATCTACTGCTTAATGCATATTAGTCTACCTTTGCTGTTCCAACAACTGGAACCTTCGTTTAATTTGATTTTGTAAATATTTGTATTCATTCTCCATTGTGTTTACCTTGTATGAATGAACATGTGCTCTGTTCTGTTCGAATACACATCTGTTACGCATAATAACCACTGTATACACCTCGGCCATTTCTATGTACAGTTCCTACCCAATACATTCCATCTTAAATAAAATATATCACTACCAGCATTTAAACCGCAAATATTTAACAGAAACAAAACCGCTCATTATTTTAAACCAATCCGAAAACAAGTGGCATGACACTTTCTTTAAGCCTGCCTCGACATGATATACCGCTTTGATGAACAGCTAATGTATACATGCACACATTATATGGATGTGACCTACTTTTCTATGAATAATACCATTAGTGTTACCGTAGAGTAATATAAATTGCTTATACAATAGCAATTCCCATTTTCGACATTTTTACCTCGTTTAATATAAATACATTTGAAATTAAAATATAGTAATATTAACTAAACCACAATTATTTCTGATCAGAAATATATTTATGTCCCCTGTTGCTTTTCAAAGCAATGTCATAAACGAAACGCATGCTGGAAGACTTCTTTAAAATTATATTTTAAACATTTTAAATTTAACGTTTAAAACAGAATTAAAATTGTCGGCCCATACTATTATATCAACAACGGACACAAGGTATAGGGGAAATAGGTATGAACAACAGTCATTAAGGAAATATACTGAGCTGCGTTTAAAGCTTGTTGAAACTTGATGAGATTTGTTTTAAGCTGAATTGGGTTTTACACTGATAAGTGGACGATAAGTGTTTGCTCGAAGTGAATTATATAATGATTTAAATTTTACCAGCTTTAGAATCATAGCAGTTTCGAATATGCACCGATTGTACTATTTTATCCCTACACATGTCTGTGTACGCTTTTCCTGCTGTCGATCCTCTAATGTATGCTAGAAAGTGCATTAACCGTCTTTTTGTAAACTTTCAAATACTTAAAGTGCAAGTAAATATTGAAACAAACCCACACTGACCATCTCCTGGTTTAAGCGCAAACACATAGACGTAAAAGGAAGGTATGACATGTGCAATCATTTGAGAACACTTGCATTCATACTTTAAGAATTCAAGACATGTGTTTATATAAACTAATTTCATGGATTATATTCTCCAAACACATTTGTTTCCACCTTAGGTCGACAGTATGCTCAGCCTTTACTTTAGTCAGTTTCAGTTGGTATTATGAAATGCAAGATATAACGTTTGCAAAAGTAATGACTTAATCGAACTGTTGTAAGACGGATATTGGCGCTCCTTAAATACTGTTTTTGTTTTTCGTCAGACCTAAGGTATTTCAGTTATTTAAAAATGGTGTTATTTGTCAACAGCTATACAGTGCTCCTAGCATGAGAACTATGCCATTAACATTTTTTAAGACTTCCTCTTGCGCAACCTGTGATTGAACATATGCCTCTCCTATCAGCCGACATTCTAGGATTGCGCTAGCAGGTCCGGTCAGCCTCCTTTTTCTCCATTAGCCCACTGTTAGTCAAAAGGTGAATGTGTAAGGTACCCAAATAACGTAATGGGCATTACAGCAATGTAATTTATTGAATTCGTTTTCGCTTGTCATGACAGGTATTAAGGGACAAACAATGGCTGCACTCAATTATTACTTTGATGTCGGTGTAAGTAATACCGCATTAAAATCGTTTCATTCTATCTCACGAGGAGTAAGAATTAAGAATACAACAATTGCTATATGTTATTAATAAAACACGAATAAAATATCAATACATTTACAGAACAGTAACATATTATTCAATGAAGTGATTGTTATTTTCTTAGAATTTGAAAATGAGTGTATACCTTTTGCTAGGCTTAACAGCAGAAAATAGCTATTTATTATAATAACCATTATTTCTTAAGACACGAATGTCAAAAATAAATGACAAATTGGTCAAACAAGTGAAATTGACATGCTATTGTGTAACAGATATCTTATTTAAAACAATGACAACATTTTATAGCCTTGAAAGATGTATTATCTTTCAGCATGCAATAATGACAGTGTTAGAAAAATGTGAAAATATAAGATATTGGAAGTTTAGTATAACCTTAGTCGTCTTTGGCGGTCAATCGTCAATAGATTCAGAATGTGTGCATGCATAACGTTGTATTTAACCTCCGACATGCCTAAATAAGCAATAAATGAGTTATAAAGGTTAATCGTACTGTTCTCAATAGAACAGAAGCAGTTACCGCTAGGTGAAAAAATCGATGTATTTTAATAACTGTGCATCTGTTCGTATGCCGACCAAACCATTACACGTATGTTGCGAAAGTTATATTTTAATAAATATATTACTTGCATGTTGTTTAGCTAGTCTTATTCTAAAGAGGTCTTACTGACTTATAGCAATATTGATTATGTATGCTATCGCCAAGATGATGCAGTTACATTTGTTTATTAAAACTGTCCGACCATTTATTATAAGATGAAATTAGACAAAAACACAACTGCATTTTAATCCCTAATAAATACGTTTTGTTGGTCAATAATTGGGCTTTGAAATAGTTCACCAAGTTATAGCAATATTCTTACTTAATTAAAAATAGGATGCTTTTTGCTTATTAAAATATCCCCGGTCCTCTCTGTCTGTATCCTTCACTCTTTATGCATATTTGTTTTACTAGAAAGTAAAGATAATAAAGATGGTAAAATTTGCATACGCATTGCTTGTGTGGCTTTTATATGTTCTTTTTAAATAAACTGTCCATGTATGATATGTGGTGAGAATAGCACGAGAAAATGTCTATTCAAAACATTAAAGTGTGTAAAATTATGTGATAAGTATTACAGGCACTACTTTAAAATAATTGAAAACTATATTGGGATAAACCGCTACCCACTGTGTCCATAACTATGGTTTAATTATTATGCACATATTTTTAACATATATTTCACATATTAATTGTGATCTGGGGATTTGCTGCTCAGATTAATTTTATTAGAATTATAATTCAAAAGAAGCCATACCCATGGTGCCTTCTTGTAACATAGGGAGAAAAATGTGCAGCCAGTCCAGGATTCGAACCCGGGAACTTCGCTAGCAGGGCGAAAGCCCTTCTGACAGAGCTAACCGGAACGCTTACACATTCTCTCCCTTTCACCCGGCTACATACACGCCGGGCAACTTGAAATCTGTCCTCGAATTTCTACAGACTAAATACTCTACATAGAACTCACAAGCACTTCTCAAGCACTTGTACTTAACGGCCGCGGGTCATTTACGTTGGGCGCCATTGTAACATTAGGGAGCAAAATTTGCAGCCAGTCCGGGACTCGAACCCGGTACATTTCGCTAACAGGACTAACGCTCTTCTGACTGAGCTAACCGGACCGCTTACACATTCTCTCCCTTTCACCCGGCTACATATGGCGCCCAATGAGGTCCCACGTTGGGTGCCATTGCAACATAGGGAGAAACATGTGCAGCCAGTCCGGGACTCGAACCCGGGACACTTCGCTAACAGGGCAAATGCTCTTCTGACTGAGCTAACCGGACCGCTTACACATTCTCTCCCTTTCACCCGGCTACATTCTTACCGTTCTATTCTATCCTGAAATATGTGTTTTTGCATCAAATATAATGTTTAACAATGCGCATGTTGGTACTTTAGGTATACGGTAAATTCTGATTACTGCCAATTGGTAATGAAGACCAAAGTTTAAATAATAAGATAAAGCGTTTCAAACAAATGGCATCCATGTTGTGGAGAAACATGATTTAGTTACAAAACTTTCATGCATTCTAGCTGAATTTGTAAACATCTGTGTACCGAAGATACCCTCTCACTATGACTAAACTGTATAAAATGACCGGTTCTAGCTTCAAAGAAATCGAATGACAATTCATTAAATTAACGAATATCCAGATGTTATCTTTACATCTTAAATCAAAATCTATGGCATACGACCTTATATCATGCATTCTCTGCATGTGGTAAACAAAATAAGTATAACCATAGTTAGTTTTAGTGTTACATTTAAGTTGTCGATAAGCCGGTTCCTTTGTCAGTTGGTAGTTCATTATTATGGACTGTACGTGAATTTAAAACGTCTCAAAAACAACAGTTTGCTGAAGCAAACTCATTGCCAGGGACGGGTTTAGTGTTCATAATTTATGATTAATGTCCAATAACTGATCGATGATTTACGCACCCTTATGAATTGGTAAATATCGTCTATTGTCTGGCAATAATCCCAGAGTCTTCTTCAGACGGTTTTAGTAATAACTGCTATAGGCATTATGTTTATCACGTGGTGGTGTGTTTCCCGCTGTGATGTAATTATGTGACCAATATGGCGGCTGACATACGAGACAAGCCTATTCCGTGAAAGATATACAGAAGAAAAGTAGTCCAACCGTGACGTGATGTGAGAGGACATTGTCAATATAATACAGTTACGTGCATTTCGTAAAGTAAGACAGTTTGTTATACACTTAACACTTCACTTGTCTTTATCATATGAATGATGGTATTTGCATTGTTCAGTATACCTGTCATTTGACCTTCACAGTATTGCTGATATTAAAGGTTCTATTTTAATGTCCCATTTCGGCCATTACTTATCAAATTAAAAACGACAAAATCTGTTTTATTAACATAAGTTATAGATATCGTTTCAAAACGAATATCGACATCAGTCTGCAAAGTTCCCCTTAAAGAAACAAACGACACAGTAATCCCAAAAAAGTTTATATAAAACATGGCTAAACACTAATAGACGGTCAGTGAGTGACTAGAACGACTAAATGATATCGTTCATTGCATGGTATAATCAATGTTTTCAGATAATAAGAATGCATTTTAGCTACAGATTTAGCAATCTTTTGAAAAACAAAATCACATGCTGGTGGATTGTTTAACATAAACTTGATTCAGAATAGTTTTAAAATTATCGTAATTTAAAATAAAATTACCGTAATTCATTACTAATCCCGACACGTACTAGCGTATCCTTGAACAGAAAATAACTTGTTTATTACCATTTACAGTCGTGCTTTATGTTCGTCTATGAATGGCTCCATCGATCGATTCTTATAATAGAACCTTTACCTGTATTGTAGGTGACATAAGTCATGTTGTTTGTCCATGGGTTACTAAAACAATTGCTCTAAGGAAATTTCAATACACCTGGTTTGTTGAGGCGAAGGAAAAGCCATAGTGGTTATTTTGTGCCTGCGGCGATGTGACCAAAATTGCGGATGATTTTGCTTTAACACAGATTTAAATGTGTAAACAAATGTTGTGTGTTTAATTATTTATATACATGCTCTCCTTTAATAGTTATAATAAGTAGACAGTTTCAGTCAGATAAATGTTGAATGTATTGTCAGAAATCTTCTCTAGCAAATATATAAAAGGAACCTAGAAATTAAATCATAATTAACACAAACATTTTTTGATGATCAGTGACTACGATATAAGTAGCGTTATTCTGTAGGTTCAAGTGTCAAATTGTCGTCTTGAAACGTTTACAACTATGTTTATTTTTAAGCAATTAAGTTGTAGAAAAAAAAAAAGAAAGAATTTTAATCAGTTATCTTTGACAAATACAATATTAAACGAGCAATATTTGTATAAGAGTGTATTAAAATACAAAACAAGATTCGTAGTTATTATGTTTAATAATCATTACTCATAAATGCTGTAAAATGTTATCCATTCCTTAATGTTTCTGTAAATTAGAGCTGCGCAACCTAACGTCTTATTTGTTGTTGTTGTTTTATCAATAACAATTGATAATTTATCAATTCACACCATTTCCAATTTTAATAGTAGTGTACACAAACAGTGTTTGCTCTCTGTATCACCTATTTAACCCATTGGCTTTATTAACCCGGCCTATTTTACACTACCCCAGTCGTCCCTGACACCCGGTGGGTGTATTATCTGTCAATAATGCCTAGCCATATCTCGTGTTGAATGTTGGCCAGCAGAAGAGTTTGTGGGTGTGCGGCTGAATGCAAACCATAATACACATATCAATTGGGACATTATCTAAATGGGTGTTGAACACATGTGCAGCACACGTCTTCCTGAAAACGACTTTTCAAACTTAAATGTTCATAACAATACGGGCTTATGGAAATATTGAAACCAAATGAAGACTGTTGAACATTTGAGCTTCATATTATCAAAATTAACTATTTTGACAACAACAACAATAGTCAAATACGCTTGCGTAACTAATTAACACCTCATTATTTGCAATTTACTTGAATACATCAACAAAAAATAAAATATCAGTAACTTTTAAACAGGTTTGATACAGAAGGAATATCTGTGTTTGTATTTGATCACATAACCATCCCCGCTTTACTTATAAAGACAGCCGCATGTTAGGTTAGTCGATCTCATTTGCCAAAATACATGTATAGGAAATGGATAATACCGACGTCAAGTCTCGTTTTAAGCTTCTGCTCGTTCAGTGGACCTTACAGTATAAGTCATGGTAATGGGATGTATTGGACAGTTATGTATTATCGCAGCGGACACATAGGTTGTCAGATAGGAAGTCATATTTGCTACCATATTGACACTTGGTACCAACGTGTACATCAAGAGATAACGGACTAATTGTGTTTATTGCTTAATAATATCTTAAATTTGTATGATTATACGATGATCATATTTGCAAGGCATGTCTCAACGTTCAAATAATCAAGTGCACCTCTGAGTTTACCTCACCACAATTTATGTTGTTGATTTTTTTCAACAGTTGGACATTAACCTGTTCCAACCTCAGTAAGTTCACTATGAACTATTACTCCTCTAGTTGTTGCTGAAGATTTAACCAAAATAAATGTATTTTATATACTATATTAAGACTCGGTACACACTAGAAGCTATAAGTTTCACAAAATATACATTCTTTTTAAGTTTGTTTCGAAACTACTTGTTTAAAAGTATATTACATATTACTTTCAAACATAATGGTCACTTTAAATTATGGATAATATAGTATGTTATTTTATTTAAATGAAATGTATAATATAAAAGGTTATCGTCAACAATTATTCAATATTATTATTCAAATTTTTTATACAAATCGCTGTGACTTATCCAGAACGTCAATAAACCTATAGTGAAGAGTCGCTAAGGAACTAATGAGATATTTGTCCTGCGATTCTCCTTGGTCTGTGTGTTTAGTCCTGATTTGTGCATGTTACCTTTGGTGAAAGGACATTATGGCCGTCCGGAGTCGTGGCGACACATTGTGTATATTTTTATCTTGATTGGGATCCGGTTTGACCTAACCACTACTTGTATGTGCTTTCTTATGCGCTCTGTAATGCTCTCTTTCTCTGTTGTGATTGATCATTCGTGTATTTCAATAAGCAGATTTCTAAATGAGACGAGTACAGGAAGATTATCGAATATATGCATTCATGATAAGGATGATACATAAACAGAACAACAATACATTACAAGATGAATTGTTTCAGTATATATGCATAGCTTGAAAATTGTGATGTATAAGTATACTTTTGGTATTCACATCGCCCGGATCTGTGCCACTCTGCGTAGTTTAAGTCTAACTGGGAAGGGTGATTATTCACCCCTTAGAAACAAACTACGCAAGCTGGCGTACGTGCAGACATACAATAAGACGTATTGTAAGAACTGCGTGTAAGAAGTTAATATCGCAAACTGTTTCGTAAAATTTATAAAGAAATAACAGGAAAAATAAAACTTTATATTCACAACATGTTTTATACGATGTCTTTGACATTAATTACACTTGGTATCAGCATACACCTATAGCAACACAAGAACATTTTCGGTTAAGTACTTCAGCCATAATGACATTTTAGCGGCGTTTATTGATACAATTTTAAACTGTTGCGGAACTGTCAGCACAACTTCGTGTGGTTTCACCTGGGTGCCAGCTAGAAATGTTCTTTTGGTGCGCGTTTTGTTGTTCAAAGTGTCTTTATTGTTCTCCGGTAGAGACAACTTCCGAGAACTGTCATGATACTTATGGAAGAAAAAATAATCGATTTGGCTGTTGGCGCCGCTGTGTTTTGCAATCAAGCCATGTATTGTTCACATCCTTGGGAGACTGAGCCAAGTAATTGTCCACATTCGTGGGAGACTGAATCATGTATTTGTCCAAATTTACGGATCGAGAGGTCGCGGGTTCAAACCTCGGACGGGTCAAACCAAATACTTTATATTTGGTAGAAGTAGCTTCCCTCCTAACGCTCGGCGTTAAGGGCAGAGCATTACGTTGGTGCCAGTATAATGGACTGGCCGGGTTCAGTCCCTGGGCACCTCATAGGTGCCCCTGTGATATAATTATATGAATGTCACTGCAAAAATGTCGGCAAATACCATCCCATCCCATTCTTCATTACGGCAAACTGCACCAATTTTGCATTAGACAAAAGCAGTAACTGGACTTTACTGCAGACTCTAGTTCAATCCACGAATGGGTCAGCCCGTAGGCAAGGAATATATGCTAAACTGGTATAATTTATACAATATAATATTTAGTAGGTAAAATACAGGATAATATTTAACTCCGACTATTATAAATAAATGAAGCTTAACTAAAGTATAATCTTTACCTCCATGGATTGATTAGAAATGTCCAATCATCTCGCATTTCAAGAAGAAAACGTCAGCCATTCAACGTTCATGTATAATGTCGTGTCTTGAACACGCATATAACCAAAACCCTAATATGTTTCAACGTTTTAATGGATCTTCACATGGTAAAGAACTAAAATGACAATAGAATTACAATTAGGAATGGTGTTGACTAAATATGTATATTATCCATTACTGCGAATATGCAAATTCGATAAAGAATCGTAATAAACATATCACAAGCTATATTATTATTGAAATACTACAAGTACAACGTACAAACCACAAAGTATCTTGCTAAACACTACGGTAAAGAATGAAGATGTAAACTTCGACGACTTTTATGAACAGTTACGAGCTTTACCGATAAAAAGTACACTGGCACAATAATATTGGCATACTAATGAAACAATATGAAATGGTATTAAATAAAAGATTACACCATGAGGCGGCAAAACCCAAAACTAATGCAGTTTTCTCTGACAGCGGAGCCATGTGACTTAACCGGAAGAAGGTATAAACGTAGTTATTTAACCCTAAGATACAAATAGACCGAAACTAGCGCAAGAGGATTTAGTGCAAGGCAAAACATATAATATGTTTAATATTGACTCGAATTTGATTTATGGAAAAGAAAACAAAAGACCATAACAGAAATAAGTACAAGCATACGTTTTATGTTCAACAGACGTTCTAGAAAACCATTTACTGTTTAGACAATAGTTGAGCTTTCAGGTTCTTTGTCAGGTACCACAAATTATTCAGTTGCTTATTTGTCTATTGAATCGAAATGTGTCCCTTTCAACCACTATTTTTGGGATGTATTTAAACATTTGTTTACAGTTTTAACAGGTTGTCATTGATAAGCAGTATTAGTATTTTCCACGCTAATAAATAAGGAATATAGACCCCATTGCCCTGTTCAATTGTATAAGTAAGCCTGCAATGGCTCGCGCATTTCATGTCACTTATATAGGGCACATCTGGAGATCTAAAGGGACAACTACCCCAACAGTAACTGTCCAATTATTGCTTAAAGTCACTGTTTTCATATCGTCTCAACTACCTGTCCGGCCATCCTGTAATTTAAAAGCAATGCAAGTTCTTTCCTGTAAAAGGGTCAATTGCAAAAAAAAAATGCAGTACAACGACTTTTTTTCACGGGTTGAAACCGTCGGCAATAAGAACAATCTGATAAGTTTTGTAAAGAGGTCAGAGAAGTTATTGGGTCCCTTGACTTGTATAAAACTTTTCCATAAACTACATGATAGTTCTGTGCTTTTTCGGAGTTTGGTATATGTTGCAATGCTGATAGGACTTTGTCATATATTCTTATTCATGATCACAACAATGTTACTTGTGCAGTGTGGCGGTCGTATACAATCTCCCCGTGCATGTATCTATGTTTTCATGTAATTAATCCTATAAGGATTGTTGCGTGTATTTCCTTTGATGGACATTGGACTTCGGTTCTTCAATTCCATCTTCACATGAACAGGATGCTACAACGATTTATTCGTCTCTGGCCATGTTTGTTCATGATTCAGAAAGTCAATTTTATTTGTAGTCCATTTCTGTTTAGTTTTTAAAATCGAGGTAATACCATATTATTTTCTTAACACTATGTGGACATTTATTTTTCAATGACGTCACCACTTTCGTCATTACTTATAGAACATATCAGCTCTTGGACATTTTTTATTCAAATAGATCGTTTTTTTATTTCATTGCTTGCATTTGAGAAACTCGTCAGGAAGTTCGAGGTAAGAGCTCTGTAAAACCAGTTTAAGCATCCCAGTCCATATTGCCGACTGACCGTTCCAAGGCAGTAACTGTCGGGTTTGCTCTTTTCGTTAAATGACTCATCAGAAATTTGTTCTTACTTTTCGCTTGGTTTGCATGTGAAATACCATTGTTCTGTGCATTTTAGGAGTTTGGTATATGTTGCAGTGCTGATAGGACTTTGTCATATATTCTTATGGCATGATGCATAAGTGTATTCATACTGCTATTATACTTTTAATTAATAAAAGCCTTGCGTCGATAATAATTTTGAAAACGCCTTCATAAACTTTTGAAATCAAACGCCCTGTTGTAACAATTTAGAAGAAATACGCATGTTTCTGGTATGGACATCTTCTACTTTAGTACAAACACTTTCAAACGTTGGAAGTTGGGATATGCAAACACCATAGCAGGTAGTACAAGGTTAATCTCCGTCAAGGTATAGATAGTTCACAATACTAAAGTTGAAATAATATCTCTTGTAATATATTTTAGTAGAGACGTTGCCATTGAAAATAACGATACATGTATCAATGTCTAGAAATGCTACCTTTAAATGTCAGTTATTTGCTTTATTAAGGGTATGTTATACAGGGTAAATCAGATAGAGAAATGAAAGTTTAAAGTACACAATCTGTCTGAGACGTCTGAATAATTTTTAGTAGAACAAAAACAAAAGCTTATTCCTGAATGTCCATACAAGTTTCCACAATATTTGTTGACGCGATTACGAATGGCTGTAAGGCAAGAAGTAAGTTGTTTAGATACAATTATACTCTTTGAATCTAGCGAGACAACTTGAGCAGTCTTTACGTGAGATTGCACAGTATATATAACATCGGGATTTTGTGAACCTTTATTATTAGATATGCCCATTGCGGATAAATCCCAAGCTTTGTATATATTAATCGAATTTTAGTACCTATTTCGTCAAAATAATACACTTTGTTTTGTTGGTTTTGGTTGTTTTCTTAAACTCAAAGATTTATTTCCGTGTAAGTTTTTTTGCATTTCACTTTTTACACGTTGGGCACACGGCGTCACGGGCATTGTATGACTTCATTATATTTTACTTATTATTTGTCATCGCTTAGACAGTTTAATTTCAAACTCCTCATTTTTTTAGAACTTTTTAGTTTGCCGAGGCTTTTATCCTTTGGACATATTTATAATTTATATAATAATGTTTATTTTATGTTTATTAATTCTTGAACGTAATACTCTTTTTAAGTCCCTTTATCTTTGAGGAAAATTCATAGTTATGATCATGAAATGATCGATGTTTCGCTTTAATTTGCAGCTCCATTTACTACTGTACCCATTATTACCCTGATCAAACACATTGGACTTAAGTACTGTCTTGTCTCGAGATTTTGTATTTTTGCAAAACATAAGTTTCACTCTTGCATACCTGACAAAATCTTGGAAAGTATAGACGATGAAGATGTCTATTACTGTGTATATAAATTAATATTGTCAGTGTTGCATCCTGTTAATTAGTATGCATATACCGATATACATACATATATACCAAAGTATAGTTTTAATCAATGCCTATATCGCCCATATTTTGCTTTGAGCCTACCGAATACTTTTAAACACCGCATTAATATAGAAAAAATCCGGTCTATCAAAACTGCTATTTGCTGCATTCGTGGGATGCTTTACCGAATATTATCCTTAAAAGACTAACCCACCAGTTAATGTATATGTGTGGATTTCCGGCGACAATTGTAGTACAAGCTATTGTTATTTTCGTATGTGTTTCGTTTCACAAAGATAATGTATTTATCTTTAACTACGATACTGAAACTTCAGTGATTATGTTTACATTATCGGACAACTACATATGCTTATCCCGAATCGTTAAGTATTATAATCAAGAAATGCAGTCTTACAGACTGACCGATATGCCCTCTGAAAGGTCAGTGAGATGGGTGAATCCTGTAACGATATAACCTATACTGCTTTATCGGATTAAGGTTTGTGATCATTTCGTCGTGGGTATACTATTATGTTGATTTCAATCAAAACAAATCTCCACTCCGTTGAATGACGTTTCGATTCGTCGTGGATAGTTTTCACGCTAATTTTAATGGGGATACACTAATATTACCATGCCTTCAAAAATACGATATGCAGATAAATACTTATGTATTTTAGGTCCAAGTAATGAGCATATTGTTTTGCTTGTATTTCTAGACATGTGATACATTCCTGGAAGTCACGAACGGTAATTGTCAGTGACAATCTTATACAGTTCTAATCCTTTACGGTTATTGAGAAATGAATTAAATAAAGGTTTAAACAAGTGGATCCTTAATCTATATCTGACCAAGGATTTATAGCTCAATATAATACTAGTTAAGTTAACATTGTTTTAACTAAGCTAGTTACATACCTAACGGATACGTTCATTTCGTTTTAACAAAAACTAAAACATAACTTTGCCATTTCTATGTTAAGTATATTGCGTGAAGTTACTCCATAAGCGTAAACTTTCATGGCTGGACAAATATTCTAGAGGAACGTGATCAACAATGAGACGCATACTGGCATTTCTGTTCAAATTTAATGTGTAATAACACATGACTATACTACGTCATTCAAAGTGCTTTTTGGATCAGTTTGCTTGTCTTAATGTTTGCCATTTGAAAACGAAGTGCCAATGGGTCGATTTAGCAACAAGGGTAATCTCTACTTTCTGCTGTTCTTTCATTGCATTTTAATACTGTTTAATGGCGCTAGGAATTAGAATTACAATTCATTTAATGTCCATTGAAACAAGAACAAAAACAAAACGAACAAAAACAACAACAACAAAAACAACAACAACAAAAAAAAAACACAAACACAAGCAATCAAACAAACAAAACAAAGCACACACGTGTTTTTACCATGGCTACTGCCAGCATAATTGTGCGTTATTGCGTACTCAACTTCTTGCGCTTTAACATTGCGACCAAAAGCATAGGTTCAGAAATGTCCGTCATAATAGAAGACCCTTGAAAACCTAGAGATAAACATGTCTAAATGTTTAACACAATGCCTCTAAAAAGGTAACTAATTGCTACCACAAAGCAAACAATTTTAGTTGCGTTGCAACCAAGTCAAAATCGTCTTTCACGAAAGGAAATGATATTCTTCAGTATTTATGGTTGCAGTTGACATTGCTAAAATTGACTGGAATGTCCTACAGGAACCGGTCCTTATGTGAGTACTTTTCTGGTGTTTCCTATTGATGTATGACGTCACTTCAAGGAAACATGAACTAGAAATACAAAATATTTTCTCCTAAAGAGTTTGATAAGAACATTGTCCGTTATTTATCACAGGCCATATATAAAGCACGGAGATGGTGAATGTCTTTAGCGCCATTTTATTAAAATAAGTTAAAAGTGGTCTTAACGCATTTTGAAGCTGCTGTAGTAGGAAGTTGACGTAAAATCAATATCAACATTTCAAATTGTAATTATACTTTTCTGCATGCTAGACATAAACGTGCGGCTAACTATTCGAGAACCATGATGTTTTAACAGTGTTACAAATACTGGTGAATCTTTTGATACTTTCCCCTTAGACGAGTCTAGGCCATACAGTTTCTCCATGTAAGACCTTGCTTTTGAACATGTTAACCCTGTTACCATCTGAGCCATCTGTGCAGAAATATGAGTATCTTATTTTCATTTCGTGTATAATAAGTAAATACCAATTTCAATAAAGGTTATGTTCTAGTCTTATGACTTAAAGTTATACTTTCATTATGGTGGCTTCTGAAATGTATCATGTCGATTACAAGAGGATCAAAGGTAACTAGAAATTATTGTTTTTGCGAAAACTCGACAAGCAGTTATTACGAATTGTTAATTTAATGTACCCCTGGGGTTTACATATATCTGCAACAGCAGTGTATGATATCGTAAAATACGCGACGAAACGAAATAATCGTAAATCTAGAGACTACGCTACTAAGAAGCGTGTGAGTACGAAAGGTAATGACACATGCCCTATGATAATTAATGCAGTTGGGAACAATGGATACAATGAAAAGAAGCTCGTGTCCCGTTGCAGCTCTATACAACATAATTAAAGCTTAGCCGATTTAAACCACAGGATAAACGATCGTTAGAGCTGGTCGTCTGTCGTACTTGTCTAAGTTTTTTTTGCAGCAGATATCCAGATTAAAGTTGCAAAACAAGTTCGATAACGGTAAGCATAAACGCTACGTAAACGTTATACAGTCATTTCATGTTCCCTTTGCCTTTATTTATCTTTCTTATTTTGTGTGTGTCTTCTTATAATCCCCCCCTTTCTCTCCTTCATTTTTACACTATCTCTAACAATATATCTCACTCTACTTGCTTACGTGTTTCTTTCTCTGTTCTATCTGTTTTGAGTAATTTAAGAAAGTATACAGAAACTAAGAAGGTGCGTACCAAAGTAGACAGAAAACCAGTACCATAACGTGTCAATAAAATCTTTTATCAGAACTTTTTAATTCATTACTATTCGAGTTTGCATTTTCGCTTTTACTTTTCTGAATGTTTTGAATACATTTAGCCAATATATATACGCGTTTTAAAACGATCGGATGGTGTTGCGTCATTTCTTAAAAAAATAGCGTTGCTTTTAAAAAAGGTGCTCGTCGTCTAAATGCTAACTTGAAACTGTAAAGATTTATAATATTTGTTGTCAATAGTTAAGCAAGTTAAAAAACGTTTGCATTGCATGTTAAGTATTGACTACACAGTCCCAGAGTTTCGTGTGTTCGTATGATAAGTTTTTTATTGAATTGAAGAGCTATACAATATGTGAGAAGTATAATAGATAGTTTTCTTTATGCTATTCGTATGTTAACAACAGGATTGTGCTAATAATGGCTTCTTTGTAGCATGCCATAACATGTGTATTAATTGTACGCCCAAGTGGTGCATCTTTTTTTTAAAGAAAAAAAACAAGTTTTCACACATACCGTACCAGGTATGTTAAGTCCAAAGAGTTCTTAAAAGTGGAAACAAACATTGCTTGTATTGCTTCTATCTGGTTAAGTTTTTTTCTCTAAAGCACGCCTGACAGTCCGGGAGAGTATGCAAATACACGAAAAAAAAAAAAAAAAAAAAACAACACAACATATAAAAAGTTGTATACGAATAACTGAACCAATCTTATATTGATCTTTTTCGAATGACTTACCTTGGAACCCAGCAGACAGCGTTGCGTTGCTCATTCTTTAATATGTACATTTTATTTTAAATTTAAATATTTGTTTTATTGTTGTTGTTATTATTATTATTATTATTATTATTATTATTATTGTTGTTGTTATTATTATTATTATTATTATTATTATTATTATTATTATTATTATTATTATCATTTATATATTTTATTATTATTATTATTATTATTATTATTATTATTATTATTATTATTATTATTATTATTATTATTATTATTATTATTGATATTATAAGTATCATTATTATTGCACACATACATTTACCATCAAAACACTTTTTTTTCTTTTCAACATGTTCATTTGATTGGCAGTAGATGCAAACTTAATTACAATATAATTAAATAGTAAGCATTGCAGGACAGTCTCTGTATTTAACCAAGTTGTTAACAATCCAATTGTTATGTTAAGGTTATGCATACACTTGTCAATGTTCGTTTGTAAAATATACCGCATTCCTACAGGCGATCCTTAAATTTCTAAATTTAAGTCAGAAACCAATTCCATACTTTCACATTTGTTACTAATGCAAATTAAACGAGTTCGAATATTCAGGAAGCCATATTAAGTTGAACTATGACACTTAACATGCGTGTGTTAAACATGAATGTGTTTAACAATATGTCATTTCGTATATATTATTTTTATCTGTAAATGAGATAATCATAATTTATCCTGCGGTTTTGTCTACTTGCATTTTTAACTGTTATGTTTTCTCTATTAATATTCTATACTCTATTAATTGTGCATGTCCTGTTGAACTAACAATGAATCTACATGCGGAAATGACAACAACATCACACACAAACGTATACATTTTTTTTAATACGTTACATCAGAGTTTAATCGGAATAAAGTTTATACAGTAATCTTATATGCCTCATTACTGGCGTTTAAAATGTCTACTGTCCAACCAACATTCCTTTAGCGTTCTTCCAGTTTTTCTCTGGTTAATGATCGAGTAATTTCCGAATATTAAAATAAGTGTTTTTTATTGTTTTGTATGTTCACATGGTGATACAGATGGGTGCAAATAACATACGTCAGACAGGTTTAGATCTAGACATGTAACTAAATGTAGGTGAAAAAAGAGAATGATAATAATAACGGTTTATCCCATTTTGCATAATACAAACTGTTTTGTGTCATATATTCTTATTTATGATCACAACAATGTTGCTTGTGCAGTATGGCGGTCGTAAAAAATCTCCCCGTGAATGTAATCGATGTTGTCATTGAATACATCCTATAAGGATTGTCACGTGTATTTCCTTTGATGGACATTAGACTTTGGTTCTTCAATTCCATCTTCACAGAAACAGGATGCTACAACCATTTATTCGTCTCTGGTCATGTTTTTTTATGATTCAGAAAGTGAATTTCTTTTATAGTCAACCATTTTTATGTAGTTTTTCAAATGGAAATAATACCATAAATTATTCTATTCTAAACTCTATGTGGACATTATTTTTCAATGGCGTCACTGCTTTCGTCGTGGCTTGTAGAAAATATCTGCGCTTGGACATTTTGTATACAAATAGATCGTTTTTCTTTTCATTGTTTGCATTTGAGAAACTCGTCAGGAAGTGCGAGGTTAGAGCTCTGTAAAACCGGTTTAAGCACCCCAGTCGGTCCATATTGCCGACTGAGTTTTCCAAAGCGGTAACTGTCGTGTTTGTTGTGAAGTACCTTTGTTCTGTGTCTTTTCCGAGTTTGGTATATGTTGCAATGCTCATAGGACTTTGTCATATATTCTGTTATCTAAATAGAGAGTTCTGATTTACACAAAATGGAGTAGCGTTTGTCGTGTGTTTATATAGTTGATAAAGACGACTCAGACAGGTTAAAAATAATGATCGAGCTTATTTTTCTTAAATGTACCAAACTCCATATGTGCCCATGTTCGGATACACTAGCGTATCACTACATCAATATGCGGGTGCGATGGACATTTAATTTACAGTCTATTCATCTGTCAGTATAAAGAATTAAGTATGTCACTCCTTATGATTTCTCATATTGACAAGCTTCTACCTTAAATTGTTGTGCAATCGACAATCATGCAAGTAATAAGGACAAGATCGGTTTAATTTTTTCGATGCCTAGTGTATTGCATATATGTTTTTATTTTTGGTTTTTAGACTAGCTCAGTTTTTTTATAGTAGCATTATAGCTTCTTGTATTCGCTAACTATTACAGAAAAAAGTTCGTAGAAAAAAAGTGTCTCAACGTCAACTCTATTTTCCTCCAACTAATCCTAGAGAACAAATATTGTAAGTGGTAAAATATATTATCTTAAGCATTAAGCATTAAAACAAATATGAATGGGCGTGACTTAAATTACGATATATTGATACATTATTTTACTAATGTCAGTTTTAGGCTCATGAAACAAACTGTTGCAGAAAGTCTATCTATTTAAAAAGAACTAAGTGAAGTCCATGTTCACTTGTTATCACTCTTAGTTCACGATACATGATAATTGAAAGATATAGCATTACATAACATTACAAACATTTTAGAAAATAACACGTTCACGAAGTCAAATAAAAATAATCAAGTGTAAAGCCTAACCAATCTAGTCTAAATGATGACAATAACAAACTTGGTATATGCAATATGAACAACCTGACTTTTTTCACAACAATCTGTGTTGTATTTGCAATGTATTGATGCATCCGTTTGTTTGTGTTTTTGTTGATTTCTTGTATACATAATAGTATCATCAAAGGTAACGTTTTTATCTATTCTTCAAACAAGTCATGACGCTATCAGCACAACATGAATAAGACTATCATAACTTCATGATACCAGAATCTTAAAAGATGTAATGACCACAGTACACATTTAAAGACATAGCACATACACGAAATCAATTAAAAATCAAGAGTAATGCAAAACACAGTCTAGTATAAATGATGACAACAGCACACTTGTTATGTGCAATATGAACAGCATGTCACTTTTTTCACAGAGCAATCTCCGTTGTATAGATTCAACCGGTGTTGTTGTTAATCCCTTGTATACAAAATTGTCTCATCGAAGTTAACGTTTTATCTCATGTTTAAACAACCATGACGTTATGAACACAACATGAATGAGAAAATGTAGATGGTTACCGTATTATTGTCTTTGCCTTTCAGCGATAGTTTTTATCTCAACCTTCGACCTTTAAATATCACCAGACATATTCTTAAATCGTTGATGGTGGACATATACACATTTCTTTATTCATACTGATACTTAAAGACAATAATTTATAAA
This sequence comes from Sinonovacula constricta, assembly GCA_007844125.1. Taxonomy (NCBI): domain Eukaryota; kingdom Metazoa; phylum Mollusca; class Bivalvia; order Cardiida; family Solecurtidae; genus Sinonovacula; species Sinonovacula constricta. Next base: position 5,307,470 of record CM017564.1, read on the forward strand.
AACAAGTCATAAACTAGTTGAGCTGAATAAACTAGCACTTGTTCTTACTTATTGTATGTTCATACACAAGGAACTAGCAATTGATAATCGATGCTTAATATAAACTAAATCAACAAATGAATATAGCCCTTTAGGCAGGGAAACTGAACATCGCATGATTGCACTTTGTATTTACATCTTTTTATCGTATTTTATTTCGATTTCAATTATAAACAAATGTATATTTCGCATTCAGTCAAATAGTTAGTTCACCCACACAGAGGATTTTTATAATACACCACAACACATCAAATGTGTCCAGAGTATGCCTGAAATAGCAATAAATCGTAAAATAAGTTGTATCAAGTTTATACCTTTGTGATTGTTAGCATTTTGCTGTATGTCGCTATTTATAAGTTATATGAAAATGTTCCAAATGTGCAGGCGCATTTTTGAAAACACAATCTCAATTACTCTACAGACATGCTTACTTAAATGTGTTAACATGTGCAAACACACAACATTAACATGTGAAAGATGCTTATCGAAATGATAATTCAAAACAATTGACCTTAGTAAAATACCTGATATAAAATATAGATTTATAATCGAATGTTTCCTAAAGCAGTTAATATGAAACAAGCACTATGCAATTCGAGTTAGTTGCATGTGCAAGAACAACATTAATCCCAAATACAAACATTGCCAAATGGGAACATAATTCAGCCATTAACAAGTCATTACAAATTATGTTGCTTATGTTTTACGTGTTGCTTGGGCCTGTATACAAAAACACATCACATCTTTGAACAGACGTTTGTAAAAATAAAGCAGGAATACAAATGAAGATTAAAGAGTGTTCAGCATATATTTCAAATGTTTTACTTAAACTTTCATCCACATAAGGAAGTTTATTTAGCATAACACTAATCTTAATACTCGGTATATTTACAAATCGAACAATCTTCAGTTCCACAACAGTATAGTTGTTTGGCATTTTATAGAAAAAAACCTGGATAAAGTATCCAGGTCGAGAATAATATGTATTACAAAACAATCAGTCCTTTCATTGACGCCGTGTTAAACAACCTTTTTTTAAATGTCTAACACTGATGATTAATTGATTAAACGTCGCGTTAATATTATGAGATATTGAAGACAGTTAACCCAGTCATAAATGTATGATTACTGTTTTAAATTTGAATAGGTAAATAAGAAAAGGTCCTATCGAAATTTCAACAGATATTTAAATTTTATCTACCAGTAGAAACAGGCAAACCTGGTAAATGTAACTGTGACAAAAACACAAAGACGAGACATACCACACATAAAGAAAAACCATCAGTTACCGCCTTGGAACGGTCAATCGGCAAAAGGGCCGACTGGGGTGCTTAAACTTGGTTTGTGGAGTGATCCAACTTCGCACTTCCTGAAGGTTTTTGTAGCAAACATACAGTGTAAATAACAATATCCAGTCGAAGTGAAACAACTAACAGTAAGCACTTGCTTCGGGAGTTAAAACAGATACAATGAACTTATATACATACATAATAACGAGTAATAAAATAAACTATAAGCATATGTACAGTATGTTCAGTATGTTATTAAAAATTAAAATTCCAAACGAAGATTAGTTTGAAATAAAACAGCCCAAGCGCTCATATAAAATAAGAACAAATAAAACAAACAGAGCGCTGATATATATATATATATATATATATATATATATATATATATATATATATATATATATATATATATATATATATACATATATATATATATATATATATATATATATATATATATATATATATATATATATATATATATATATATATATATATAATAAGATCAATTTAAATATGTCATATAATGTCACATCATATGCCAAAAGTGTCAGAAGTGAGATGTAAAAAGTACGAAAGAAAATACCGAATTTCAACCTACCAACAAAATAAAATGCAGGATCGTTAAGAGCTAATAAGTTAAAAAAAGTTCATAAAAGCCGAGTATTTATCCGCAGTTGGCATATTACATTTAAGAAACGTGCTAAAAATCCCGATCTTATACGTAATGTTCTCACCCACGTAAAGGGTATGGAGACTGCGCAAGTTGTCTCCCTTATATAGGGCAGAGAGATGAAGAGACACGAATTCCAACAGTAACTGTCCAATTATGGCCTTAAGTCACTGTTTTAGTATAGTCTCAACGACCTGTCCGGTCATCGTGTAATTTAAAAGCAATGCAAGTTCTTGACTTTAAAAGGGTCAATTGCAAGCAATGCAGTACAACGAAGGATTCCTGGGTTGTAATCGTATGCAATACATTATTTGATGAGTTTGAAAAGTGGTCAGAAAAGTTATTGTGGCCCTTGATTTTCTTTAACTTGTATAAAACATCCCCAAAAAATGCAGGATGGCTTATGCCTTTCTGCATCTGTGTTTTCATACGCCTATTATACTTAGAAGCAATAAAACGATTGCGGTAAAATAATATTGAAAACGCCTTTCTTAATTTATGAAAACGAAAGCCTTGCTGCAACAGTTTAGAAGAAATAAACAGGTTTCTTGCATTTAAATCTTCTACATTAGTACAAACTCGTAGACCTTGTAAGTTGTGATATGTAAATACTTTGAAAGGTAGCACGTGGTGAATTGCCGTCAAGGTATGTATAATTAACAATATTAAAGTTGAAATCATCTCTCTTGTCATAGATTTTAGAAGAGACGTTGTCATTGAAAGGGCGTTCTCATGTCTAGAAATGCTGCATTTAAATGTCAGTTATTTGCTTTATAAAGGGTAAGTTCTGGAGGGTAAATCAAATAGATCATTTAAGAAAAGAAAGGATTATCTAAAGTTAGAATATCGTCAAGAAAGCGTGACGTTAAATTGAAAGCAGCTTAAAAACAAATCTGCAATCAATGGTGCACAAATGGTTCCCATAGGAATTTCAATTACTTGTCTAGATAAAGTGTCACCGCATTTTATGTAAATATTGTCTAATAGGAAACGTAGAGCTTCACAAACATCCGAGCAAGTCGACATAGTAAACTCTTCTAAGAAAGTGGTGGTAAAAATGCATTACTTTCATGACATGTAATATATAGACGTTGCTCTCGAGCAAATGTTTTCTCAATAAGAGCAATCAATTTTGTCTTAATTAAATCATGAGGTTAAGAAGTGTACAGCGTAGCGAAATCGTAAGAATTAACTGCAGAGCAGTGAAAGTTTAAAGTACAAAACCTGTCTAAGATTTCTGAAGAATTTTTATAGACCAAACAATGCTCATTCCTGATTTTGTATACACTTTTCACAATATTTAACAACGTGATTGCGAACGGCTGTAAGGCAAACCGTAAGTAGTTTAGAAATGTGAGTGGTGGGGCTTGAGCTTGTATTAGCTATGAATCGTGACTTGTATGGTGTTTTGTGAAGCTTAGGAATCCAGTACAGTGAAGGAAGTTTTTCTTCTTTAGATTCTATTTTGATATTACAATTATGCAATATCTGTTTGTGTTTGTCAATTACTATCTGAAAGTCAAGATTGGAGCTAGAGTAAAAACTGGTAGTGGATAACTCAGCACTCAGTACATTATTGTAATGTAGTCGTCAGACAATAATTATGAAAGCACACTTTAAGCATTATTACGCACGGTTAAATTAAGGTCAACATTAAATGAATAGAACCTGATTTATCCCCGTATGTCAATGAGTTAAACTAACGAGTATAAACTGAAATAAAATAAAAGTATAAGCTTCCAAACTATGTGACTGCAAGTCTATAATGTTATGATAACTGTATGATGAAGTAGAAAAACAACAACGTTTGGATCATGTTTTTCCATCCAACGTGTATATAACAACCTATCCGATCTTCTATGGTCGATGATTTTGGAACCACGTCTCTAACTTGTTACACATACACGAAGTATACCAAATTAGCACAGACATTGCACTTGACAATAAATTTAATCTTACCAATCAGCTAAAATGCCTTATGTCATTTAAACTACCTGTATGAAGTTACCACGTCGTCAAAGTAAACATTAGGTCAACATAGGAATTGCTATTGTCTAAAACCTTCTCTTAGTCACATACATTTCGGTTATTTGAATAGTAGTATATGTTAATGCGTTAACTGTAACGACCTCATTACTTTAGAATGCTAGATGTGGTACATGTATAAGAATGTCTACTACGACATCTTGTACGGCCGAATATTTGCTTGTGTATCTATGACCTATTTCGGTACAGGTAGAGTAAACGGAATAATAGCGCTGTACATATGTTTATAGTTTATTGTATTACTAGTTATTATGTATGTATATAAGTTCATTGTATCTGTTTTAACTCCCGATGCAGGTGCTTACTGTTAGTTGTTTCACTTTGACGGGATGTTGTTATTTACACTGTTTGTTTGCTAGAAAAACCTTCAAGAATTGCGAGGTAAGAGGGCTTCACAAACCAGGTTAAAGCACCCAAGTTGGCCTTTTTCGCCGATTGACCGTTCCAAGGCGGAACTGATTTTTTTTTTCTTTATGTGTGTAATGTCTCGCTTCTGTGTTTTTGTCACATTTGCAGTTACCTTGTTTGACTTTGTCTACTGGTAGATACAATTTAAATATCTTTGAAAATGTTGACCTTTTTTCTTATTTACCTATTCGGTATGTAAGATACACAATTACTCTTCGTTATTTTTCTGTGGTTTTAAGTACGTAAGTGTAAGTGAAATATTCGGCCTTGAAATCCATCGATTTCATCGAAAGTGATCACTGGTTTTAAGTCCTTGTCGGTAATCAAGTCTGTTTACTAATTTCTCGTCCTTACGTGTACATCCTACATGCTTCGGACAGGAGTGGTGGTTATGGTTTCAGGGACGTGTACCTCAATTTCAACACGTTATAATGCTATGTCGGTAATTAAAACATAATAATACTTACATGTCAGTAGTTAACATCATAATCACTGCATTGATGTAATTGATGCGATATAATAACTTAAAGTCGACCATGCATCGATCTGTCTGTCTGTCTGTCTGCCCGTCTGTCGGTCTGTCTGTCGGTCTGTCGGTCTGTCAGTCTGTATGTTTGTCCGTCCGTCCGTCCGTCCACCCATCCAGCTTTCCAAGAATCCATTATCTATCTATCTATCTATCTATCTATCTATCTATCTATCTATATATCTATCTATCTATCTATCTATCTATCTATCTATCTATCTATCTATCTATCTATCTATCTATCTATCTATCTATCTATCTATCTATCTATCTATCTATATATCTATCAATATAGCTATCTATCTATATATCTATCTATCTATCTATCTATCTATCTATCTATCTATCTATCTATCTATCTATCTATCTATCTATCTATCTATCTATCTATCTATCTATCTATCTATCTATCTATCTATCTATCTACGAGGGTTGTTCGGGAAGTTCTGAGAATTGTTTTATAGGACACGTTGTAGTCGGGTTAGCGTTAATATAAATATAAACGCATTTATTTCATTATATACTATACATTATCTGAAAATATCATCATTATACACACTGAAACTAAAACAGAAATAAAATAGTAAATAACCATATAACAAACACCCGGAGCACGCCGACGTCATTTGCAACGTTATGCGACATTAAAGTCCATCGATCATCGCACCTTTTCAACGTAGTCACCTGCAATTTCGACTGTCGGCTGATCCACTTAGTGTATGTTTCCACGCACCAGCTATCGGTTAAGGACGAGACTATAGCTTGCGTATGCTTAACAAGATCGTCAGCTGAGTCAAAGCGTTTTCCATGCAGCTGTCATTTGAGCTTCGGGAACACACGGAAGTCCAGCGGAGCGAGGTCCGGGCTGTATGGAGGGTGCTCTAAGATCTCAAACCCCAAGAGGCTGATCTCTAACTGGGTAGATTCCGCTCTGTGGGCCGGCGCATTGTCTTGATGAAGTATGATGCGGTCATGGTCCATGTGGGGGCGCTTCTTCCGTATCGCGTTAACGAGATCCCGCCTCACAACCTGTAAAAAACGCATGCTGTTAAAAATTTGATTTGCACTTATCTTACTCAAAACTTTTTATTTTAAATGTTTAATTTTATAAATATTGTATACATATTATGTTTATAATATTATATGTTTATCAATAAATATGTTTTAAAATATATTATTATTAGAAATGTATACTTTTAGTTACCTTTGAATAGTAAGCCGCCGTGACAGTTTGACCATCCGGAACTCTGTGTTGCAGAATCATCCCGTGCCGGTCCATGATGAAAATAAACATGTGTTTTCCCGCACTTTTCTGCACCTGGGCTTTCTTTGGGGGGTGTACGCGGGGTTTTCCATACCGATGACATAGCCTTAGTCTCTGGATCAAAGTGGTGGAGCCAAGTTTCGTCACTTGTTATTATTCTGTCTAACCACGCATCACCTTCGGCGTCATAGCGTGATAGAAATGCCTGAGAGCATCGCACCCGACAATCCTTTTCATTGTCCTTTAGCAACCGTGGTACCCAACGTGCACTCACTTTAGACATACCGAGCTCTTTTGTAAGTATTCCGTGTACAGTAGAAACTGATTCGCAAAGTTCATATGCAATAGCTCTAACTGTCGTTCTTCTGTCGCAATTTATCATGTCTTTTACCGAATCCTTAATTGAACATGCAACAACAGACTGCCGACCGCATCTAGAATCGTCCTCGATCGAGTTTCTTCCTTCTTAAAAACGAGCATGTCATCTATACACTGTAGCCGGACTGCATGTCTTGTATTTTCTTGTAGAATTGATCATTTTCATTGTTTCTGTGGGAGACTTTTCCAGCGCAACACAATATTTTACGATGCTTCGCAATTCAACATCACCTATCGACTTCATGTTTTTTACTCAGTGGCTCTGGGCAACAAGTTTAAAACAATGTTGATCTGTTTAGAATTTAAATAACGTTATGATATTTTCAGGAAATGACGTCATGACGTTCCGCTGCTGACCAGCGTTTTCGCGCATTTTTTACTTTATCAAAATTACGAAATATGATTAGTGTAGCGCGTTATACCTTTCTTTAGAGTCGGACTGCTCCGGTGCGGCGTTATAGTGTTGCTATGTTTACTGCTATTTCTGGCTATTGTTGTCTGATTCTATTCAATTTTTAGGAATAGTTCCATGATATGCCAATCTTAGTATGTGCCAAATATTACGTATTAGAAACAAAAACTATAGGAGATATGACAAAATTCTCAGAACTTCCCGGAAAACCCTCGTATCTATCTATCTATCTATCTATCTATCTATCTATCTATCTATCTATCTATCTATCTATCTATCTATCTATCTATCTATCTATCTATCTATCTATCTATCTATCTATCTATCTATCTATCTACATATATATCTGTCTGTCTGTTTGTTTGTATGTATGTCTGTCTGTCTATGTGTCTGTATGTATGTCTCTCTGTATGTATGTATGTCTGTGTGTGTGTATGTTTGTCTGTCTGTATCTTTGTCTGCCAGTCTTTCCGTCCGTCCGTACGTCCGTATTTCTGATAATCTATCCGTCCGTCCGTCTACCCATCGATCCATCCATGAATCTATGATCTATCTATCTATCTATCTATCTATCTATCTATCTATCTATCTATCTATCTATCTATCTATCTATCTATCTATCTATCTATCTATCTATCTATATGTCTATCTATCTATCTATCTATCTATCTAGCTAGCTAGCTAGCTAGCTAGCTATCCATCCATTCATCCATCAGTATGTATGTATGTATGTATGTATGTGTGTGTATGTGTGTGCTGTGTGTGTGTGTGTGTTTATGTGTGTGTATGTATGTATGTATGTATGTATGTATGTATGTATGTATGTATGTATGTATGTATGTATGTATGTATATATGTAGGTAGGTAGATATGTATGTATGTATGTATGTATGTATGTATGTATGTATGTATGTATGTATGTATGTATGTATGTATGTATGTATGTATGTATGTATGTATGTATGTATGTATGTATGTATGTATGTCTGTATGTCTGTATGTCTGTATGTATGTATGTATGTATGTATGTCTGTTTGTATGTCTGTATGTCTGTATGTATGTCTGTATGTTGTCTGTATGTCTGTCTGTATGTCTATCTGTCTGTCTGTATTATTCTGTGCTATCTCTCTGTCTATCTGATGTCTGTCTGTCTGTCTGTCTGTCTGTCTGTCTGTCTGTGTGTGTGTATGCTGTATGTATGTCTGTCTGTCTGTCTGTGTATGTATGTCTGTATGTATGTCTGTCTGTCTGTATGTCTGTCTGTTGTCTGTCTGTGTGTAGGCTTGTATGTCTGTATGTATGTATCTCTGGATGTATCTCTGTCTCTCTGTCTGTCTATATGTCTGTCCGTCCGTCTACCCATCGATCCATCATTGAATCCATGATTTATCCATCTATCCATCTGTCTGTATGTCTGTATGTCTGTATGTTTGGCTGGCTGGCTGGCTGTCTGTCTGTCTATCTATATATGTATCTATCTTCAGCAGATATATCTTCAGCATATACATACCTTATCTATATGTCAAAGCACCTCTGACATCTCTTGCATTTTCAAGTGCAGTACCAGCAGCAGCACCAGCAGCAACACCAGCAGCAAAACCAGGAGGACCAAAAATCAAACCAAAAATACCGCCCACTACAGCACCAACAGCACTCAAGAATGCGTTTGTCCTCGGCTAAATAAGTAATAAGTAAGTAAGGTGAAGGGAGGTGAGGTGAGGTGATGTGAGGTGAGGTAAGGTAAGGGTAGGTAAGGAACTAAATTACTATGCGTGATGTATGTTTATATCATAACAGTTAACACCAAACATATTATTTTTCTTTAACGCATACGTTTACGTTTACCTGGACGTTTATATGCCTGAGTATATGTTCCGGTCGGCGCAGCTGCGGCTTGTGTAATCATGGCGTAATCAACCTTGTTAAATACTGTAGTCTCTAAGTAAGAGTTCCATTTATGCTCATTTATTCGCCTTAACCATGACACATTTAAATATTATATTTTGGGAAACAAAAGTGTCTCTTTCAAAATTCTGAACCTGTTTATGTGATTGAGTACATCGAATAAAACATATGCAATGAAAACAGTTTTCTTCATGAAGAATCTGAAATGAAAGCACTTCTATCTTTTATAAGACCAAAAATCAATCCACCGCGAGAATTGATCTCAGCAATTATACATGATAGACAATAGTGCTTACCACTGAGCAGCTTTGCATTAAGTTGCCGATTGAATACCATAAGTATGTAAACATATACGTTTACGAATGAAACGAAGGTAAGGGTTTAATTAGCTGCCCAGTTCAGTCAGATATTACGTGGATATAAGCATACAATTAAATTGGTTTTCCAGTTATGTATTTTTGCAGAAAATGATATGAATAATGATAAAGCGGCTAAGATCGATAAACTTAATTTGACAATTAATTTCTATATTTAGGAAGATTGCTTTCTAAACCTTCAACGACAGTTATAGAGAAAACATGGGTTGAAGTTTAGGCTAATCATCAAGAAGTGTCCTACATGCCACCGTTGTGTTCATTTTGGTTCATTTTGGGACATAACAGTTAATTATGAACATTCAAAGTATGTAAATTGCAAAATCTTGGTAGAACGCACTCTTATTATGGTTCATAGCCGATTAACACAAGATCGATCAATACCTAAGGAATTAACCACTAATCATTTTTAATATCGATTTTAGCATCGCTGTTGACATTAAAAAATCGGGTTTAAAAGAATGTTTGTAACCACGAACACAAGCACAAGGTCACATGCTTTTTACAGTAACATTGATTTATATATTTTTGTTTTCTTGGTCATTAATAAGGTCAACGAGACGATAGTTCGGAAAAGGAATCTTATAGATGTCATTTGCGATGTTGCAAAAAAGCGGTCAAATTTGACGTCATCAAAGTTTATGTAAAAAGCGTGTCGCCTTATGAAGAGCATAGTCTATACACATACTTTCTTTAAACTGCGTCTGGAGAAAACAGAAAAAAACTGTTGCATATTATATGACAGTGGCTGGGTCTAATCATTAGTAGAAACTTAAATATAATATGTATTAAGTCAAACATTCTAAAACTATACAATCTTAAACTTCAATAAACCTTTTCGACAGGTCATACATAATGTCAATAATAAGTTATTTGTGTACAGGGATCCTTATAACGGCATTTTCAAAGTTAGTGTAAAGAGCGTGTGACCTTGTAAAGAGTTAGGGTACCATAGTTTATGCATACCCTCTGGCCACCTTTGGAAAAAAAGCACACGAAAAAAGGGTACCTTACACTTTGACAGGGGCAAATTCTAATCATAACTAGAAAATTGACGATTATAAATATAGCACGAGTCAAATAAAATATCCTTGACGTCTGACGTCTGGGAAGGACTTGTTTCGAGAGAGATACAAAACTTGAGCTGTGTAAAGAACACGTTTTTTAAAGTAATACTTATGTCCTTAATTTAACTATCGTGACAGTCTATAAAACCATAGTTCTGATTAGTCGAGGAAGAACGATATATATATATATATATATATATATATATATATATATATATATATATATATATATATATATATATATATATATATATATATATATATATATATATATATATATATATATATATATATATATATATATCGGTACAATAGTATACAAATACATACATTTCTTTGAAACTGCATCACTTCCATCTGTTGCTGTATAAACAGAAAAAAGTGCAGCTTACTATATTACAATGGCAGGCTCCAATCATAACTACAAATTTAAGTCAAATGCTTAAGACAGATTTCAGAAGGTTATTTGTGTGCAGAATATGTGTTAGCACTTCAGCAGAATGTTTATGGCGGTTTACCTCGATGGATCTTATTGGCTAATTGATCGACATATCAAGTCACGTAAAATGTAATATGCATGAGTTTTTATATCATAAAAATGAAGGTCATACTGATTTATTTTAGTTAAAGTATATTGTGCATACATCCTAATAATTAATGACAGACCAAAATAAAACATGTTTAAGTGTAGCTTAATTATCAAGTATATATTTATATTGTACATGCCAACATATTTGTTTTTCATATGGTTCTTTGTGGAAACTGACATTTAATGTATACAATGTGCAAAATCTTACACTTATATAATGTATATAGTCCAAATGCAGATGCAATTCTCTCTCTCTCTTTCTCTCGCTCTCGCTCTCTCTCTCTCTCTCCCCAACCCGATTAAACATGTAGGTTACTTATAAGACAGTGGCATAATCTAGTCATAACAAGAAAGTGAACTGATTTTATATACAGCACGAAGTCAATGAAGGACTTTCTTTAAGACAGATACAAAACTTGAAACAGTTGTGAACAACATGATTTGAACCTATTTCTTATGTCCTCAATTTACCTATCGTATATTGATAGTCTCTAAATACAGAGTTCTGAATTGTCGAGGAACCACACTAAATATTGGTACAATAGTATATACATACCACTTCTCCAACATTCATCAGACGCGGTATAAACAGAAAGAAATGTAGCTTACTATATTACAATGGCAGGCTCCAGTCATAACAAGAAATATAACATATTATACATATATATTTGACTTAAAATGGTGGTTATGTGTCAACGATTGTTTCTTTTGTGTACATATACAGACAAAACAAGAAGTCTCTCTAACTGATGCATACGTTTTGAACGTTTTACTTACGTCATTAATTTCACTATCGTAATGGGACCGATTAACGTGATTGCCTATAAATACCAAATTCTAAATCGTTGAGGAAGCACAAGAAACACTGAAAATATAGTCTAACATATTTTTCTTAATAGACACTGGTTTTCAGGTAGATGTGTGTACAGAAAGAAATGGTTACAACTGAAAGTAAATTCATTTTTTAATTATTTGAGCAATTCTGAAGCACATCACGTTACCAGCGGTTTAGCTCGATACACCTTATTGGTCAATTGATCGACATATCCAGGCAATGTTCATTTGTAAATCCTAATCTTAAATGACTAAGAAAACATGTTTAACTGTAGCTTAGTTTTCAAGAATGTATTTATGTTTTACATGCCCTAATACTTTTGCTTCATGTTGTACTTTGACATTTAATTCCTGACTTTCAATGTATGTAAACGGCAAAATCTTTGTAGACCGAACACGTATTATGATACTAAGACGATAAACACAAGATCTGTACCTAAAGAATTAAGCGTGATTAAAAACAATATATACAATTTAGCACCGATGTTGACATTGTAGAGAAAGCTTCCTAAAACCAGAAACGAATGGAAGTTGTAAACGTGAACTCGTCTTAAAGTCAGATGCTTTCTAATCTTCCAATGAGGTCCCAAAATACCAACTGCAACTGAAAAAAATCCCACAAAACGTGTAGCTTACAGAGAAAAAAAAGCTTACTGTATTAAAATGACATGCTCTATCCATAATTACAAAATTAAAACATAAGACATGTAGTGAGGTTCCACTTAAACCCTTGACATTAGTTTTGGACTTTAAGTCAAACATTCTTAACAAATACTTTAATGCAAGTGCCTCTTTTTCTTCAATATTCTTTGGTATAAATACGTGCTCAACAGACTTATTTCTAGCTCTTATCACATATGCGACAAAATTCTGCCTCCTATAAATAGATAGATAGATAGATATAGAGATAGAGAGAGAGAGACAGAGAGAGAGAGGGAGATAGAGATAGAGAGATAGAGAGAAAGAGAGATAGAGAGATCGATAGATAGATTTACACTAGTAAATACATACCACTCCTTCATTTTGCCTCTCTTGCTGCATAAAAGGAAGAAAAAGTGTATTTTACTATATGACAACGGCAATCTATGATCATGATATATATATATATATATATATATATATATATATATATATATATATATATATATATATATATGGGATTAGGGATTAGGGATTAGCCGCGGCATACTGCACAGCTACATTTCTATCATTATAGCACAGGGGCAATTATGAGGTGCCCAAGGACTGAACCCGGCCGGTCCATTATAATGACACCGACGATTCAGGCGTAATGCTGTCCCCGTAGCCCCGCGCGTTAGGAGGGAAGCCACTACTACCAACTTTAAAGTCTTTGGTACGACCCGGCCTGGGTTCGAACCCACGACCTCCCGATCCGCAAGCCGACGCTCTACCACCTGAGCTATTGCGGCTGGTATATATATATATATATATATATATATATATATATATATATATATATATATATATATATATATATATATATATATATATATATATATATATATATATATATATATATATATATATATATATATATATATCAAGGCACAATAACAATATGTAACAAGGCACAAAAACAAGTCTTTACCTATAATAAGTATAATAAAATAATACGGGTTCTGAGTGTGAAGATCATATTTTGAAAAATATTACTTGTGTCCTTAATTAAATAATAGTAAAATGACCTCTTCAAAGGATAGTCTATCAATAACGAGCTGGGAATCATCATGGGAGTCACATAAAATATTGTTAACGTAGTCTATACATACCAAGTCTACTACATGCCGCTTAAATTCTCGTCGCTGTAAAAACAGAAACAAACAATTCAGACTATGTATGAACGTATTAATTAAGTCATTAATTTAAGTATCGTCAAGCGATCGGTTTAAGGGATAGTGTCTATGAATACCGATCTCTTGAATCGTCGAGGAACGACGAGAAATAATTGTCCATTAGCATATATTAAAAGTGTTTAACTAACACTGCTTTTCGTGTATATATATATACACAGAAAGAAATGTAGCTTACTATAGTGCTGTGACAGGCTCTAGTAATTGCCATTATGTTACACTATCAGGAATCAAAAGTCAGTATTCAGTGTGCGAGAACTATACAACATAACTCCATGTGTAAAGAACTCAACTGAAAGTTTAGTCATGTCACGTAGAATGTAATGTGCGTGCGTTTTTTTATCAAAAACGTAAAGGTCATACTGATTTATTCTAATTAACGTGTAAGAACAATTATATGCATGCATATAGGTCCTGGTAGGTGCAGCTTCAACATATGTAAACACAGTACAATCCACCATGACAATTACCATAATCGGTACATATGTAAACCGTCCATCAGTACTAAATGTTTTGAGTTTGTCTTATCCAATATTGTTTTGGGCAAGCAATATACTCTTTCCTCAAATGTCTCTAACTTTGTTATGTTATGTAGTATAATGGCCTCTTTTGACATCCACGATTAGGAATACAACTCATGAATGCTAATCCTGCTGTGGTGGTAGATTATAGCATTAGTCTTTGCGTTTATTGGTTGTCATAACGGTCCATGTGTTTGTTCATGTTGATTTTTAAATGTAATTTAATTTAGTTATAGAATAGCAAACATTTTGAAGGCTGTTGATATTAAAGAAATAGCTGATTAAAATCTGAAAACAATCAAAATGTTGTAAACATGTTCTCTTTCTTTACAATATAATATGATGTTAACCCTAACTTCGAGGTCCCTAACTTTGAACGACATTTTTGCAAGGTCATACATGATATCAATTGGACACTTTTTGGGAAAGGGGATCGGATTGACGTCATTTATTTAAAAAGAGAGAGAGTAATCTGTGATAATCATTTATCTTAATTATACAATATTATTTATCTAACGTTTAAGCCTTTATATGCCATGTCCGAATGATAAAAATGACACTTGGGAAGACCTCATCTGACAAATCCGCACTAACATGTATAATACAGATCTACATCATTTGTTTAAACTTAACATTCATCGTGCATAACCACGAAGGGTTAAGAAGAAGTCGCGGATTTAATCTAAGATATTTATTTATCTGAGCTATACAGATATCTTTCATATGATGTTTAGGTATATTTTATGTCCGTACGATACAATCGACACTTACAACTACCTCTTTTTAATAACTCCCTACTTAAGGCGACATGTACATTTTGGCATATGATGGGTGCACCATTTCTTTAGAGTATATTATTGTCCATCATCACACTAAAAATAATTAAGATTCATACATTGATGGAGCAGACAAGATAAGCATACTTTAATTTGCTCAAGAAACTACTTAATTCACGAATATAAGCATTAGTGTAAAGTTACCTATGAAGTAATTGGCGCTCTTATCAACATCAGCTGAGATGCATGGGCATGGAAAAAAATCGTATAGAAAAATAGTAAATGACACTTAAAATGAATTACATGCACGAATCTGAACTAAGCCGACATCGTTTATCGCGATTGTAATATTTTATTTTTGTGAATAATTTTGATGAAACTAGTAGTGTACTTGCAGTAATAATAATAATAATAATAATAATAATAATAATAATAATAATAATAATAATAATAATAATAATAATAATAATAATAATGATAATAATAATAATAATAATAATAATAATAATGAATTTATGTCAGGTTTGTTTGATAACAATAAGATTGTCTTGATTCACTATGTATTTATAAGAAGGTTTAACGAAGTTTTAAATACAGACTTCGATTATGTAAGCAATATAATGGCTGTGTTGTTTTCAATATGTAAACTTAAGATTTCTTCGTGCATAATTACGATTGGTTAAGCAAGATCTCGCGGATATAATCTGAGACAATAATATATCTGAGCTATAATGGCATTGATCATTAGATGTTAAGACTTTTTAAGATAAATTCGACACATGGGGCGACCTCTTTAAACAATCGCACTTAAGGAGTCTTGTATATATGGGTTCATGTTAATTTCATGATTTATTTAGTCTATGTGTGTGTGCATCATTGCATTTAAAATAAATCAGATTCCAGTAATTAAAAACAATTTTGATGGAACAGACACGATAACCATGCCCAAACTTGCTAATAAACTTGATTGGAGTCAACTAATATTTCACACTTGTTGTAGTTCTAAAATACCATGGCGTTAACAGCTGATGTTGTTGCACTAGTTACTCAAATGGTATATACTTTACAATAGTGTGTTTCTTTAATTAAAATCAACTATATAAGCTGATTAGATGAACAGTATGTTCATTACAGGCATTTAGGCATTAACATAACATTGCAAGAGACAATGTGATATTGTTAAGCTATGTATTTAATGTCTTATATATAATTATAAGCGTGTAGAATGATGAATCTATCGAGTTCTCAATATACTTTTATTTAATTTTACCCTACGCTCAGAGCTGTCACTGTGCACATTTCTCAATTCTAAAGTAAATGATTAATTTATGTTATGTTGTAATGGCAACAACGTCGCTGCCTAATGTAATTTACTTTTATTAATGGAAAAAATGAAAGAAAGAAAAAAACAACGCGTTGATACATTTTAATCAGTTATACTAAAATTGCATCAAAGGACTATTAAATGAAACAACCTATGGTTACAAAAAGTGGTGTATAATTGTACACTTAAGAATTTTGAACTGGAACTTCGAATTTGAATACTTTTGAGTACCCTCTACTTGACAGAAATGACATCTCAAAATTGTCATTTTTCATTTGTAAATGCTCCTTTTGTAAAAGAAGGTAGTAAAGCACAGATTTATCACATTAGCCGCAAACTAATTTCATAAAACTTGATTTTCCAAATCTGTCTTTGCTAGACAGAATGAAACAAACAAAAAATCAACAAGAAAACCATGATATTTTATTGCTTTTAACATGCATCAAAAGTGACCATGCACATTTTTATAGCGAGGCGTCTTACCAGTGGTTTTATAAACGTTTCAATTATTATGTCCATTTTATTTTTTCCTTCATATTACAGTTTCTGAAAATACCATTGAAATGTTACTTTTTCAAATGTTTTGCTTTATGGGACTCCATGCACCCATATTGATCTGGTCTTATCTTTGTGCAGTATTAGTTACAGTGAGACTTGTTTAGACTTAAAGACATAATTTAATGGCCTACCATTTAAACCTGTGTGAGAACAGTATAACATATAGAATTGCTCGTGAAAATGAGAAAATGTTATGTTACCTTATTTTTGTGTTTCTTAGGTTGACAATCAACCCAACATTTTCTCCCTTGGGATAGGCTGTGCCGGTTTAACTATAGGGCATACGTACGTATTTGAAACGGTTAAATAGAGTATGGCTTTGGTTTTCTTTTCATTTTAAGTTATACTGTACATAAACAATGTAAGTTCCTTTCAGAAAAGATTGAACGTACGTGTTTGTGCGCAGATTAAATCTGTACATTTACAGGTTTAATAAGCGTTCTGGCAGAAAGGGTTACTGACCAGTTCTGCGTTGATGTTCTGGCTAGTGCAAACACAGTAGAACATGGTTGCCATGGTTATACTTGAGTTGATATTCGAAAATTATAGATGTCTAGCAAATTCTTTCGAGGCCAAATATTTGATGTCAGTATCAGCAGAAACCATAAAATAGCACCAAGATGTAATCGTTACTTCAGCGGAAAAAATAATCAACTAATTTAACTTTTAAATACAAATAGACATGTCTGTACACCCAACCTTTTAATTAAGCATGTGAGTCTGATTTTTATTAAGATGTATTTAACAACGACTGTAGATGCCTTTGCAGTATAAGACAAAATATTAAAAAATATATTAATTTTAAGTATCGGTTATAAATCGGTCACATTTAGGTTTAATTTTAGTTAAACATGGCTGGTTAATGTTTGAGTTCTGGTTTTGCCAAAATCCTGGGGCAAACCAACATAAAAAATATGACGACTGAAATTTCATGTGTAGTCGTATATTCGACTGTCATTGAAACCCTGACAGGTTCTCATTAGTTTGACTATGTTCGTCCATCGATTTCGATGAAGACCACGTTGATCATCAGTCACTCGCTATTGGTTGGTTTCTGTGTGTCCAGAGATGGCTTGTGAGTCCAATCCGGGCATAAAAGTATCGACCTAAGGTTTGACACCTGAAGTCGGTTGTTGTTGTATTTAAGGTGGCTCGAGTCTTTCGCTGCAGACGCTTCTCGTTTTTAGATTCCATGAGCACGCTTTCAGCCTTCTTTGCTCCTGATGTTACCATGCTGCGCCATTCAGACCTGTCAGTTGCTAGTATTTCCCAGCTATCTGTGTCAATGTCTAGTTGTTTGAATGACTGCTTCAGGCTGTCTTTGTATCTCTTTTTCTGACCCCCAACTGATCTCTTGCCTCTTGTTAGTTCACCATAAAGGAGTTGTTTTGGTATTCGCTCATCAGACATGCGGCAAACATGACCAGCCCATCGTGCTTGGTATCTCTGCAGAGTGGTGTGCATTGAAGGGAGCTTCGCTCTATCTAGAACCTCTGTGTCTGGTATCTTGTCTTGCCATCTGATGCCAAGTAGTTTACGGAGGCATGTTGTATGGAAGTGGTTAAGCTTGCGTGCATGTCTACTATACACAGTCCAAGATTCACAAGCGTATAGAAGGGTTGTTAGCACAACAGCTTTGTACACCTTTAGATTAGTTTCTGTTGAGATGCCATACACTTGACCTTAGTCTACCAAACGCTGCACTGGCCTTGGCGATTCTGCAGTTCACCTCATCATCTATATGTACACATCTAGACAGTGTGCTTCCAAGGTATGTGAACTTGTCTACTGTCTGAAGTGTAGTACCTTTCACTTTGATGTTGGGCTCAGTGTAGGTCTTTCCAGGTGCTGGCTGGTGCATGACTTCTGTTTTCCTGGTACTTATAGTAAGGCCAAAATTGCCACATGCTGTAGCGAACTTATCAATTTTCAGTTGCATCTGCTCCTCTGTATGAGTATTGATTGCACAGTCATCAGCAAACAAGAGATCTCTTAATGTCTTAACATGAACCTTGGTAGTAGCTTTCAGGCGTCGATAATTGAACAGTTTACCATCAGTTCTGTAACGAATTTCTACTCCTTCGTCATCCTGGGAGAACGCATCCGTTAGCATTGCAGAGAACATAATGGAGAATAGGATTGGAGCAAGGACACAACTCTGTTTTACACCATTATTG
The DNA here is from genome assembly GCA_007844125.1 of Sinonovacula constricta. Lineage (NCBI taxonomy): Eukaryota > Metazoa > Mollusca > Bivalvia > Cardiida > Solecurtidae > Sinonovacula > Sinonovacula constricta. The sequence continues at coordinate 5,326,501 of CM017564.1, forward strand.
ACTGGAAAATCTCTTGATATTTCACCATTGTCATTTACATGAGCTGTCATTCCCTCATGGAGTTGTCTGATCATTGAAATGAAGGCAGGAGGACATCTAAATTTGGCCATAATCTTCCAAAGGCCATCACGACTGACAGTGTCAAAAGCTTTTGTTAGATCAACAAATGTTGTAAAGAGGTCTTGATGTTGCTCTTGGCATTTTTCTTGGATTTAGCGGGCTGCAAATATCATGTCCACAGTGCCCCTACCAGCACGAAAACCACACTGACTTTCTGGAAGGTGACCTTGTTCCAAGTGTTTGATCAGTCTGTTGATGAGGACTCTTGCAAAGATCTTGCCTGCAATGGACAACAATGAGATACCTCTGTGATTGTCGCATGATTGTCTTTTTCTCTTCCCCTTGTATAGATGGATGATATATGCATCTTTGAAATCTTGTGGAAGCGTGCCTTTACTCCAGAATGACTGGAACAGATCAGTAAGCTTCTGGGTGAGTGTGTCACCTCCTGCCTTGTATATCTCTGCTGGTATAGCATCAGTGCCTGGTGACTTGCCCTGTGATTGTTGCTTGATAGCTTTCTCCACTTCAATAATAGTGGGCGAATGGTCTAGGTCGTCGTTGATTTCAGTTTGTGGTAGTCGGTCGATAGCAGCCTGGTTGATGAAAGACGGACGGTTGAGTACCGATTCAAAATGTTCGGCCCATCTGTTGAAGATGGATTCCCGTTCTGTGATAAGTGTAGACCCATATGCTGCCAACAGTGGAGCAGTGCCTGATGGTTGAGAACCATATATGGCTTTCAGGGCGTCATTGAACTTCTTCATGTCTTTAATGTCTGCAAAATGCTGGATTTCATCAGCTCTGGCGCTTAACCACTGGTTCTGCATGATCCTAAGGCGACCTTGGATCTCCCTACGAATGTTGTTAAACAGAGTCTTCTTTGATGTAGATTTTGGATCGAGCTGATAGGGAAGAAATATTTGTCTTTTACGTTCTAGGAGGGATCCGATTTCTCTGTCATTATCATCAAACTAGTCTTGGTGCTTACGAGAAGCTGGACCTAGATGTCTATGTGAGATATCATATACCATGTCTCTCAACATTGCCCACTCTTTCTCAACAGATGCTTGGCCAAATTGGAGGTCTTCAAGTTCATTGGTTAGGTCATCAATAAGGTTCTCTTTTATATCTTTGTCTTTCAGCTTTGATGTGTTTAGACGTTTGGGTGCTTTCTTTCCTTGAGGACGACGTTTTGGTTTGATTCGCAGCTTAAGCTTGGAGATGACTAGACGATGGTCTGTCCAGCATTCAGCACCACACATAGCTTTAGTGACGCAGACATCTTGACGGTCAGATTTCCGTGTGATTACATAGTCCAGCATGTGCCAATGCTTAGATCTTGGATGCATCCAAGTTGTTTTCTGGCGGTTTGCGAGACGAAACATAGTGTTTGGTGATGGTCAGATCATGAGTGCTACATGTTTGTAGCAGCAGTAGGCCATTGCTGTTACATTTTCCAATGCTATGCTTGCCAATGATTCCCTCCCATGCGTGATGATCAACACCAACTCTCGCACTGAAGTCGCCTAAAATAAGCAGTTTGTCATCTTTAGGCGCACTGGTAATGAGTGTGTTAAGTTCTTCATAAAATGTGTCCTTGATGTCATCAGGATTGGTCATAGTTGGTGCATATGCACTTATTAGTATGGCCTGTTTGTTGCCTGTAAGTGGTAACTTCATAAGCATGAGCCTGTCATTGATGCCGTTTGGTAGACATGTATGTTTCTTTACTATGTCGGACTTTATTGCAAAGCAGACTCCAGCTTCACGGCGCTCACCTTGACCTTTACCACTCCAAAATAATGTGTAACCTGGACCCTGTTCTGTCAGACTTCCTTCTTCCGCTAACCTGGTCTCGCATAGGGCAGCCACATCAATATTGTATCTGGCTAACTCAGTGGCAATCAGAGCAGTTCGTCTGTCTGGGCGGTCAGTGTTTGCGTTGTCTAGCAGTGTGCGTACATTCCACGTACCTATGGTGAGCTCAGCCACCTTCGTATTTTTCATTCTTTGATTACGACCGCTATATATGGGATCCCTGCCAGCCGCGGTGAACTGGCCCGGGTATGTTGAAGCAGACAATGTTTAGGGCACCTTTTCTAGCCCCTTCCTCAGTCTACGGAGGTAAGCAGTGCATTCCTGAAGAGGGCTGCTTAGTCATCCAGGGTGCTACCGGGTTTCACTGCTGCTTCGGTCAGTGAAAAACGACCAATATCCTGGATCGCCTGCGTGCTAGTTCGCGGCTGCAGCTGCCAATGTATCCACACCTGCTACGTCGTCGCTCCCCCATCGCCACAGCACTTAAAAGTTGAACTTCAACAGCGATGATGTCTTCGTGACTTGCGCTTGAATTGGTTTAAAGTGTAGGAGACTTGCGTAGCACCTTCCACACTCTCTCGGCCAGAATCACTGAACCTGGTGGCAAGACAAAGTCAAGACGGCCAGGGATGAATCTAGATGCAGGAGTTGCCAGGAAACGCACCAGAGTTTGACACGAGACGTGTACGGGACTCCACTCCGAATTTTCTATAAGGGTTGTTTCCCCTAGCCTTCGCTGAACCAACAGCTAACCACAAGGCAGTGGCGCCCCCTCACATGGTTTAGTTTGCCTGCTGAAGCAAAGAACCGGGATATGGCACGTGGAGCCACATGTGAGAGATTAGGAGATGGTCGAGGACCGGTGACACTCGTCCACCCCGGAGGGTGCAGCAGACGAGCTACAAGGGTACTACCTCTTCCAGCGCCTCCTATGACTACAGATCCACTAATTGCGTAATTGTATAATCGATCAAGTCTTTTTAATGTGTTACATGTGCATACAGCCTATGTACGCTGCTTCCCATATAATTATGATATTATTATTATTATTATTTTTATTATTATTATTATTATTATTATTATTATTATTATTATTATTATTATTATTATTGTTGTTATTATTATTATTATCATTATTATTGTTATTATTATTAATGAAAATATTTTTAGGAAAATCTATCCGACTCACGCCAACACTCTGCGCATACATAGAGCTGCAGTGTGTAGGAGATAAATGTCCACACGCATTTATAAGTTTAGAATATTGTAAAATTGTTTTGTCATGCAGTGAATATTTTATTTTATTTTTTAGGTTTCTTGAAAATTAGCTTCGGCCGTTTGAATTTATGTTAAGCTTATTTGTTGTTTTCCATTATTTAATGTTCAGCCAACTTATAATAAAACATACTGTAATGAACTTAGACACATGTTTACTGATATTCCATGTCAATTGAAATGTTCGGTTATTGCAAATGTCATGTTTTAAACAGCATCGTTTTGTTGAAGTTTGTGAAAGAACATATCTGTGGTGGTGGTGTGTCTGGTTGAAGTAAGTGGGGATTATTGGTTTTAGAAGAGGTAGTCAGAATGGTGTGCCTACTCGGCTATACATTGTTTATTTTGTTATGAAATGCATTGTATTTTGTTACGAACTGTGTTGTACAAATACATTCACAGTGCTTTAAGGTTTCAAAAAGGTGTCAAGAAATGACATGGATATAGAAATGCTCAAGGGAGAGTGGTCAATGTCCCCTAGTTTGAAATTCTGCCGCTTTTTACATACATAAAAGCTAGACTTCGCCGATATTAATATATCTTTGTCAATGCGGTTTGGTAAATACAATAAAACCACAACCAAATTACAAACACGCCCATGCTAGATTGATGTTTCTGCATCGAACAATCATTTCCCGACTTTTCATACTCGGAAGTTACTGGTCAAGTCATATATCCAGTGCATGTTTTATTTAGTTTGCTCGTTGTTGCTTTTTAGGTTTGTTTACTTGTTTGTTGTTGTTATTTTGTTGTTGTTGCTGTCTGGTATCATAATTTGAATCTGCACTGGAAATATGGTTCAGTCCATCAATAAATATCATTACGCGGGTCTTTTAGGTTACACTTATTTATTTTGTTACACGAGAGAAAATATGTCCAAACTGTTAAATATAACCTTTAACATAAAGCGACACTAAGCGTTAGTATTTAAACTAGGTAGAACGTTTTGGTAAAAATACTTTGTTTCCAATGATATAGCGCTTTAGAACAGGCAGCCCCAAAGTCTCTGGAACATTATGTGTCATCAAAAATTCAAAGAAGCCCTCACTATGGGCTTAATAGACTAGTTTATCATATATGAACTTTACCAGAAAAACCTAGATATTTTAATATGTGGTCGGGCTTTAATTCTATAAATAATTCATGTGATATGTTCTACTTTAACTGTGATGTTAAATAAAACTGTGATTTTTAATTGCACATTTACAACAACCCTCATCGCGTGGGTTCGAGTCCCGGTCGGGGCGAGAACTTTCATGTGGGCATGTTTTCCTGCTTACCTGAGGTGCGCCGGTGGTTCTACGTACGTCTGGGGTCTACCTTCACCAATAACTAGCTGGATGTCACAAACGTGACCATAATTGTGTCTGTGCGATGTAAAATAAATCAAGAATCAAAACAAATTTGATGAGAAATACTGATAAGTAGCGGGTGATCACATTTATTCTAAATTCACCATTGTTTTCCATCTATCAATTTAAATGAGGTATTTTTTGTAATTAAAGCTTTTTTAACCCAGTGTGATGTGACTGTATGTGTCATGAGCCGGTGTCAGGGACAACACTGGAAAAAACAGAATACTGTGTCTCTTTATTGGTATTGGGGTGCATTAATGGCTCATACATATGTGTGTAATGTTATGACTTATGTGTCCTAGCTTACATCTTCTTATTTCCATGTTTAGGTACACTGCTACCGAAATAAATATATGTAATAAAATGCTTATGAAATTGGCTCGATGTCAGCTTTAGTTGTTGTTTTGGGGTTGTTGTTGTTGTTGTTGCTTTGTTTTCAATTAGAATGTATTTTTTCTTAAGTGTAATCGTCGATCATTCATGATTTCAACGGAATCAATGCTGAGCCCCAAGATGCTTTCTAGGTTAAAACACATAGTATGGGATCAAATGTCGAACAGACCGCAGAGTACTTTACACCAAGAACACTCTTTGGTTGAGAGTAAAAATGCGGGGCACATGGACCACAACTCCGTTAATTAACCCATGGACGATACAGTGTATAAATAGTATATATTTGATAGACTTTCAAGCTGACTTGTGTAGCATAAGTGTCATCAAGCATAATTCGAATGGCACGCTGCTGAACGAGAATGTACGAACTTCAGTTGTGTTCAGTCGCATTCAAGTATAAGACAGAATTTTGCATTGCTTTTGCATTTTGAATTGCACATTTTTTTATCGGAAAAAATAAGAATATATGACAAAGTCCTATGAGTATTGCAACATATATCAAACTCCGAAAAGACACAGAAAAAAGGTATTTCACATGCAAGCCAAGCGAAAAGTAAGAACACATTTGTGATGAGTCATTTAAGGAAAAGAGCAAACCCGACAGTTACCGCCTTGGAACGGTCAGCCGGCAATATGAACCGACTGGGGTGCTTAAACCGGTTTTACAGAGCTCTAACCTCGCACTTCCTGACGAGTTTCTCAAATGCAAGCAACGAAAAGAAAAACGATATATTCGAAAACAAAATGTCCATGCGCGGATATTTTCTATACGTTATGACGAAAGTAGTGACGTCATCGAAAAATAATGTCCACATAGTGTTCAGAAAAGGAATATGGTATTATTTCGATTTGAAAAACAACACAAAAAATGGTTGACCACAAATAAAATTTACTTTCTGAATCATGAACAAACATGACCAGAGACGAATAAATGACTGTAGCATCCTGTTCATGTGAAGATGGAATTGAAGAACCAAAGTTCAATGTCCATCAAATGAAATACACGTAACAATCCTTATAGGATGAATTAGATGACAACATAGATGACATGCACGGGGAGATCTTTTACGACCGCCACACTGCACAAGTAATATTGTTGTGATCATGAATAAGAATATATGACAAAGTCCTATGAGTATTGCAACATATACCAATCTCCGAAAAGGCACAGAGCAAAGGTATTTCACGTGCAAGCCAAGCAAAAAGTAAGAACAAATTTGTGATGAGTCATTTAAGGAAAAGAGCAAACCCGACAGTTACCGCCTTGGAACGGTCAGTCGGCAATATGAACCGACTGGGTTTAAAGTCAATCCATGTTACAGGTGTTTTTTTACAATGAACTCCTTTCCTTATTTAAAACTGCACATTTCCTTTTACAATATATGCTATTTAAAACAATATAATATTCCAATATTCGTGTATTTCATTGGCTGTAAAGATATCAAGAAACCAAGATATTTAAAATTAAAGTCTTAAGTCAAAAATATTATATAAAACGTACCTTATTATTGCATTAATCTCCGTCGTAATTATTGGTCCTTATTCCTTACCAATAATGCATGCAATTTGCACGTTACTGTAAATGTCTATTTCTCGGACAATTAAGGTATTCCAGCGATAACATATATCTACATGCTATTTGATTGGTCCACACCCATTTTACAAGAACATGGATTAAACTACTAATTATAAATGCTCATTAGAACGTTATACTTTTGAAATAAGCATAATGATCAATGCCATAGAGAACATAGTGGGACACAAATATATAATCTTTTATCCACATAAAGACAAAGAGGCAACATAATTTCGGTCCCTTTAACTAAAAAAAATGTTCCTGGAGATAAAACAGTAAATGCTGCATCTACAGCTAATGAAGATAATGATAATGATGACAATGGCGGATGATGGGGAAAGTAGTGATTGTGGCTAATAGTGTAGCTACTGCTGCTGCTATTGCTGTTGCTGATGTTTGGGTAATGTTAATTGCTGTGGAAGTACCGGTGGTAGTGGTGCTGGTGATTGTTTGGATAGTGGTTATGCTAGTACTGGTTTTGGTGGTGATGGTAGGAGAGAATGGTATAGCTGCTCTGTTGCTTTTGATAATGATGATCGTTATAATGGTAATAATGATGATCATTATGATGATGTGTTCGTAGTTGTGTTGGTTATAGATATGCTGAAGATGATGACGATAATGATGATGATGACCATGCTCATGTCCTAAGATCTGATGATGATGGGTATTTTTTTTTAAGATGGGGTGGTGGTACTTGTGTGGTAATGGTTGTGGTTGTGATAACGGTTATAATCATTTTATTTTTTATTGTTATTTTGGCTGCTGTGGATGCATTGGTGGAAGCGGTGCTGCCAGTGGTTTTGATGGTGGTTATGCTAGTATTGTTGTTGGTGGTGGTAGTAAAGAATGGCGATGATACGGTAATAATGGTACTGAGGATAACAATGTTGTTGCTGTTGTGGTGGTGGTGGAGGTGGTGCTGATGATGATGATGATTATGTTCTTTATGATGCCTTTAGATCTAATGATGATCAGTATTTTTATAATGTGGTCGTGGTTATTGACCAGTGCTACCAGTATGGCGAAGATGGTGCTGATGGTGGTGGTAGTGGTGCTGCAGCAGCTATGGTGATGATGATGATAATGATGATGATATGTTTGATCCGCAGAGATAAACAAGTAAAAGAGTCCTTCATTGATATTTTGAAAAAGCAGATTTGTCCGAAATGACAATACAATCTATGAAACGATATAAAATATAAAAAAAAATATATATTAATGTCAATTTTCTGAAATTTCAATTTAAGTTCGTACCATCTTAAAATGAGAGGCTATCTCGTTTAGCCTTTTTCTGAAATGAATTCACCAGTATTGTTTTAACTAAACACATATTGAACTACTGAATGCTTACTTTGGCACAATCAATTGGTAAAATATTATTGGAACAATTCACAAATGTTTGTTAATTATGAAAATCTTTTAAAGATATTAACAGTATAAGTTGTTTATAACCGTCTATGTGAAATTTACTATAACAAGTATACTAAAATGCGTAACGAGTTCTCATGCAAAGACATGTCAAATATAAATATAAAATTAAGTGTTTTTAGTGACATTTGTTCAGTGCATACTTTTATAAAATTTAAGATATCTTTCAAATAACCTGCAATCATTGCATAGTTAACTTTATATTAATTAAATGACACAATACGTTGTCATTCGAAGGAGGCATTTGGCTTTTTGCTTTAATGCACATTTGAGAAACAATGGAAATCAAATAAAAGTGCTTTTAAAGTTGAACAATTTGTGTGATACTTACTGCAAAAGTGGTTGAAGAATTTTGAAAGAAGAACAATAGGTTTAAAATAGTTTAAGTTTTTATGGCAGTGTACATTTTGATACATGTATTCCACTCAAACAATACTTTCGGTAACTATGGTAACCAAATTTATATTTATTGTTAAATACGTTGCCTATGAGACATCGGTGTCCTTTACAAACAAAAGAATACATAAAGACATAAAAATATAGTTTCACATTTTCATTCAAATATATGATATAAACAGGAAAATGGCTGTTTGTTTAGACTTAACAATAATATTTTAAACAAATCAACAATACAAATATTCATGATATTTATAAACTCATTTTAGGACCACCAATAATACAATATGTTTTATGTTTTTGTACGTATCTCGAAAATGTTAAGCCAACCGATGCATATGAAATGTACCTTAACTTTTTGAATAAAATATATCTATATTTGATACGGTTAATAACCCAACAATTAATGTAATATGAGAAACAAAAAAAACTATCATTGTGGCTAAAATTAAAACACGAATAAAGGTAAATAAAGAGGCTATGTCGTTATACGTTTTCCGAATTCCAGTTTAAAGCGCAATTTATAGGCGAGTTTTTTAAGGGTGGTCACAATGATTCGTGTTTCGTTTGTGACAAGTGGTATTCCAATCTGAAACAATGGGTATACGAATCTTATTTTTCTTCTTGCCGGTTTAGCAGTACTGAATGATTAGCGAAGTTCCTAACATACACCTACATTGTTTTAGCAATAAACCCCATTAATATTAAAACTCTAAAAGTATGAGTTTCCGTATTAGATGAATTGGAGAGGCATGGTGGTTATGCCTTGCCAAAGTTCGTACCATAGAAACAACACGTAGGGAGACCGCTTCTACAAAGTGGTCTCACTTAAAGGTGTTGTCAGACAGTTTGGACCAAAGACGAATTTCCCAAATAACCAAATCAGTCATTGTTACCCGAAAAGGTCTGTCTCGTAAAATGCTGTTCATTGATGCCCCAGTTCTTTGTGAATAACGAACCATTAATCTACACTCATCACTGCAAATAGATATTATCTAGCTGAGCCACGCTGCAGAGATAGCGATTTGTAAACTTAGAAAACCACGTGACAACTTACTTTTAAGAACGAGTTACAACGTTATCCGTATAGTCCGCCCTGACGTCGGTATCTTTATTAGCAGATCACTATCAGGCTCATTTATAGATTTAGAAAAACAATGATTGTTTATAGTGCTATTTGGCGCAATGCATAGAAGCTTACAATATAGGTAGTGTTCAAAATCGTTTTTATTTAGACTTAAGTATGAGTGATGCAGAAATTATGCCTAAATTCCCCACATCAGTTTGGGAAAATGTTACGTGCATTTGACGAAAGCAAACTGTCGGATACCACCTTTAAGATGGCATTATGTAGATTGGGTTAATATGTAAACTATTTAAAATGTGGAGGTAATAAGGATTTGAAATGCATTACTCTGTGTATAGAAGTACAGAGTTAAGCAAAGGGGTATTTTTATGTGCAAATAGTAATTCGAGGAAACAACCAATGGCTTTAAATTAATTAATATTTTCATATGATGAAAAAAACAAAACATTGTTAATTCGCTGACATGGCTAATAGATAGACATACGGCTTATGAACAATTGTGCCATCAGTAAGGAACCCCTAATTATTTTTTCCAAAGTAATTTTTTTTTGAGTGATTAATTCCGATAATTCACTGCTATTCATGAATGATGCAATATATCATTGACTATTGTGGTCAGCACTTAATAATCAGTTATCACTAACCTACCTTTTCAATGAATTAAAAGAGACGTTCAGGTAACTACTTTCATAACGTAATGCAGTTATCATGATACCTGACAAACATGTTTTAAAAATATTTTGAGATGTTACTTAATATCGCAACCACATAAGTGTTGAAACATGGTTTTCTGATATATCTAACATTTCATATACAATTATTTTTAAGAAAATGATAATTTTATTTTAATAAAATAGGTAAATAAGAAAGGTCCTATCAAAACTCTAACATATATTTAAATTTTATCTACACGTAGATAAAGGCAAACAAGGTAAATGCAAATGGGAAAAACAAATAAACACAGAGACGAGACATAACATACATAAAGAAAAACCATCAGTTACCGCCTTGGAACGGTCAGTCGGCAAAAGGGCCAACTGGGGTGCTTAAACCTGGTTTGTGGAGCGCTCCAACCTCGCACTTCCTGAAGGTTTTTCTAGCTAACAAACAGTGTAAATAACAACATCCCGTCAAAGTGAAACAACTAACAATAAGCACCTGCATCGGGAGTTAAAACAAGTACAATTAACTTATATACATACATTACAAGTAGCAACAAAGTAAACTATAAAATATGTACAGTATGTACAGTAGATAAAATCCTCGGCAACAAAGGCTTTTATGATATTATCACCTAAACTTGGAATATCATATTATATTTTAGAAAATTTAGATATTTCGCTTATTCCTACAAGTATCAGATATACGGTTGCCTCCATATAAAACCATGAAGTGGAGGGTTGACACGCTTTAAACTATACTAGTTATATTTATGGAGCAACGCCCCGGGTTTGAATATTCCGCACCCGAATGTTTTCAACCATGAACTCAGCGATTCGTGAAATGTTATAAATGACACAAACGGAAATCACCTTTAACACGCTATCTTAGAAATATAGAAATACCAGTTGAGTTTTTTATTGTTGTTGTTTTGTGTGTGTGTGTTTTCCCTAAATAGTATGCATGTTCAGTGCATAATATATCATTATCTTGTGTTTCACTAGAATAGTATCGGCGCGTTATGTGTTAAAATATATCACTTGGGAAGCAATACTAAGTAGCAACAATAACGTTCGAATGAATTATACAAATGTGTCTGCGTAAGAAGACCGCTTGTGGCAAACTTATAATTATGTATATATTGACAGCCAGCTATCGATATACTGAGAAATAGAATACTTTATATTTAAACATTTCTTTCTATTACGCTAAAACAGGAAAGCTTTGTACCTGCAGACCTATACGTTTCCGTCTCCAGATAACTGGATACTAAATACTGTTGGTGGGATGATAAACCCAATAAACAAACAAAGAAACAAACCTATACGTTTTATGATCAGTCACGTCCTCGTAGATAACAAAGATATCAGTAGATTTTGAATTTATATGCATACAATTTTAACTGTGTAACAGAATTGCTTGGCAACTCATTATAAACACTGTCAAAAGATCTTTTAAAAAAGGGACATAATAAGAAGGAATTTTAATTATTCTGGATTAAACTTACACTGAGAGTATTAAATCAATAGAACAATTATCATCTACCACACACTATTACAGTTATCGATGTTTTCTGATTTTAATCGATTTTTGTTGTTGTTTTTTAAATTTATTATGTGTTATTAGCTTGTACCTACCGCTTCTGCGAACATCCTCTTGTATTCATATCGCTGTAAACATATTAAAAAAATAATAGCTTACTATTTGACAGTGGTGGGCTCTATATCATCCTAAAAAGTTAAAATATTACATAAATAACAAGGCTTCAGTGAAAATCGTCAATTAGACTTACTAAAAAGGATCTTCAAAAGATACTAATGATTTATTTTCTGTTACACTATATACATTCTAAGGTTCAAGGAAATATCGTTCACGAGTAAATGCAGGATTTTTAGTCAAAGCTTCGAGAATTATCACAACTGGTTCTAGGGTTTAAATCATTGTCAATTGTTCACTTTAATTGATAGTCTATCAATACCGAGCTCTGAATCTTCGAAGAACCAGAAATACCGTAGTCTATACCTACCGCTTCTGCGACCATCCTCCGATTTTCTTGTCGCTGTAAACAGAATAGAAAAAACAATAGCTTAATAGATGACGGTGGTGGACTCTATATCGTCCTAAAAAGTTAAAATTTTACATAAATAACAAGGCTTCGGTAGAAATCGTCGATTGGACTTACTAAAATGGATCTACAAATGATACTGGTGGTTTATTTTCTGTTAAACTATATACATTCTAAGGTTCAGGGAAATATCGTTGACGAGTAAATGCAGAATTTAATGTCAAAGCTTCGAGAAATATACACAACTGGTTCTATGGTTAAAATCATTGTCAAGTGTTCACTTTAAGTAATACTCTATCAATGCCGAGCTCTGAATCTTCGAAGAACCAGAGGTACCGTAGTCTATACCTACCGCTTCTTCGACCATCCTCCGACTTTCTTGTCGCTGTAAACAGATTAAAAATAGCTTACTGGGTGACGGTGGTGGGCTCTATATGATCCTAGAAAGTTAAAATTTTACATAAATAACAAGGCTTCAGTAAAGGTCGTCGATTGGACTTACTAAAAAGGATCTACAAAGGATACTGTTCGTTTATTTTATGTTAAACTTTCTACATTCTAAGGTTCAAGGATATATCGTTGACGAGTAAATGCAGGATTTTAAGTCAAAGCTTCGAGAAATATACACTACTAGTTCTATGGTTAAAAACATTGTAAAGTGTTCACTTTAAGTGACAGTCTATCAATACTGAGCTCTGAATCGTCGAGGAACCAGATTCCTATACCTACCGCTTCTTCAACCATCCTTCGATATTCTTGTCGCTGTAAACAGATTAAAAAAAAGGTAGCTTACTAGATGACAGTGGTGAGCTCTATATCTTCCTAGAAAGTTAAAATATAAAAAAAACAAGGCTTCAGTAAAAATCGTCGACGTATAAGTCATTTTTCTACACAGATACAATGCAGGCTCCGTGTTTGTAGAACATGTATAAAACGTAAGTCTGATGTCATCAATTTAAAAGTCGTCAAGCGATCAGTGTAAGTTAAAGTCTATAAATAACGTGTTTTCAATCGTCAAGCCTACACAAGAAGCACTGGTATCATCGTTCTAACTTACTCTGGTTTTCGCGTTGACGTATTTGTTCAATGTAAAACTAATTCTAATCGTAACCATACAGTTAAACTAGATAAGGAGAAAATACAAAAAGTCGACGTAAACATTTATATAAAAAATTCAATTCGCATGTTACAATAAAAGCATACATGGAGGTGGAATCATCGATGCCATTTTTTAATATAACGACACTCGTGAATAACGAACGAATTTGTCTTACACGTAGTTCATGACATGCTATGTAGACCTAGACCGTAGCGTTTATGTTTGTTTGTTCTCCACCTTTTTCCCGGCAATCAAAATATTGAGAACTGAGTTATATATTGCTCAGTAGTATGTGCATGGGAACAATGTTCTTGATTGTCGTTTTCGTGGGAAATGTGATTCTTCTGTCAATGTTTATCATGACACATGAGCAAACGGATTGCACTGAGGGAAAGACATTACACAATCAATGCAATGTAGGTGTTGATGTTTTACTTCTTCAGATGCTGCATTTTATTGGTGCCAATTTTAGATAAACAGAGACGAAACATTCCAAATTGAGTTTTACATATTCTGAAAAAATAGTCCAACATGAAGTAGTATTCTCACTAGTGACGATAAAAACAGTAACGATATCAAGTTTGTCGTATTGATAAATCCTAGTAGATTATCGATGATGTATAACTTAAAATAATAAGAGTTTGTACTGCAGGACCTGTTCAGTAATTATGATAATTAATGCAGCAATAATAACTAATATGTGCGATGTGATTTGCTTTTCGGCCTTGAATGATGTTTCAGCCATTAAATTCCAACACTTACAAAGTGTCTTGTACTGATATCCAGACAAACATGTTTACGCAAGTTCTGCAGTAAGCTTAATTAAGAAAAGAAAAACTAATTAAATAGGCATTTTCTAAAATCACAATCAATCGTTATTGTGTATATTTACAACATAATCGTGACTTGATAAAACATTTGTCTGGATCAACCGCTCAATTCTGTTATCATCTTTTAGGCAATTAGCAAAATGACCAACGTTGCTTTAACGTGTTCCTTTATCTAGTGAAGCAGATAGTTGTGTTCCGAGAAATTGTATACAGACAGTTTAATGTTAACTAAGTACGTACCATCAGCAGCGCCCCAACCACCAACCCCAACATCGTGACATCCGTCAGAGAGAAGGAAATCGACGACATTCGACAGGCTTTCTCTTTCCACAAATTGTGGTAAACGGCGTGTTAGCCCTTCTTTTTGCCTATTCTTCTTGTCTTGTGTAATCTGAGATACTGAATCAATTTGTATAATCAACAACATTATCGTTTATATTTGTGTAATAAAGGACACGTTTGATATCACACAGTTTTTCGAAGTCTACACGGTTTATTTATGTTTCCAGTTAAATGGTGTTGCAAAAGATTATCCTTCCTGTATCTGTCAATTGTTATATACCTCTACATTTCATCAATACGGCATGTAATGGTGAAATGTATATTAAGAATAAAATGTAAAACAATGTTTCTGTCATAATAACATTATACGCACAATAACGTAAATCACTATTTTATTGTTGAGCATCACATTAGTAACCATAATAATTGTCATCGAGCATTTATAACATGCTTGTATGATTAGTATGTTTCCGAAGGAAAAAACGCATTCCTCTTTCTGTAACAATATCTTTAAATTTACAAGGATGCGGTGTCGAAACTTAGCGTTACATGTTACCCGGATATCTCTGTAAATGATTATGTATAAGCGCACTGAACATAAATACGCACTTAAGATGACATAAATGCAAAAGGGCGAGCCAGGGAAAGGCAATTCTTACTAGGCGAGCTAATGCATGAAGTGTAAAGGAGTAGTGTAAATTTACTAGCGGGTAATCTTTTTACATTAACTCTATCTTACTGATTGTATACACAAGAAGCATGTATAAAATGGAAATTTATTGTTATGACTTGTAAATCTAAAATCCAAAGAAATTCAAGCCATTGAAAATTGAAAATAAGTACTTGTTTATAATACACATATCGGGACTAGTGCTATCGCACTAATAACTGAAACGTTTCATTTTGGCAGTGTGCATGTTGCGTGATACTTCGTTTGCATTCTTACAGCAACCTCTGCATTGCTTCATTAAGCAAGTCAACAGATCTTTACCAGTTTGAGAACATAACAAATTTACTCTTATCGAATAATTTACATATGACACACTGTGATCAAAGCTCAATTATACATAGTCCTGTCATACCCTTTCCTATTAAGCGTATATTTGAAATTAAAATACCTCTATTATTGTATGTGGTATAAACCCAGACCAAAACATGCACATGACTCTGAAATGTAAAATGCTAAAGCAGTGTCCTCGTAAGCAATGGTTATAACAAATAAAACTGATAAATTAATACCGACAAATGATATCTATTAGATAAATATTCTTTTCTATGCACATATTTCGATCCTTACATATGTACTTGATAAAACTTCGAATCCCATTGGCCAACTTAATAGTGAGGGTGCTTTGGTGTTATAGTTTTGCAAGCTATTCATTTTAAAATGTAATCATTTAAATGCCCGAACCAAGGCCTGACCTATCATTTACATATACGCCAGTGCATTCAGTTAGCTAAGCCGATATGTATGCGTCTACCAGATGACAGTTTAACGGTTGCAAACCACTATTTGGGGGTTTTTAATTGACGGATATGTGTATGTTTAAGACATGTCATTTTATAGTGTTTTCTTTGACACAGTATTATTAAATACCGATAGTTATATGTGGCCTTGTGAACAGAGCGAACATGCCTTGCATTATGTGACTGCTTTATCATAAAAGCAACCATGTGTATATATAATATAGCTTCAAAGTTTAACAATCAACAGTAAGCACCTTCACCGGGAGTAACAGAACGAGGCAATAATGCAATACATAATCGTAACAATTGTTGCATATTATCAGAAATTATATGTACAATAGGCACATGAGTTACAAGATTCGGTAACTATACACTTACTTTTGAAGAAGAAAAAATGAAATAAATAAATAAATAAGTAAATAAATAGCACAAGTCCATGTTTATAGTAAGAAACCTTTTCGATATTTTGATAGACATTATCCAATGATGAAATTTATTTTTAATAATCTATCGCAACAGATGTGTCATATAATTATTTAAACGGTTCTGTTAAGGGACCACTACCATTGGTTACCACTTATGATTGAGTTTAAAACAAATTAAATTATACAAAATCGTATAACGATTATGAATCATACAATCATGTGTTTCATATTGAACGTTCCATTATCTCCTAGTGCCATGTTTTACTTACTTTCGTTCAAATGTGTTAAACAATGAAAAACATCAATTTCACACGATTTTTCCATAGTCGAGACAACTTAAACATATTATTTACTTCGGTTGTCTCCCTTAAAGCATAATGTTTATAGCATGACAAGATGACATGTCTCCTTTAAGCTCCCCCTTTACGTCATGACCGTATACAATTTAAGAAATACTTTTAAATAAAATGTATGTATTACAAGACTGCGACCAGACGCGTTTTGTTATATGCGATTAATTGAGCAAATGCTATGATATCATTAAATTTTTAACTGTTTGTTCTGGAACCTGTGGTCATTATTTACATTCTTGGTAAAAAGATGACCTTTATAGACAGACAAAAACAGTAAAGTATACGAACTGATGATACATATTGTTCTGATATATCTCCCATGTTTCTGTATAATTCCAACTTTGACGACATTTGACTAAAAATTGTATCGACTTGCGAGCTTCGATTAACCGGTGTCACGGTAAACCGCTATCCATTTTACAATGGCACAGTTTGTCGCTGGACTACTATAAGATTGATTAGACTAAAAGTCACCGATACTGCTGTCATTGGTACAGGATAAAACTTGCACAACTATACGAGACATCAGGAGAACAAGGGAACCAAAGCCCTTTGCAGATTTATGCAACATTCAACCCGCACACCCACGGAAGGGATACTTAATCTCAAAGCCAATAGTTGTTGCGTAGAAATTTATATTATTTATACAAACAAAAAGCATGCTTGAATCCTTTTTTAATTGCAAATGATGCATTTGCGGGAATAAAACACACACACAAACACACAATACACAAACACACACATTAAGTGTAAGGATATTCATGTTTTAACTAAAACAAATATGAAATAAATATGTGCAAATACTCGTATGTGTATAAACAGTATGCAAAATAAACATCATATTACACATAGTTTTTCACGATAAAGAATGTTTCAAATGTGACATGCTAGTTGATTTTTGAGACTGAGAATTTTTTTTGCAAAATACAGGCGTCACAAATGTCTTGAATTTGCATACTCAATATGTGATAGATGCAAAAACGACAAATATTTGCTTTCTTAAGTCAGTACCCAGTTTGTAATGACTTATTAAGTGTGCATACATCCCCGTGTATGTTGACTGTCCAATTAGAGGCCTCTTCTTTTTGCGCTGTACATCGAACAACACAACAACACAACAAACTCATGACTTAATTGCAACAATTTCTTATTAGGTCGACATACAATATTTAAATACCAGTAAGTCAGAAACGCAAACACTTCGTCATGCTGTGCTTACAGCCGGATTTTAGTGATGCTTGAAAACAGTTTATCGCTTATTAGCTAACAATATAAAAAAATCTTACTCAGTTCGGACAACTCATTTTGTGCGAACATGTGAATATACAATTCATTTGTCCAAAAGATCCGGTGCTCTAATATAAATGTTTACCCACTTAGTGGAGGTGAACAGTGTATACCCTGAATAATCGTCAATTGCATTCCAGTTATACAGACACTCCCGTAAACAAAGTAAATATACTAGTTCAGCATAATCGCATGAATCAATTTGTTATATAATCATTTCTAATCATCTGTAGGTCGCGTGCTAACATCACATCTTTAATGAACTAGGAATCACAGGGGGCTGACGAAGCGTCACAGGTTGTGGTTCTCATCGAAGTCATGTAGTTGTTACTCATCGAAAACTTACAAAGTTTATATAAACAGAACGTGTTTTGAATTGCCGAGGATAATATATTACGTGGTAATTTTGAATGTAAACTTTTGGAAAATACGATCTCCGTTAAATCATGGTGAGTACATTATTCTAAATGTTTTTGTTTGTGTGTTAAGAATGTTTAATGTTGACGTGTGAAAATAAGTATGCAAGAATTACACTTAAAAGTATCTGATGTGTGTAGACTCTTCTTTAGGTGGCTTTTATTGCAAATGTACTAGTTATAAATTGAATAGTGTATTACATAGTAGACCTAGTAACATTATTATATCAACTGTCATTATTATAATGTAATTTTATTTTACGTTATAATCAATTTGAGGGGATTTTGCCTGCTACCAATGTAGTTGTTTCTCACAGAGAGTGTGTGTGGTGCTCAACGAAGACCACTTTTAATGTGTATGTTACTCATCGAAGTCAAATTCAATTTCAGGATGAGGATCACGCTGTGTGTACATATTGTTGGGCCCCGTTCGCCGGCATATTAGAAGCTACACAGCACTGTGCCAAATCCCATCCAACAGAGAATGTGTCATACATGTGGGAAGTATATGAAGGAGGAACAACTAAATATCGGAACAGGACATTTAAAGTGAAAGGACATAATATCATCGGCAACATCGACAACATGACAATAAACAAAAGCACTGGTAAAATTATAATACTGACAAAAAATAGCAAGTGATAGTCCGATAAGATTTTTTTTATAATAAACACACCAACGAAATCTGTTCACTGTCACCTGTTCTCAGAAACAATTGAACCAGAGTGTGCGGACAATACTGATGAATCGACCTGTGCGAGTTTATGAAACGAAACACCTTTAACTGTGCTTGAATTAACTGAACAATTGGACACAACTATGCTGTCTTCTGACTCAGATTCCGAAAACGTCGAGGAAATGAAAGATATTTCAGAAGACGTTTTGGCTGATAGCAAAACAGTAAAAGAGACGGTTGCCAAATTACAAAGGCTTCTTCCCTCCGTCATATCTCATCTAAACGACTGTAAGCGTCTAGAAGAGTGGGTCACCTTTTTTGAAATGGTGAACACTGGCGACTTCACTGCAAATCACATCGCAGCTCAGTTGTTTTTAGATGTCGTATTTTTTTCAAAACTAACTGACGTGCTTCAGATAAGATATACACCGTTATTAAAACAGTTTTGGGCAGTCGGACAGTCTTTATTTAAATCCAAATGTTTGAGATTTATGGGAGGATATAAGGCCTTTTCAAGAGTGCAAGAACATGGCGAGCTTGAGTGTAAAGACATGAAAAAGTCCGATATATCAATGTTGAACTTCGTTTGTCCAAATAAAGACATAGTGAAAGAGGAAAGAAAACGTTATGCAATTGAGTGCAGTAACCCTTGGATCATTCATTCAAACTTAGAAGCAGTTGCGTCAATTGCGTCAACTAAAACAAAATCTTACAATGTATGTGTAGATGGAAAAAATATAGCACCAGGTCTTGGGAAAAAGCTGGGAGATGTCAATGTGTTCGGTCACGAATCTGAACCAACATTCGCCGCGAGAAAAGATCGATTTGAAGTTGAAATGCAAGCTGTCAGTGACACCCGTGATGACATAAGCAAGTGGGTTGAACGGGATATAAATACAATTGCAGTGCTAACCACATCAAATAAATTGACGCTTCATTGCCACGTTATAGACATAATATCTATCAATACAGAAAGACTAAAAGAGCTTCGGCGCTTAAAAGTAAGTCGGCAAATATCTCTTGAAAAACTACTTGAAATAGCAACTGAACCCTGGCAAACATCTAAATACAGCTTTGCGATAAGTAGTATTAAGACGCACATCTATGACATTAACCGATGTGTTACAGAAATGTTGGAGTTAAACACAAAGTTAGGACTTGTTGCAGCTGCATGCAATGATTCTGAATCATTGTATTCGTTGGAGGGTGTGGTAGATTTGAGCCATCCAGCCAATTATGTGTGTTTGAGTTCAACAAATAGTCCAAAAGCATCTAACCAATATATTTCAACAGAATATATCAAGCAGAGGACGGAACGATGGCATCACGATCGAAATAAGGCAAAAGTGACTGGCAGTACTTTACACCAAGCACTTGGATTAAGCACATTGAAGAAACAGCAGGAACACTATGATTGTGTTATAGCCGGTAAAACAACACCATCATATGACAAAACAAAATCTATTGAAGCAATGAAACATGGAGTTATAAATGAAATTAATGCTGCTAGTACTCTTATGGCCAGACTATTGCCTATATATGCTCCAGATGCCAAGTTTCACGAGGAAGGGTATTACAGAATCGACTACATGGACCATGCGGAATTTATGATCGTTAGTCCAGATGGTAGTCTGAGATTCGATGGTGAAGTCATATACGGCGTAGAAATTAAATTCCCTGTGCCAAACAAGAAATATGCAACTGACGTGCACTATGAACTTCCAAAATACTACATAACCCAGATACTTTCAGAAATGGCAGCGTTGAAATGTGAAAAAGTAATGTGGAGACGAAGGTTGCATTCCCTGACCTAGTGGTGCTTGCGGCGCGCCCAGGTTGAATTGCAGGGAGCTGATCAACCATGCTGTTGTTATTTTCGTCCCGAAACAAAGAGTGTATAACCAAAAATAGAGATATGGTTTAAACAAGGCCTACACAATAAGGCAGTGTCCAAAATAAATCGGCGCGATATGACCTTTCTGTGTTGAATTACCGTAAAACCTAACCAATCAATCCGTCGATCGACCAATCAATAAACAAATGAAACCAAAGCAGGTTTTCGTTTGAAACATCAAAGCAGTATTAAAATGATATTAATTTCGTTTGAAAAAGAGAATTTAACCCGCACAAAATCATGTACTATTTTAAAAATGTAAAATTAAAAAATACCGTGTCAGTGTCGCTGCTTCCTACTGCCGTGTCTACAAACGAAATATCTAGCCATTACATCGCGCGCACATTTATGGTTCTTTTTAACTGCAAAAAAAGTCTATTAGACTTCGATGAGAAACACTCACACTCTCTGTGAGTAACACATACATCAAAAGGTGACTTCGTTGAGCAACATACACACTTTGATGTTGGGGGAAAGGCCTGTTATCATGGTTATAAAAGGTCTATGTACACACAATTCCCCGGCTAGCATGGCTACAACGGTAGAGAATTGTCATGAAATGTTGAAAGACACGATGCCAGTATCAGGGATACGAAATGTTATATAAATAAAAAAAAATCAGCGCAGTTAATTACAAAAAACACACTATTTTTTTTCACTAAAACAACGGGTAATATTGCACAATAGCGTTAGCAGACATAAATATTGTTAATTATTAACACAACTGATACCGGCAAACAACAACTTTTGCAAAATAAACAATGAACTGACCTTTCGTCCTACTTTTGGGACGTGGTGGTCATAGTGGTAGGGAAACTAGGATTTGTTTTCATAAGTTTTCGATGAGTAACAACTACATGACTTCGATGAGAACCACAACCTGTGACGCTTCGTCAGCCCCCTGTGGGAATATTACTCATCGACCATCACAATAATAGTTGTTAACATATTTGTCTCACGTACACCGCATTCAACATACGCTGCAGTCGTTGTTAACAGACAACACCAGTATATGAATTCATACGTGTTTGTGCAAAACAATAATCGTCACTGAATTGTAGACTGTTGTTCTGATAGCTAGACTACCAGTGAATGGAATGTTTTGACTTATCAAGAACTTACTGGTGAAGTTTCAGCAAAAAATTGCTATAACTGGCAGAGGTATGGCACGTTATCGATGTAGAAACGTCGTTTACACAGACAGCAACTATTCCTGTCTACCATTGATAGGAGGTGTAAATACACCCGCGGTGTCGGATAATGGTACTCTGAAACTGATAGTGACCCAAAGTAGATAGTAGATACAATAGATAGTAAATATACAGCCCATTAGATTTTACGGCGTCTAGAATACTCCACACTTAATTGCGGATTGTGGTTAAATAGTAATTCCGATCCTCATAGTCCTAGCGAATGAAATGTTTGGCTTATCAAGGAATACAGACTGGTGGAGTTTGAGTGATAAATTCCCAAAACTGGCACAGTTACAATGTTTTGATTATTGGTGAAATGCTAAGACCAGAGCGACTTAGTTCAGCAGGAACAGGGAGGTGTAAATGTGCAGGTGGCTTGCTGTACTGCCGCTCAACTGAAACTGCCAGTGACAGAAGGTTGTATGTAGTGCTACAGCCATATAGGTTTAACGACTTAAAGCATACTCGCCACAAAAAATGCGGATTGTGGCTTAACGTTAAGTCCGATCCATATAGTACCTGAAATATTTGGCTTATCAAGGACCACAAACTGGCGAAGTTTCAGCGATTAATTCCTAAAATTGACAGAGTTATGAGAGTTTGCAAATTGGCAACGCATGCTTTTCTCGGCCGAGAGAGTCTGCAACAGTCAACTTTGAAAAGATGCAGCCCAGGATTGTTCAGAAGTATCAAATTAGTTTTTTTACTCTGCTCAAATACGTAAACTTCTAAGAACGACAGTCTAGTTTTCATCTTTCTAGCTTGAATACTTTTCCCGATAAAGGAATCACAAGCAACATAGCCCCCAAAAGGCAAACAATTTAAAAAAGCGCTGGTTCTACTAAGGATAAAAAGATGAAAACAGCTGGACATTCAACAATGCAAAGTCCATTTGAGAAGTGAATTGAAACAAGCAGGATAGTAAGCACATTAATAAAAGGACATTTGTAAGTCATGGTGAGGATATGTGGCAGTGAGTTCTTATTAAATAAAGAAATAGTCATGTTAGAAGAAATGCTTTGCGAAACTGTTTGGCCCTGACGAGAGTCAGGGCTGGACATAAATAAGTATCCGATTGATTTTTGCAAGTAAACACTTTTTTCGGCAAAGTAAAACAACATTCCACTTGTCCTCTAGACATGATTTTCAGTGTGTTACTGTACATCTCTTAACAATTTGAAAAAAAATGATTTTCACTAATTCCGAGCGCCATACTAATCATATAGCAATACAATTTCCATACATGCGCAGCGGTTTACAGGTGCGTGAAATCTACATATTTACTTCACTTGAATGGTGACACATAGACGGGTGACATAACTTTAGCTTTACAACAAAAAAAGGTCATAAACTAAATTTGAAAACAATATCATATATTAAAAAGAAAAGGGGAATTTAAGTCATGGTGAGAATATATGACAATAATTTCTAACGAAATTAAATAAAGAAAAATCTACCTGAGTTCTGACAAGTCATTTGTTTGTGCGGACATGTGAATATGAAATTAATTTGTTTAAACGATCAGTTTGTTTATAATTAAAGTTTAAACATGTAGTGTAGGTGAACAGTGTGTGCCCAGAATCATCATCGAATGCATACTAAGTTTAAACATACTCCCATGTACAAAGTAAGTATATTAATTTATCATGAGCGCGTAAATATACTTGCTTTATAATCAATTATAAGAAAAGATGACAACGCCGCGAGCTAACATCACATCTTTAATACACGTAACTCATCAAGCTTCACAATAATACTTGTTAACACACTTGTCTCCCTTAGACAGCATTCAAAACAGGCAGCAGTCGTTTCTAAGAGAAAATAGAAGCAAATGAATGCATAGCTCTTTAAACTACATTATAATAGTCACATAATTATAAACCGATAATCTGCTTGCTAGATTACCAGTGAATGAAATGTTTGAGTTATCAAGGATGACACACGGGTGAAGTTTCAGCGATAGATTGTCAAAACAGTCAGAGTTACGATACTTTGAAAAGTGATAAAGGTTAACACAAGAGCCACTTCGTTCAGCAGCAACAGGGAGGTGTAAATACACAGGTGACTAGCTGTACTGCAGTAGCGAGTTAACCTCCACTAACACGGACAGTAGCAGAAGGCTGTATGTACCTTTACAATTATATAGGCTTAACGACTTGTAACATTATGCGTTGGTACACCCCACTAAATTGCGGATTGTGGCTTAACGGTAAGTCCGATCCCCATAGTACCTGTGAATGAAATGTTTGGCTCATCAAGAACTACAAACTGGTGATAAATTCATAAAACTGACAGAGTCAGAGAGTTTGAAAATTGGTAACGCATAATTTTCTCGGCCGAGAATCTGCATCAGTCATCTTTTAGAAGATGCAGCTCTGGATTGTAAAGACTTATCAATTTAGTTGTTGCTAGGCTCCACTACGTTACCTTCTGTGTACGACAGTTTAATGTTTATCTTTCTAGCTTTGATACTTTGTCCGAAAAATGAAGTACAAGCAACATACAAAACGGCAACAATTTGAAGTAGCGCTGGTTCTACTAAGGCTAAAACGACGAAAACAGCTGGACATTGTTTTACTGATTGATGCCAACAAAGCCTGAAAATTTGAAAAAAAAAATCAGTGCAGAACCTTCTGCTATAGATGCATTTGAAAACAGTTTTAAGAAAACAAAAAAAATAACAGGATGAAAAATAAATAGAATTAGTAATGTGTCATCCGACTGAAGTCGGATGACCCTAATTAAAAAACAAAAACACAAAATGACTATGCTTAGTGGGCCACGACCGCAGGAGTTGTCAACTAACGTCCGTTTAATAGTTATATGCTTGCTGGGGTACGTGTTAACGAATATCGGTCCATTCATCTGTGCATACATAGAACACTAACACTATGCAGTACAGAAAAAAAAAAAAAAAAACACTATAGGTTGTAACATCAACATGAACAAAAGCTAAAGATCGCCATACATGAAAGCAATTCCCGTGAATACAATGTGAAATGCACCAATGTATTATAACCTTGTAAAATGTGTTTCATGTGTTTATGTCTTCAGCAGACAATGTACACGATTAACTAAACGGAAGTACTTAAATAGGGTAGACGTGACAAACGTGGGAATTCGTCATGTTAAATAAAAACAAATATGTGTTTTAAAAGCAAAGACTATATATGTCCAATTAAACTGAGTAGTATGTTTCACGATAAAAAATGAATAATGATTTGACATGCTAATTGTTATATAAAGTACAATATAATTGTATAATACAGTCGTCACAGATTGCCTGACTTTACATACATTGGATATGTGATAGCTGCAAAACACTTTGTTCTTTAAACAAATGATTCATTCAGAGTACATGCATACCTTTGTATATTTTTCGGGTTTATACGTATTCCCTCTACAGGCTTCATCCTTAAGCTACGATACAAAGCAAAGAACAGTTGACGAAATCATGACCTGATTGTAAAACTGTCTGATCTGTATACATCTGTCCACATTGTCATATTTGTTAACATCATTGCTAATCTATGTTTTTTCCAATTCCGCAACCTAAAATTAAATAGAAATATGCTACTCGCTCTAGACATAAAAACGAATAACTAACTAATGATCTTATTACTAACCTTTAATCGTGCAAGCCAATCTATGAGCTAACGCGGCTGGAGATTCGTTATTTATTGGTATCTATATAGCGCAGTATCTAATCTTGGACTATAGAGATAATATTAATATACAAGAATGAACTGCACTTGTAAATGGTGACAATAACTAATGACTTTTTTTTCTGTTCATGCATACACTCCTTCTCGTAGGGAACAGTCCTAAATTACTGTCTTTTAAAACTATTCTGAATACAGTTATTTTAAGCAATAGTCAGCACGTGCACCATTTTATTCATACAATTACTACAATTGTAGACATAAAAACTGCATGAGTAGTATCTAAACAAATACGACTACAGAATGCAGTTGACGAAATAATACCGTCGTTCAAGTGACGCACTGACCAGATACAAACTGTATTTCTTGGATCATCTCCCTTGATAGACTGAAAAGCTTGTATGGTATTTAAAAATTATGTTTTAAGTACGTCTGACTTCTGCTTACGCGTGCAACTTCTGAAATCATTACAATTTTGCAACTTGACAACACCGGGAGCCACAACCCCAGTTGTTATTGTCGCCTATGTTATCTATGATTGGCACTGGCTCGTGGTGTATCATATACCGTCTCTATCTGGAACAAGCAGCAAACAAAACGAACATATGTTTGTGTCGCGTTTGCAACTGTGTATATGTTTTCTGGGAACAGGTCGCTGTCAGGCTTGTGTGACGTTAAGCAGAACAGTGTGGGTACTTAGTGCATGCCTTTTGGCTATGTAGGATTTTTTCCAATACAATACTTATCACAGCCTTGCCAGATGAGAAGTTCGTCAACGTACAGAAAATATGTTTCATCAAATTTTGAAACATATACAATGCTTAGATTTAAAACGTATGTTGTTGTTTTTTTTAATTTTCCACTGATTGGTCAAGAATTCGGTGTACAGTATTAACTGTTTACGACTTATCTGGAATAATATGTTTTATGTCCTGTCTCCTTATCACCAAAAGACGGCGTCGTTAAAGATTGTGTCACTCATCCACCTCAACAGATATAGTATATCGTTCCGGTATTAATATAAAAGAAAGAGAAAACTATCAAAATGGTTTATTAGAATAAATGTCTGTTTCCAAGGCTTCAAGAATAGGCATATAGGGCACGCCTTTACGGCGACAAATTAAACAGTTATTTCAATGTAGTGTACTGTTTATTTTCCAGGTGTAGTTCCATATTACTAACAATCCAACGTCTCTGTTTTATTGGTAAAGGCTTATATTATTATGAACAACCTCCTGTTCGATAAGGAGATATATTGAAATTGGCAACGCGTTTTAGATGAAAGGGTACAAACAAACCGTTCCTGGTCATGGCAAAATCAGACATCGAATACTGTTCATGCAAATGCATGCTTATTCGTAAATGATTGATGTAAATTATATGTTTAGTACTTAGGCGAACATGTCCTCATGGTGGCAAATTGGCAATGTGTCCAACATATAGATTTGTTTTTCACATATAATGACTCATATAGCTGGCGTAGATGTGCCACTCTGCTTAAAGTTACATACACATAAGGCGCCCTCTTGTCTAGTTGTATCAGTATGTACTAACACTCAAGTTAGCAACCAGCGTGGTAATGTATACCTGTTTTCAACAGTTTGTGCATCATATCTATCTGACAGTATGTATACATTGGTATCACGTGTATAACATTCCTCACATGCTATTGCGACATATTATTACATTGAAGCCTAATCAAGGTTTACGATTGAAACGTATTAATACAGCAATCGCATATAACCACTTGCAACCAGAGAAACGTTAACAAAGCAGGAAACTCTTAGACTTATCAGCGTGGCTAATTGTTTTCATGTAGCATTAATGTGACGAAAATATCACTCGATGAAAGGAATATATTATACTGTACATGTCTTTCGAATGCAATATCATACTGTTGGTGATTGAACGTAACGGCACAGGTAATAATCTCCTATCTAATGGTTATTGCATGTGTAATATATAATTATTAAACAATTGTTAAGCATCAACAGTGTCGGAAAATCTTCTGTCAAACATTTGCATTCGTTAAATAATGAGTTTGGTCCCTGTCAAACACATCTAAAATAAATAGGCCTTGCGCATAATAGTCTGATATTAAATCGGCATGTGTACACCGTTGGTATGAAGTTCGATGTTTTATGAAAACAAATCACTTGTCTATGGATCCCTTCAACTCGTTAACCTCATGAAAAATGGTGTTGTTAATAGCTAAAATCAACCTTACAAAATTGGATAGGACGCAATGTCCGTATCCAGTCTAAAAATGTAATAACGTGACGCTGATACTTTTTTTTTCGTAATGGCAAAACACATTGAGTTATTGCAAACAGCTCTGTTGGATCAGTTATTGTTCAAAATCAGTAAGGGCCATTTATGTTCTCAAAACAAACTTTAAAGTAAATGGAAACGACTTAAATCTAATGAAAAGTGGTGTTTTAGTAAACAACAATCCAATATGGCCTCAATTTACAAATATGTTGGAGTGTTATTTACCTGTCGCTGGGCGGTGTAACTATCGTCAGCGTTATGAGATAGCTGGATTTTAAAAGAAACCAGGATTGGCCCTGCATGACACTGACTACTCGCGTTCAGTTATTCATGTCTGGGAAGTGCGTATACATAACAAGCACGTAGGTTTAAGGAAACAAGACACGTCAATAGTGTCCAAGCATGCTTCAAATGTTAACATTAACATTGTTATCTGTTTAAACTGGAAGTTCATTATATTTACATAATTCAGGTGTACATGAAATGCAGATTTATGAATGAACATAGTCGCGTTCGAATATCACCCATAAAATATAGGAAAAGGTTGAAATGAGAAGCGAACTGCTATGTGAACGAATTTTCCACTGACTATGCATTATCTACTAGGTCGAGATATTTGCGATTTCACTGCCTTGTGAGGCTTTGAATCTGGTTATATAATGACATTGGTCGCCGTGTCATCTCAGCCGCTCAGCCTTGGCTACCTCACGCGTTCGGAGAAAAATGACCCACCCGGCATTTTAAAAAAAATCAGAGCAAGGGGTGTAGTAACAGTTTATTTCAAACTCAGTTTATTTTGGTCGAACCCGGTAGCATATATGAGCATTTAGTTTAGAAATATATAGACGATATTATTGTTTTAACAATTGTTTCTATTATCAGATGTCATTTTTGTCCCATTGTATGATCTATATTTCAGAAGGGTGTTAATTTTCAGCTGAAGTATTGCCTACTGTCCAATTTCCAAATTGTTGTGCACTTGATTTACTACGGAATACTTTTCAAGAGTGTTTTATCTCCTGTAACCGCGTACTAGATCAAACTTACTCCTCCCAAACAGAACTTCTGAGCGCTTTGATTTTTCATTGCAATAGCCCCCCCCCCCCCCCCCCCCCACGAAAAACTACCCGCACAAGCGCAAGGTGCTATCTTTTTTCATTAAGTTGTTTTACTAGGAAACAATAAATTATTATTTAAATGAGTGTGGTATTGTTGTTCTCAAGTGTGGGGATATGGAGATATTTCGCAACGTTTATTGCTTTTGGAGAGTGTGGATTCTTGTCTTTGTGCTACATATATTACAAATTGTATACGGTGCTGGTGTTACTTGATACCTATGTTCATAGGTACTAAAATCATATTGTAGGAATTCACGTTATAAATCTAATCATAATACTATATGATTACAGCATCTAAATGACACAATTGCCATTCATGTTCTATTGTCTCTACCATGTGTTTAAACTTAATATAGACCGGAGCCTTATATTAGTTAAAACATATATTGTATTTTATCGTATTGTATCGTCTTTTACTTCATTGTTCAAAGCTGTGTGTTTTTTCATGCCATAATATAAACAAACCAAACACAGGCAGTGTTGTTTCTGTATAGTAAATTCAACAAACAACCATTAACATTTTTGCGATTGCTTTAGTGAGAAAAACACAATGCTCATTCACGTTCTACTGTCTCTACCATATACATGCATGTATTATAAGGATAGAAATGTCGCTTAAACCATATCGCTCCAGATGACAATTTAAATGGCTGCTATATGCATATACTGCCACAGCTGAATTATGTATACGCTTCAACATAAACGTAGCTGCTAGTGTATCCGACCATTGTCAATGTACATAAATCAAGGACACAAGAACAATCATTTAGCGGCTGTGTAAAATAATTTGTTTAAAATACTACTTGTAAAATGTAAGAACACACATTTCCAAGTAAATACATAGTATTTAGACGTTTTGGTTTATAGACAACGTAGTTTACATTATGAAAACGGCTTCTTTCGAACTTAGGTATTAATGAAAGCAAACATGAAATGAACATACGGTTTCGCGAAAATCAAATGTGTCAAGTGACGGGTTACAGTGCAAATTCGCTTGTAATTCTCATATGTTATAGGTGGTTGGTAAGAAATGTGTCACATATCATTCACATATACACTTTTGTGTTGTTGTTGAAATAATTGCAGTACTATTTTACTATTTTACACTTACATATATGCATTACTGTTTATTGTGTTAAGATTTATTAGCCCAATTGAAAATGAAGATGTTGCTTAAAATCGTGCTTGAATCACAATATTTCACGTATCAAGTTAACATAACAGATCCTTTATTTTGCAGTGCTTGCGTATCGATATATACATTGGAAAAATGTCAATTATTCGAAAGATGAGATTACCAATTGCCCGGTTTATTAACATAGTTTGTAGTTTACCATTAAATATTTAATATAAAAAAGATTAAAAAGGTAGGTAATGTTTTATTATTTTCTATTTTTTACACATATCAATAATTAATACCTTATTATCACTAGTGCAAACACGACGCGTGTTTTGTCACGGTATTTCATGGACAAAGAGTTGAGGACGGCATCCATTCAAAAAGCCTACAAAACACCAGTAGAATCACAAATAGCATTGTTAATATGTTTAACAATTCTGACCCATAGTCAATTATTATTATAATCCCGTTACTGATGCCTGAACAAACCTGCTAACAACCCCGGATCCTATAGAACAATATTGTTAACATCAACATTCACAAAACTAATGCAATAAATGATCAGACACCGATTGTGCTATTTTCTAAAATCCAATAACATCCTCTCGGAAAACCAACCAGATATACCAACTTATGCAATGACGATTTCCTTGAATCGGACATTATTATTGCACAAGATAAATGTAAATGCGTCAAAACAGCATTTCCGGATCGTTCGATTAAATGTGGTCAGAAGGAGTGATAGCCTCACTTACTTACTAATAAAATATCGAATTAAAGGTAACATTTAAAATGCCTATCAGCATTTTGTTAAATAGGAAAACAAAGTAAGATGCGACAGCGAAACATCATCAACTCATACCAATGGCTGCCCAAAACGTAGTGTCTTATCAATAATACTCTTAACTTTGTTCATTAACATGCTTAATGATGCAGTTAATAAACACAACAGGAAACATAAATACAAAGAATTAATTCAATCAATTAAAGTAAATCAGTTAAAGCTGATAGCGCAGTCTGGGTAACAATTAAACATTATACCAACATAAGCCATCCTGCATTTTATGGAAATGTTGATACAAGTTAAAGAAGATCAAGGGTCTCAATAACTTTTCTGACCACTTTACAAAACTTATCAGAAAATGTATTGCAGACGGTTACAACCCGGAAATCCTTCGTTGTACTGCATTGCTTGCAATTGACCCTTTTACAGTCAAGAACTTGCATTGCTTTTAAATTACACGATGACCGGACAGGTCGTTGAGACTATATGAAAACAGTGACTTAAAGCCATTATTGGACAGTCACTGTTGGATTTCTTGTCTCTTCATCTCTCCAGTCGTGCCCTATATAGGTGGGACAACTTGAGCAGTCTCCATACCCTTTACGTGAGATTGCACAGTAGGTATAACATCGGGATTTTGTGTACCTTTATCATATATAATATGTCAACTGCGGATAAATCCTCGACGTTTATGATATGTTTTTAAACGTATAAACTCTAAACAATACTACGTTTTATTTTGTTGATTTTCTAAAATTCTATTATTTCTTCCGTATTATTTACATTTCACTTTTGACACTTTTGGCATATGACGTCATGACATTTATGACGTCATTATAGGGTTCTTATAATATATCAGCGCATGTACTGCTTTATTTTATTTTAAACTACTCTCTCATTTGGAATTTGTTAGTTGCCGATGCTTTTATCTTCTGTACATACTGTACATATGTTGTTTTATTACTAGTTATTTTGTATGTACATATGTTCATTATATCTGTTTTAACTCCCGATGCAGGTGCTTACTGTTAGTTGTGTCACTTTGACGGGATATTTTTATTTACACTGTTTGTTTGATAGAAAAACCTTCAGGAAGTGCGAGGTTGGAGCGCTCCACAAACCAGGTTTAAGCACCCCAGCTGGCCCTTTCGCCGACTGACCGTTCCAAGGCGGTAACTGATGGTTTTTCTTTTTCTTTTTGTGTGTTATGTCTCGTCTCTGTGTTTTTTGTCACATTTACATTTACCTGTGTTTGTCTTTGTCTACAGGTAGATAAAAAAATAAATATCTGTGAAAGTTTTGATTGGACCTTTTCTTATTTACCTATTATATCAGTCCATATACAAACATACATACAAACATACGCACTTGCATTTGGTGATATATTAGGCTGCGGATTGGATTCTCATAGCAGATGTCTAGTGTACTTTTTAAAGCATGTTTATATACACTTTATTATATCTCTTCATTCACACTGTCTAACGAGTTCGTCTGGTTTTCTTTAATTCGTTCTTACTGACGTCCACTACAAACAGTAAAAACAAAAACAACAACAGTTAATGATCTGAGTTAAACAAAAATCCCCTTTTTTCTTTGTCACAACGATACACTTCCTGAGGACTACACTTAATCAATATTTGGACTTACTTAGGAGAACATATATAAATCTTTTTTTTCCGCAATATTGATGTGTGCCCTTTTCTGTTAAAAACACATTGTAAATTAAAGAAAATCTCGAAAATCTCTTTCGATGGCCAATTTAAGTTCGGTATATGTTATGGTGCTTTTTTATTTAAATTGAATCTGAAAACACAACTTTCTAACTCATCTCAAAACATTTAAATTAGTTTAAAGAAAAAATGTGAAATCGAATAAGACAGTGTTTTACTTTTGTTTTTTGTGTTCATGTATATATTCTCATTCCATTTTAAATTGCTGGAATGACGTTGAACGTATGGCCGTATTATGGGGACTTGGAAGATCGTTATTTGATAAGGACACAATATATAGTCGTTCTATAGGCTAAACTGTGAAAAATATATATCAACATTGACAATGGGTATAATTTCATTAATTCAGTATACATATGCTTAAGGTATTACTTGTGCAGTTAGCATGTTCAATAGGTCTATTATTAGTTAATGTTTGAGTTAGTAAGCAATACCATAACATACCTCTCTTCATTCTTCCTTTCTCTTTTCATAACATATGTATTCACTTTATATTTTCATGTTGTTACATTCTGACGATAACCCAGTCATTGACAGTCGAAAATTATTCAAACTCAGACATTATGGCATATGAAATATACTACAATAAGCAAACACATTTTTATTTTATTTCATATATGTTTTAACATCATAGTAAACGGATGCCAGCCTATTTTTTTTTCGAATAAGTAAACCCTTCAATTTTAAACATTTGTTTTTAGTATGTATGTAGACTACGCTTCTTCGATGTAATGGATAACGCAAGGAGTATTCCAGCGGATCATCTACAGCAAAGCAAAGTTGCCCTTTTAATCAATTAATCAATAACTAATTAAATGCGCCCGGCAATTTCAAGTGGTGTCGACGAGCGCTGTAGACTGAACAAAGACAGTTTATTCATTAATAATTCAGGTAGCCTGCGTCCAGATATTAACTGTTACATAATGCACGACATGCACGTTATTATCGGTTATCTGGTTTAATAAGCTGTATTGGAAATTTAAATGGAAATTACCAAACCTTGTCCTTATCGTCGATTAAGAATAGCTCGTGTTTACCGAGGAAGTAAAACATGAAAAAGAACACGAGGTTTTAAGTCGAATAACTTACATTCGGGCGGTTTAATGTCAACAATGACAAGAACATGTGGGCCCCCAATAGACGAGCAAGAGAAGTCTTTTTTTTTTCTGAAGCCTCTCAGTAAGAAGCAGCAAGAAGGCTTCTTGCAAACAACAAGTCGGAAACATGCTAACGGTATTTCACGTAAGCAAACAACTTAGTATTTCCAGTGTACTTCAGTTCAGACTTACTTGCATTGAGTTGAAACACAGGAGTTCATTGTTTAATAAGTTAATTAAAATTAAAAATCCTGCTATTTTTATCAAACTTTCGGATTCAAATTACGGAGTTTGCCTTTAAAGAAATATGGTTATTATTGCCATTCGTTTATGATATCCCTAATGTATACGTTTATAAAGTATACAATTGTCACGCATGTCTTTTACTTAACATTTGCTCAAAATGTGCTGGCTTCAAAACCGGGAATACAAAATATGAGACAGCTCATCATTAGTGAGGTTGTATAAAAAGTACATCGTAGACATTTTGTGTTGATCGTCTTTACAAGTGTTCCATATGCAAACCTCATTCATAATGATCGGCAGTGGACAGAATCATGACTCGATTGCAACGATGTCTAAATAAATCACATTGAAATGTGTATGCATGCTTATGTCATTAACATAGAGTGTATTTGCCAATGCATGTTCGTGTTCACTTCAAGTAACTTAACCTATGAGACAAATACTTAAGTCAATTTAGATACATAAATATGTCAACTTACCCTGTTCCTGACACTAACTTTTCATCATCGCTGCCAGCCTATCTCTGAGCGACATGCGCTAAAGATTCGATAGTTATTACAGCTGTTATCTCTTTTGCAAATGCGGTGGTATTTTTTTAGTCCTTGATTTTTTTTTTTTTTTTTTTTTTTAAGAAACATGCGTAAACAATATGTCTTATGTCACGTACACGCACCGTGAAGGACGGTGAAGGTCGTGGCATGAATGTCCCGATGGAGGCATTGATAAACGAAAAGGAAGTACAATTATAAATTGTAGAGAACAGTAAATTATGATATTTTTCTGTTTAAATATACTTGTCTGAAACAATTATAAATTATCGTATGTCAAAACCGTTCTTCATGTTAAGCAATCGACCAGCACGGGCAGTATTTTATTCAAATGATTACTATAGTTGTAGACAAAGATGCAAAGATAGTATCTGAACAAAGATTATTGCAGCATACATTGAACGAAATAATAAAGTCGTTCAAGTGACACATGGTATTATTCTAATTGTATGTTAACCTATTTGAACACCATTATATCAAAGGTTTAATACTAATCATTATTCCCAAATCTGAAAGAAGGAAAGCGGCGAAATTAACTTTCTGCTAATACTTACACATTGTCATGAAGCTTGTTTTTATTGTAACATGGACTTATAATCGTGTAGTATCTGACCACAACATTATATTAGAACAAGCAATATTTTTCAACAGCCGTTTGCTGTCTCGAAGCTTTTTTTAATTATTAAAAATCTTACTTTCCCGATATAATTTTGCAGGACATTAACTTATTATGAGCTTTAAAATATGTTTACAGGAGCTTACATTTTTAACAGAGAACCCGAATCGAAAGCGTGTGGTTTAATGAGCGTGTTTTGTAGAAGAATGCAATGCCACTATCAGTTCAAATATTTACATAAGTCATTATGTTTAATGTTCATCATTACTATGTGTATTCGTTACAATTGAGAAATGCTATTATTGATCATTCATTTTAACATTTAGTTAAATATATAATGTTTAGAATATCTTGTAAGTCATGGATAAATGTGTATATTTAAATACTGCTGAATTATTTCTTAACTCATTAACGCCCGTTATTGCTATAGAACGTCAATGAGCTGCGAGTTGTTGACCATATAGTGGTCGGATGGTATTACTCAAATTCTTCTTATATGTGTGACTGTTTAATATCTAATGCAATAATGTTTAAGATAATATGCGTAACCGTGGACCTTGCGGCTAGTAGTTTGTACGTTTAAAAGAACCTGCAGATAAACGGGTGTATTATAAATATCATGTCGAAATCGCGTGTGTATATTGCGGTGTAGAGTTCGGGAGTAGTACAAACGGATAATTCCCCGTGCTTTGGGTGTCTCCGGTTGGATTGTGTGTATTCATACAACTTTCCCATTTTGCCACCAAATACGTAAGCCCATACATATATAAAGAATGTGTTTGCTGCTTTTACAGGGATCTCTCCGAGCAGTATTTGTATTTTAACTATTAAGCTTTGCTCTCTAATGATTCAGAAAAATAAATGGCATATGTTTTTGTGTTAAAACGCCATGTCCATTTTATCTATGTTGGTTGTTGATTGTTATGTTTCGGGTCCTGTTTACAGTGTTATTAAATGCAACCAAGGAGACGACACACACGGAAAATTGCTCAGGAGTAAAAACGTGCAGGTGTTCCTCATAAATTGTGTAACTTGTTTGTTTTTTTACCATGTGTGTCGTGTCGAGTCTTGAAAGAGTTAAAGGAAATAATCATGTACAGTATGAAATAATCGAGTTTGCCTAAGTGAATATAATGACTTCTATACTCGTATTTTTAAGAGCAATATACCCTATGCTTAAGCCATTTCTGCATTGAATGCATACATATAGGTGATACATACATGGTGAGTAGCCACAAAAGTAGCCATTAAAGATATACATTATTTAGCTTCCAAACACAGATCAAACTGCCAAGTGAAATTTGGTAGCGTGACATTTCAAAATATATAAAACACATGGTGTATGTCTGCATTTACTAATGAGCATAACACAATTACCATTTAGGGATTAAATACAAAAGGTAACATTTGTATATAAACTTCTTTTTAGACTTATGACATGCTTGCATGCAAACGTGTGTAAAGCAATTATAGGACATAATAAGACAACAGCAATGTGTAAATTGGCGGTAAAT
Source organism: Sinonovacula constricta (assembly GCA_007844125.1). Classification (NCBI taxonomy): domain Eukaryota; kingdom Metazoa; phylum Mollusca; class Bivalvia; order Cardiida; family Solecurtidae; genus Sinonovacula; species Sinonovacula constricta. Next base: position 5,363,248 of record CM017564.1, read on the forward strand.
TGGCGGTATTCGCAGTGCCGCCATAATGCTACCTTAAATGTGGTATCATGGGGGTGGGGGGGGGGGCAGGGGGCACGTTTATATATTTAAATTGCAATGCCATTTGTGGGCATACATCTGCTGAAATAGGATAAACGTGTTCTTGCGTTTAACGTTCGTTAAGTGTTAATTTACATGGAGGTTATGAGCCATCCTATTTCGGTTTACATAACAACTCACAAACAGATGATTATAAACGAGAAAAACATACGCTTTAAATAAACAAAATTCGCCGTTTAGATAAAAAGTGATTTATGTAAACTTGTAAAGCCCATCAAGATTAAATTGTGATTGAACGCCTTTGACAACTTGATGCACACACTGTTTAACACAAATCTATTGTAAGTTTAATATAACTACTTACCTGTCCTATCCTCCTTGTAAATACAACTCCGACCACTCATACATTGCAATTCATGTGCAAATTGTTTTTTTTAACCGACACATCGACCGATGTTTGTTTTTAATAAAATCATGCCAACACATTATACTACATTTACGTCGTGTGAGAAGATATAACATTATACAATACGTAAATTTAAAATCTGAGTACAATTACAAAAAAGACCAGTTAAGTATTAACATCCAGAAAATTATAGTCTTAACATTTTAGTCACCTCATTACAGACCATGCAATAAAATCATACTGATGAAAAAAACATGTTTATAAAATTAAAATGTTCCGACCATTTTTTTCCAAGACGTTGATATAATATATAATGTATTGACTTATTCTGGGATATGTTGATATTGTGAACGTCACTTTTCAGTTTGCAAAAACAAAATATACATATACAGCAACCCCAAAAGTCCAGCATGCGTCCGTTTTTTTCAGAAGGACACTTCTTTACAGATCAATCGGTCCTGTCCATTAAGCCAAGCATTACATGTTAAAGATTTTGTATCGGTTGCGTATTGTATTTTAAATCCCGTTGGAACTAAGATTAAATTGACAGGAACTAGGTTCAAATTGAACGAAGGTCTTTTTTTCAATGACATGTTTGAAAGACGTCGGATGTAGTGTTGGCTTTTATGTAAAGTCATTCCAAATTGTTTTTTCAACGTTACTGCAATCTGCAAGTGTTTGCTTGCAATTTATGAGATGTTGAAACGTGTTTTATTTCTTATCTCCGGTGGTACGACTTATATAAGGAGAGATAAAACAACCACCTTGATCCAAAGCAAAATTTATTGATCAAATTAAACCTAGCCTTGTACAAATATTCCATTAAAGTCGGTAACCGGATACCAAATCGGACTAAGTACGCGAATACGTGCCTAACAACGCGTACACATACGCACAGATTCTCCAGTTAAGACGTGGTTTTACCTGCCTGAATCTCGTACTTTCCTGGATGCAAGGCTGCCAAAGTGTTGCCGTATGTACAATAAAGGAAATATGAAAATTAATGCGAGTATTACTTTTGGGATAACTATAAACATGTTTTGCAAAAAGAAACAAGAAGTAATAATATTTAACATTGGAATTTTTTTTTTGATAACATATCTGTCAAATGTTGCAATGTTCATAGGACTTGTCATTTATTCTGAAGGAAAACAAATGTAAATGTACACTTCAATTGGTATTATGTTTATATACCCGCAGGGTTATTTTTAATTACTCATTACTAATGGTGTTTGAAATATTCATTTACTGCCGTTATTAATAATCCACAGTTATGTATGTCTTTACTAATTGCACAACATATCCACAAAGGAACATGTTTACAAAACGTCGGCAGGTTGTCTCAACATATTAACCTACACAGTATCCAACATTAACACGTTAAATAATTTACTTTCTAAAAATGGGACCTTTAAAACTACATCCATATGATTCACATATTACAAATTGACATTAGCATTAAACTTCCATTATAGGGTCTCTAAGGACGTTTGCATGTATTTATATATGAGAAATCAGAGTTGCATATGTATGAATGTTTGTTGGACACAACGGCAATGCTGACCGACAATTATATTATGTCCTGAATAAAGAAATACTAAGAAACACGAAAAGTCCAACGACAGACACGTAGTCGATGATAAATATGTGGCTGGTACTGTCCGGCCTGGTTACAGCAAATACTATCATCCTCAGCGTAACACAGTGGTTAACACTGAATTTAACACGACGGCAATGGCGGTTGTCATCGCAACTATGATTCAAACTTGTCACAGGTGTGTTATTGTCGTTGAAGTCCAATTTCTGCGCGGACGTCGGCAGAGATTCGATATGAATGTCAACGAGAATATTTTTTTACAAACGCAGGGCTGATACGTATAGTGTCGAAATTCATTTTTTTTTCAGAAACACGGGCGAAGACTCACAACATCTATTTCTTTGATGCATTAAAAAAACAATATGATATATAATAATGAATGGCCAAGTATACGCACGTACTGGTTGAGAACGTTACTGTCATTCATATCGATCCTGAATTACGGTTAAGATTATCTTTTAAACATGCAATTTATGAACCCGTTAAATCTTTATTTCAAACAATTCCTTATTTTGTTGTTGGTGTTATTTTTAAGAATAATGCACGAGCAGTATTTGTTACATCACATGTCAAAATCATACATTGAATAAAATAAATAGACCGTTGAACTTACGACATTTTAATCTACATTGTATATTGTGGAAAACAATGTCGATTGTTGGAAACGTCTTTCCTAGTGTTAGTACAATGTGTACTGATTTACAAATGAATGACTCAAACGATATATACACGTGGCTTTTACAAGTTCAGGTAGAGCCCTTGTACATTCCTTGTTCAGATGTGTTACTTCACCCGAATGGTCAGAGAGATAGGAGTATGTTGTTGTAATCATTTGTTGCCGTTCAGTTTATATACCGCCGAGCCTAAATCAGAATCAATATGAACTAACATGTTTATGCAGATTTCAATAGCTGTATATATAGTTAGTTTCGACAGTATGTTAAATGGCTTGTCACAGATGTGTTCTACTGTTTACATTTACGTTTTGGCTGGTGCGTGCATAATTATGTCCTGTCCTTTTTCAAATTTTAGTCTATGTTAAAATGATGATAGGACTTTTTCACATCTCCTTGTTGTGATAATGACAGTCTGCCAACTGATGAACAATATGCATTTTGGCGAGCTAAGAATGATTTTATGTACTGGTATGGTCAGTCCTTGTCCACTTGTACTGTTATTGCAGTGAAGGATATGTTGCAAAGTTTTGAATGATATGCTTAATGAAAATTTATCTCAGTTGATTGTCAGTATGTATTTTACATACTGACAAAGTAAACTCAAGTGATGGTTAGTTTTTTGTGTTTTTTTTTTTATAAGGGGCATTTTGCCACCAGAGTGTTGATGTATTTTATGCTAATGACATTTGCATTATGTCACATTTACGGTCAGTGTGCTTGGCGAAAATATGTCTAATATGCGCTGTGATAATGTGAGAATGTCCAGTGAATGTCAGTATTGTATGTATTGCAGGTTCTAAACAACGCCCACTCATAATAACCAAAGCCTAGCGGTAAAGCAATGCATTTTAGTATTTTAAACATGTGTGTAAATATCACTAATTGTATAAGACGACCTTTAGGTTTGTATCAAGGTCTAGGTTTCCTTAGTTGACATTCCTTTGTCGAGATGTAACGTGAATGGGGTTTATATAATATTGACACTATTTGATTAATAGCCACTTCAACTCTTATCAACAAGGAAGTCCCAAAAATGCGGCAGCTAGATAGGGTTACCGCTCACCCCCACCGCTAGACTTTGTTCATGGGTACCAAATGTTTGTTAGGGTGTCTAGATACAGAATCCCCAATGTACTAGAAATAAACTTATTTGGGCTATATGAAAATTAATGGCAATCATCATAAATATTTGCTATGTTTAGAAAAGAAAATCTCATCAAATTAAAAACAAATGGTGATAGAAGAATACAACTGGTACTCAATTGAAGGTTATTTAATGGCCAGTATGATCATATGTCAGTTATGCAATTTAGCACTTATGAATATTCATAAGTGTTAATGAGAATAAAAGTATACTTTATGTTTGAAAAGTTGATTAGATTATTTTCATTTAAAAGTTATCTTCAAACAAACTCAACAGTTTTTTAAGTTATAAACATACCAGTACTTATCTAACACATGTTGGTCTAAGTTTCATACGATTTGATTCATTTTGTGATTTTTTTTATGATTTTTTTATTTATTTATTTTCTTCCAAACTTTGTTTATATATATATACATTGTTTTGTATCATGTCTTAAGTGTAGGCTATCACTAAACTTAAATATAAAATAATTATTTATGCAAATAAGCCCAAATGAATATTCATATATCTTGATAAGAATCTAAAAATAGACTTTATTTTTGAAAGGTTGATTAGATTATTTTCGTTTAAAAACAATTTTCATACAAACTCTCCAGTTTTTAAAGATCCACACCCCTAATAGTGTAACACATGTTGAACTCTGTTTCATATAATTTGGCTCATTTTGTGTTTTTTTTTTATTTTCCTTCAAGTTTTGCTCATTTAATCTTGATTTATAATGGTAAAAAATCTTAAAAATAGCCATATTGTTGCAAAATAGTTTTTATCGGTCCTTAAGTGGAGGCTATCGATAACCTTCGATTTATAAATAACATGAATATTCATACATATTAATAAGAATCTAACTATATATGTCAATTTTGACAAGTTTTTTAGAATGTATTTGTATATAACAGTTATATTTGAACAAACTATACTAGTTTAAAGGTTAAGTAGGTAATCCTTTTAGTCCGATATGTGTTTGGAAGTTTTGCATGAATTGGTATATTTGTTTTAAAATTTGTTTATGATTTCTGTATTTTAATTTGGTCTGAGTTTACCTCATTAATTTTTAACAAATGAGTGTGTTAAAAGCCAACTTATAACTATTCATAACATTGAAATAGCAGTTATTGACTAGTCCTTTGATGAAGGCTGTCATTAAGCTAAGATTTAATAATCGTATGTTCTAAATGATTGAACTAATGCCTCGAGAAAACGAAAACGTTAAAGTAACGTACCTGATTTATCTGTTGATGACGTCTCTTCAAATAGCAGTGTGCAGATATATACTTTAAGCCTAATATGTATGCGAATGGGAAGCCAATGGGAAAATGCATGATTCCGTGAAGTTAGTTCATAACCTGACATATAAAGTCCGCTTGCTTGTTATGTCAATAAAAATATGTCCATCTCCCTTAAGTAGTGTTCATACAATCGCGATCGAACCTAGCCAACGTTGGTTTGAAGTGTTTACTTGCGTTTAAGTTAACTGATGTATCTAATCTAATCTAACTAGGCACTTTCTTCGACATGCTTGTGTTCATATCTCTAATCAAAAAGTACAGGCAAGCAATCAATAACCCCTACCCTTGGTCCACACAGACTTATTGATCTAATACGATACAGGTTCATACAAATATATCATTAAACCGAAATCGGTAACTGCAAATCAAGTATGTCTAAGTACCTGAATAGGTCAGTAACAACCCACAAACATATTTATTTTTAAGCTGAGAGAGGCGTATGTGCAATTAAGCATATAGACATTGCATGCAATTATTTTTTAGGGATGACGATACAGCTGTCTTACGGATACGGCCGAGAAACAATGCCATTTAACATACGACTTGAAGGTAGCATCAACAACGTGCACAGCAAAGTTTGAATAATAACTTTGGTATCTACGAATAACATTATAAAAAATGTAAATGCACCCTGCAAGTTGGAGTATGTTCCCTGTAACGTCAATGATTCTTCTGAGGAGCCATTTCTTATGTAGATTTCAAATGCACCATTTATGTAGGCATTAGTACAGTGAAACCTCCCTAGTCCGGCCTCCTTTCGACCGAATTAATTGTTCAGTTTATAGAGTATTCCAGATTGCAAAGGATCTTATTTTTTACCATTTTTTTATAATATACATGTATTTCTTTCCTTACTTATGCTGTTTTCTATTTGGTTACTATTTGTTAATTAATTATCTGATGTTTACTGCTCTTTTGCATTGTTTTTTTTTTCCAATTTATTTTGTTTAGGTTTACATTCGTATTGATTGATCAATTGAATCTTCTTTTGAAGAGATAACTCAACTTTCCGCTTTCTAAGAGGAGGCTGTGCCATGACTTTTTCTCTGATTGGGCTTAACAAGCAACCTTATCAGTGCAGCAGCTAATTTTGCAATGAAGTTAAATCAAGCAAACAACGGACAGCAAAAAATAAGCCAATCAAATTTAAGCATTCTTCAAACACTCCCATTATCCAACAAATGAAATAATGGCGCAGCATGTTTGAGCCAATCGAAATAAATTAAGACCAATTGCTTTACCATCTTTGCCTAATTAATAGTTTGAATGTAAGTTTCACGAGAAAGTATTCACACTATGCACACCAATTCAATTCAATTCAAATTATTTGTAGGCATAAACATAAAATTAATTGCCATACATATGGCGTCACAAACAGACACTTATACGTGTAATGAGAAATATATTAATTCATTAAAATCTGGAAAGAATACTACAGAAAACTCATCACATATAAACATAGTTAACTATGATGTTTTAAAACATCTATCTAATCTATAATATTAATTGTACATACCTAGAAAACATAACACTTTGACTACCTACAGTATTGACATTGAAACTTTTAATACATGTTGTATGAAGAGAAATACTTTCATTTTTTTCTTAACTGCTACATCGATTCATGTTTCTCAAATGCAAGATATACAAACTTTGCCAATCTTTTAACAATTCTTGTTTGAGTGTTTTGCAATAATTAATCTTAATTTTGTAAGTGTTGGCCAAGAACAATAATACCGTGGTAAAAGCTGGCTTCTTAGCTCTTTATATAATGGACCCACGAGAACAAAGTGATACTCGCTCTCTAAAGCATTCATGTTGCAAAATATACATTTCTGTAAAAAATGTCAATATTTTTATATCGTCCCACTTCAATTGCCAAACTATGAACAGAACATCTTAAACGAGACAGAGCTCTACTATGTCGAGGAGTATCAACTTTTAACAAATATGGTTCTAATTGGAAGCATGTTTTAAAAGTACAATACGTATTTAGTTTGCTGCAATTTTCAATGGAATATACCCAACACTGAATATGTTGATCATATATTCGCTGAATTATGTAGTTAAATTGTCGGGTGCATAACGTACCCTTGGTGAAAAGATAGGATAAGCCAAGGTTATAAGTAAGTGTCTTCATGATTTTAGACCACTCAAGTATATAATAACCATTATTATCTTTCATGTTAAACAATTTATATAACAATGTGTTTTTGGATTATTCATAATTTTAACCTATTATTATCATTCTTCACAGTTAGGTTGTTCACATGCTGCGCCGTTATATTGTACACAATTACAATTCCCACCTTGTCCATTAAGCCACGATCCGCAATTAACAACATTTTGATGGGATCTGCAATCAGCATAGGACTGTGGGGTGTGATTTGCCCTTAATTTACAATAAGTGTCAGGAAAACTCGGCCGGAGTGCAGAGTGTAGAGGATTCCGGACAGTAGATGACACTACAAAAATTAAATAAGGTAAAAAAAAAGACTTAAAAAAAGGACCGACTAGAAGGGATTCCAATATGTAAAAGGTCCGCTCTGGGGAGATTCCACTGTATACAGTTGTATCTGTTTTTACACGTTGTCCAACATAACAACAAACGCACATTTTATTACAAAGACGTTTTAAGGTTTCAACGTTTAACAGTCGTCTTAATGCTTCAATTTTAAGGTTTAATAACACACTCGGATATTAAGTTGGGTCGGCTAATGTGTCTTACCACTCTAATCACTAAAGCATCATCGATAACATTAAACATGTCTCCAACTGTTTAATAGTGCTAACGCTGCATTAAATACCATCGAAGCTTAAGCCGTCAAGTTTGCATATCATTGTATAAAGTCGTATGTTTGAAGAATTAAAATTATTTCAGCACACAAGGCGCCTTATACAGATCTATATATTTTAAGTTACGTTTAATATCCCCGTACTTATTTTAGTAAGGACACAATAACAGTGGTAATACACACACATTTCCCACAATTGTGCATATGAGAAAGTTGTTATATTGAGACAAATTTATAATACGTTAAGCTGTCGGATATTTGTTGCACGGTATTTGGGATTACAAAAAGGGGATGGGGCTTCCTAACCTAAAGCAGTCTTGAAAAGGTCAATGTGTTTCCTAATGTTTGAAAAACGTGTATGTTGAACAGATAATCTACCGATAGTGTTATAGATATTTTGCTGCTGCTGTTTCCAAGCGGGGTTTCCTTTATGGTCAACTGTTAGTCTATAAATCACTTAGAAGTCGCCCTACATGTGTAGCCAAACTGAAGCTATGAAAGATCAACTTCCTTAGATTATTTCAGTAGAAGTATTTTACATTTTCTATTAAAACTGAACACAATAGATTGATCTTTTTAGTAAATGATTGTATTTCAGCTGCGTATGTGCTTTTGACAGATTTGAAGACGTCAAGACGATTGACAGTTTGATGTACAGTTTTATGGGCGGATTACATGTCAGTTTTGCTACAACATGCACAAGTTAAGCTGGGACTTCTAAGTCGGATAGAATTTATTAAGACTTTTCCATAGAAAAAAAGCCGTCTGCACTCGCTGCGCTCGTTTCGGCTTCTATTGTCTGTATACACGTCTTAATAGCCTCTATCCTATGCATAGGAGACTACTGTCCATTGTAAACTTATGAAGTGAGTTAAACTTTAGAGTAAAGTATAATAAGGGTCCAAACACATTTTTGTTTTCTAAATAATCGGTCTCCCATCAATCGACTAGAACAACATTTGGCACTAGTTTTGGAGTCCATGTGGTGGCTAAACTTACAATTTTATGCTGGGCTTACATTCTTTGAATAAAGGCGAATGTTGATTTAAATTTATCATCCGACACACACCTTAACGACTCGTACAGATTCGAACGGGCTCAGGAGCAACCAGGATCATTATATTCGGGCGATAGCTATACACGAATTCAGTATTTTAAGGCAACTGTATACTAGTGATAGTTGGTGTGTGGTGAGACCATGGTCAATGGTGATGAAACTTAGTCAGCCCTCGCGTTCCTTACTATGATAAGTATTGCTTAATCTATCAATTTAGATTTACAATTTGATATAGACACACACAATTACACTGAACATTACACATCGAAATTATAAGAGGTCCTTCATAACAGCCAGCTAAGGCCAGCTGGCACTGCAAGTTTGAACTTCAACTAAATCAAATGCACCATCTTTATGAAAACTATAAAGAAAACACGATTCCGAATCCTGTATAATTGTCTTATGAAGGTAACATTCATGTTGTTACAATTTTTGTAAATTTAATATTTAACTTACACATGTTTTGCTTGTCGTTCTTTATATCTTCATTTGAATAACTATTAAATTATATAATATCCTGCTAAATACAAGACATTTTGAAAGCATTTGAAGTTATCGCAATGTTGTCTCTCTCGAACATGTGGGTATTAAGAAACCTATATTGCAACATAAACATACATTATAATCCTACACAGTTTATACGAAAGCACACGTCAATAAAATTAACTGATATGTTAAAAGTCGCTGGCGGCTTTCTTTATGGATCTGCTTGGACATGTCAAGCCTCTTTTAGCGACAACAATAAAAAATAAACTGATACATATGTGTACGTACACAGGACTATAAACAAGTGTCTATCTGTTTCATAGTGCTGAAATGATGTCCGCATTTTTTTATTTAAAAAAAAAATAACCGTTTAGCAGTCTTACCCTTTACATATACGTGAATCAGGCGGAGACTCATGTATACCAACACTACGACAATGGCCACATGTGCGTCAACATGTCCTATCAGAGCGCTGAAAATTAAATTTAAGCTTATTTAAATCATTCGTTTTACCTTAATAATACCACATGCACATTAAACACACACACACACACACAAACACACGTGTACACAATTATGCTTTTAAATGAGGCCTATGAAATGCAAGGAGGCAGACACTAGTTTATATATTGCTAATTAGTTATTGGAAAAAAAAAAACAACCCAACATACACTATTTTTATGATGGAACTCTCTGTCCGACGCGCTTTTGTTATACATACATTTTTCCCATTATAATTCTTTGAGAGAAAATTGTCGTTAGCCAACGTTGGCTTAATCGCAATAGCTCAGTTAATACCCGATGGGCATTCGAAAACTAAGTATCGAAACGACGGCAAGACCCCACAGATACAGAAAAGAAATCATTTCGCGATAGTCGTGCCTAGCATGTGCTGGAAGTGCATTTACGCAAGCCGTTTCTCCATTATAGACCAAAAGAAAACTCACAATGAGGCTATATACAGAAAAAGGTGTTTTTAGGTGGAAAAAAAAGAAACTTCTACTGATGCCATTAGACCATTTTTGTGCATTAATTTCCTCCAAGCATTCCAACATACACTATTTCCTTTCGGTGTTATGACCGGTGTCTCTATTTTAAATTTATTTATAAAATTACACGTTTACTAAATGACGAAATGGTGTTATAGAAAGAACAAGCGACCAACAAACAATAATATTATTTTATTTTAATAAACAATTAAATCTTTATCGTTACAAAACAATAGCAAATACATCCGACAAAATTTGAGAATGTAAAATAAATGTTAGCTTTCATTTTGTCACTTTAGGAGTTGTTCCTTTAATAGTCCAATTAAAAATCCAACGTCGAATAATCCAGAACAGTTCTCGGTAGAATGTCCTGGTAGATACGCAGAGTTGAAATAATCCAAATGTAGAACAAAATAAGAATATAACGAATATAATTCCAAAACCAACACTTCAATATTTATATCTCTGTAGAATATCATATCTCCAACACTAATAATTTCCAACAACGAAAGGGTTAATATAGAAGGTGCAAATATTTCCAAATTATCTGTCCAAGCTTTATGTCCAAACCTACATTTAAAATGGCTAACAATCCTTCATATAGACCCGAAAAATTTATAGAACGCAGACGTCTCCAGAACATTTACGAAACCAAGTTAAAAATATACAAAATAATTTTCTAGCATGATCATTTTCTTTCTAGCTATTACGCGAATGCTACCTCATGCTAAATACGTCATTAATACTACAACGGTAAACAACCCCTTAACCTGACTAGCGTAACCTTAAACGCTGGTGTACTAATGTACATAACACCTCCACCTCTAAAGAAAAGCAAAATGCATTACTTTAGAATATTAAATTAACTCAAGTAAGTAGGTTATTACAACAATAATACAAAATACACTATAAGTGTCACGTTTTAAACAGATATAATTTCAAAACATATATTTCAAATTCACACAATTTAGTGTTACAAATTACAAAATGCATGCATTACACATTTAACAGACATCATATCTAAACAAACTGTGTTCAATATAACACAATAACAGTTATTCAAAGCTCAAAATACATGTAATATTTTGAATTAGCATGTTGTAATAACATATTGTGCTTAAGTTAACACAATTACATACGAGACAGAGTATCATGTATATCATTGTCTTTTCCTTTAATATGTTAGATGTCTAAATCAGACTCTTGAAACAGCACGCTCCACCGAAGTAACCTTTGGCTTTTGTTCTTTAACTTGTGTAAACATTTAAGAAGATTGTGATTACTAAATAAAGCAATATTTTTTTACTGAAGAAGGTATACACACTTCAAAATGTTGTATAGCAAATGTAAGAGCAAGGCACTCATTTTTTTTTTCAACTGTAGAATAATTTCTATGATGTCTGTTAAACTTATTTGAGAAATAACACACGGGATGATCAATGCCCTCACTACCTGATGTAACAGAACAGCACCAGCACCGACGTCACTAGCATCAACAGCCATTGAAACACTTTTACCAAAGTCTGGTTCTAAGAGAATTGGTGAGCTTTCAATTTGTCGAATGCAGTTTGACATTCAAAATTCCATTTAAATAATTTACCTTTTGATTTACCTTGTTTGTGAAGGTTTACCACTGGTTCTGCAATGTCAGAACAGTTTTTCTTTTTTTTTACATTTTTAATAGCCTGCCGTACCAAGAAATTGAATCAATTGCTCTTTAAAGGTAGGTAATAGAAAAAAGCCATACCTTTTGCATTAATAGGTTTTACATGACCCTGTCCCACAACATGTCTTAAAAGGGTCAACGTAGCATTAAAAATATCACTTTTTTCCACGTTTATGGTTAACTTTGCCTTACTCAATCTGCTGAAGAAAAATCGGATGATTCCCAGTTATTCTGCAAACGTCTCAGAGTAGATGATGACGTCGTTGCTGTTGGCATCCCACCCGTCAAGTCCAGAAATGACATAGTAAATGAGTCGTTGGAGCGTTGCTGGTCAATTCTTCATGCTAAATGGCATGAACTTTCAATGGTACAGTCCATCTTGTGTCACACACGCAGACATGCCGTTGCACGGTCTTGCTCTGAGGTACTTGCCAGAATCCCTTCAGAGGATTAAACTTAGTGACAAATTTGCCTTTCCCAACATTGTCAATACAATCATTCATCATTGGTATGCGATATGAATGCGTCTGTGTGATGATATTGGTCTTCCGGCAGTCAGTGCAAAGTATATTTTTTTCCATCTGGTTTTGGACACAAGATTACACAGTGAACTGTATTTGCTCTGACTAGGCTCAATAAAGCCATTTTCTAGTTAGCACATTTTTTTCTTCTTTTAGATACTGTTGTTTTGATGGATTCTTTCAGTACGGATGTTGCATAACATGGGCTACATTTCCAACGAAGACATCGTTTTGGATTGTATCAGTCCGTGTAGGATTGTCAGGAAACAAGTGTTGGAATTCACGAACAAGTTGTTTCAACTGTACTATTGGATCCGGTTCCAGATGAATTAATTTCCCATGTTCCTCAGAATGTCCGCATTATTTAGCTTAGTGTGTCTGATTTACCAGGGTCTTTAACCGATGTTATTGTTGAATGTAGGTAAAAACAATGTCAAATTCATTTCTCAAGAAGTCTTTGACTTAAAATTGTCTATTATTTTATAGATACATAAATGTAGGTTTTGCTGGCAGATTTGCGAATATATATATCAGTTGCATATTGTATTTTAAATACCGTTGGAACTTGCATTAGATTGAAAGGAGTCAGGTTTTAAATGAAACGCAGATCCGTTACGTTATACTTTTACATTTGTAAATGTAGATAGTAAGTAAACGATATTGTGCGTATTTATACTCAAAGATATGCTTTTATAAATGCAAACACTGTATGATTTTTTTTGCACAACCATTGCAAAAATGCAGAATTCATTGACATGTTTGCAATACTAAAGATGTAGAGCTTCTATGTTAAGTCATTCGAAACGACTTTCTCCCCGGTGTAACGTTTCGGTAATAGCATTCGAAAACAGCTAACGTTAGTTTGAAATGTTTGCTTGCGATTTATGAGAGATTTTTATCTTATCTAAGCGTTCTGAGTAATGTGTTGAAACGTGTTTCATTTTATATCTCCCGACCTGTGGCCCACGTAAGGAAAGATAAAACAACAAGCTTGGCACCAAGCAAAAAAAAATTGATATAATAATACCTAGGCTTATACAAACGTTACATTAAAGTCGATAACCGGCTATCAAATTGGTCAAAGTACGTGAATACGTGCCTAGTAGCTCACAAACCTACACACAGCTTCTGCAGTTAAGACTAAACATAATGCGGTTATTAATTTTGGGACTATTATACATATGTTTTGCATGTAGAAATAAAAAGTAAGCACATTAAACACTTTCGAACGATTGTTGTTATGAAAGTACCACCGAGGCAGAACTAGACAAAGATTTTTTTAATAACATGTCTGTGTAATTTTGATATATGTTGCAATGCTCATAGGACCTCGATATATATTTTTTATTGAAAACGTGTAAATGGACACTGCAATTTGTATAATGTTATATGCATCGTCAGGGTTGTTTGTAATCACTCATTACTATTTCTTTTTAATTGTCATTTACTTCTGTTATTAATAATCAACAGTTATGTATGTCTTACTCGTTGCTCAACATATCCACAAAGAAACATGCTTACAAAACGTCGACAGGTATATGAATGTAAGTTAGGGTGGCTCTTAAAATGGTGATTTTTCAAAAATCAATATATTTAAAAGTCTAACCCCTCAAATGTGTTCCATTTGATGAGAAAACACTTTGTGGAAAGTTTTAACAATATATTTAAATAGTTAGAGTAAGCTCAATGACCTTGAAAATCAGACAAAATGTAAACAAAAATCAACAAAATGTCTATATTTTATATATATATAATTTATTTTCAACTGTATATCACTTTTAGTTCAAACAGTTTACACTACTTTAATCTAAAATTTTCCACCAAAACTAAACCGAGTTTTAGTGTTTGTTTCCTGCTATCCGGATATAATCTCCGGTGTTCCTCAACGACTTGCAGTAGGAACTGCAGTTGAGTTTCATTTTTGGTTAACAGTCCACTATACTCCTGAATCAGAGCAACACCACGCTCAGCTTGATCATTTACAACTCTTAGAGACTCAGTGCTTCTATTGCATCGTCTCTATCATGCCACGCATCTGGATCAACATCGAGAAAGTCATGCGAAATATCCATCATTTTAAACAGTTTCATAGACCTTGGTGTAACAATGTCATGTATGTTGTTGCCTGGGAGTGATTTAAGATAAAATGATGCTTTCTTGAAATGGTCATGTTGTTCATCTTGGTCAACGTCCATCTTTAACGCCTCAATCATACTTCCTTTTGTTGCGGAGCTGACATTACAATAAAAAAACGCCAGGCCATGTTCTGGAGACAGGTATCATAAGTGGTTGGAATATTTCAGTGCTGTCGCCTTCGAGAATTTCATTTTCATGAATTAAAATGCACTTAAGAAGTGGCATCAATAATGGTAAGTCATTAAAAGGTGCACATACCGCCTGAGGTGATGAGAACCGCGCTTTCAAGTAGTCACGAACTACAAACACACACACGTCATGCAATCCTCGTTCTTCTGCAGGGGTAAGCTTGAACTGAGCCTTGAACATCCAGATGTTGAGACTGTATATAACCTTGGACATCCAACGTGCATGGTGCATTGCACCTGGTGACATGAATGGCACTCCACGTGCAGGAGTTGAACCAAGAAACACGATCACAAGTTCCAGGAATTCTTTATATCGTTGCTTGGCAGCTTTTGTTCAAGATACCTGCTGGCATAATGTATGGTGTTTTGTCGTATGTCTTCCACAAGACTTGCCACATCAGAAGAACACAGGCACCAGCAAGTCTACCAGTGTTGTAGCTAGCGGTCTCGAAACACATGACTTGAACCCTGTTAGCAATTTCCCAGTTTTCAATTGTCTCAAATACAGCAGCAGCCTGGGCTGCACCAGTCGCAGATTCAAGCTTAGCAGCTGTCAGTAGTTGTGAAACATTTTTTCCTGTCACTAACACGGGAAGGCTGTCAACCTGTTCTTTTCCATTTAAATCTTTTATAAGCTTCCCTCCCAGTGAACTAAAGAGCAACATTACTCTGATTTCTTCCCTTTATAACTGCAGCTCTCTTTTGTCGGAATTCCGATATGTTTCTTCTTATAGTGGATCCGTTAATAGCAAGTTCATTAACATTTTGACCCAAGCTTTTTGCTTTTCCGGTAATGACCATTGTAGCCTGTCGGTCATTTTTTCGCCCACGTTTTCTTTTAACTCCACGAGTAACATCACCCCCAACAGCCCCTACACATTGTTCATCCAATTTGTCTTCTGCTGAGCTGGTATGTGTTGTATTAGAACTTGATACAGCTCAGCTGTTGAACAACTTGCTTGCTGACTATCTTCCATTTTGCGTCTTCTTGTCTGCATTCCTATTGTTCTTTGTGTTGCCGTTTTCTCCTTATCAGCTGGCGCTTGATCTACTCCGACCATTGATCCTTTACTTCCTTTTTTCACGCTGGGCTAGCAAAAAAGCCTTATCTTCTTGTAATACTTATGGACTGGTAAGAGCGTTGGCATGAGCAACATCAAAAAGATCATCATGCTTGGAAACAAATTCTGCCTCTTTTGCAAGTTGAGTTGGTGAATTGGATCGACCTTTGTTTTTCTTTTAAAGTTTCCACTCTTCAAACACTTTCTCAAGCTTAGTTTGACAGGTCTGGTGATCCTTTATTGGAAGTCTAGCTTTCAACCAAAACTTTGCTATTTCTGTAATAGAAACTGCTGATGATTGTCTAATTGTTTGTTTTATTTCAATATGGTGATGTAGACAAAGTCCAAGAGTCATACGCAATGATGGTAGCTTGCTGCCCATTAAAACAGTTACTGGTTCTCCAAGAAGATACAACTTAGTTTTGGATCTTGTTTCCTTTGCCAGTGTTTATGTCTGAAATAATGTACATTACAGATACAACGTCTTCATTCTGAATATTTTATTGACACTTAATTGTGTGTATTATTATTATTATTATTATTATTATTATTATTATTATTATTATTATTATTATTATTATTATTATTATTATTATTATTAAATAATCATTATCAAAATAGTGTTATGTGAAACTTTAATATACTGTTTTGTTCAACATTCAAGTTAACTTGCCAAAAGAAGTGTGTTTACATTAAGAAGTAAATTACATTATACTTGCTTGGTAAGCATCAGCTTAGAATCCACATTCCTTTCCTGATCATTCACAAAGCATCATTTCGCCATAATTTTAAATCATTTTTAATTTGTTCACACTGATATTTTTTTATATAATAGCTGATTAAAGATAGCTCATGTATAATCTTTGCTTTCAGTGCTCTGTTGCTATTCTGTTCTGAATCACCACTGGAACTGGTGTTGTTTGTGACTTGATGTCTCTCATTGTCTGTCGTCAAACCATAATTGAGTTATAACATCTCATTTTCTGTCGTCAAACCATAATTGAGTTATAACAATGTGTGTTATTCAAGTTGTAGGAAATGTCAATTCTGCAAGCAGTTTGTAATATAAACAAAATCTAAACCACTGAAGCTTCACATAAAAATATCCAGATTTTTTCAACTAAAAACCAGAAAACCTAAAATTTCAATGTCATTGAGCTACCTGTAAATATTGTTTAATTGTGCTTAAATTTGGCCAAATATGTTTTTTTTTTACATAAAGGAATACAATTAGAGGGTAAGAAACGAAACAATCAAAAGTCGCAAAATAAGGACCACCCTAGTGTAAGTACACACTCATTGTCACATTCTCATCTACTACAGCTCGATTTCCTAATCATAAACAAGCGGCTTTCTTCTCACTGATTTCTTCATGATCTGCATTAACATCTATCTGGTTGTATGTTATATAAAAAAATTAATAAGCCAAACATTGTTCAAATTTTAGCATGAAATACAAATAATTAAACCGGAACTTTAAAATGGATTCTTTAAAGTATTACATAACATTTAAGAGGCGACATGGAAACATGATTATACATATCGAATTCATCTTAGATCACCTCCGTTATTCGACTTACATATGTTGTTTCGTTCAAGATCATGCAATATTAGGTACAAAGTATTTATTTTGGAAAACATATATTTTGGTTACGTGTGTGTATATGTGTGTGTGTGTGTGTGTGTGCGTGCGCGTGTGTCATGGCCCGCGCGCGCGTGAGTGTGTGTCCGTATGTTTATGTTTATGTGTGTGTGTGTGTGTGTGTGTGTGTGTGTGTGTGTGTGTGTGTGTGTGTGTGTGTGTGGTCCGATGGTCGCACATTAAGTTAAGTAGCTTCGTTGTGTTATTGTAAAGGGTAATGTAGTCCTCCTTTCTCTTTTGTTAATAAATAATATTCGCTCAAAGGACCTACACTTACTTCAACGGGACTTTTATGTTTGGCAAAACAGGGTCTGCTGTACGATGAGTGATTTATAATTGGGAAGAGGTGTGTTGTAATGTTAATACACGTTCTCATATCAATACTAATTTTATAGTAACATGCATCGGAATATAGTTATGCTTAGCATTGCTAAGCATATCAGCTAAACGGTTATGACAACACGCTTGCCGTGATCCTTGTAATTGCTAAGTATGCACTTTAATTAACTAACAGTGCACTACGTAATTTAAGAATGAACTTTGTTTCGATGAAAGATGAAAAGTAGATGTGGTTATTGTAGGCTTCTGACACTTATTGTAAGCGCCTTTGTCGTCCTATATAGGAACTTAATTCAATTTATAGTTTGTTTCTATTTTATTTATTTATTTTTTGGTTTTGCTTTTTCTTTTTCTTTTTTTTTTCTTTTTTTTCCATTGAAGGTCTACATTTCTTTTGTCTACCGGCTTCATATAAGGTCTATCAAATGTTTACTGATATGCCTAAATTGTCTAAGCAAAGCGAGTTTAATACATTGGAGAATGACATAGTGTATACTCTGACATATACGACTGCTATATCGAAAATGGATCGATTGTAGATATAACAATAAATGCCCTGTTGATTATCCGCGTCTAGACAGCTTCGTCAAAGACCTGTTTTGTTCCTATTCTTTTAGCGTATTATACAGTATGCTCCAATCCATACACTTCTTTTTAGAGCTGATGGTAAAAATGCTTCATGTAAACTTCGGAATATTGAAACTTATTTTATAAGACGTCTTTTGTATTAAAACTTCTAGTATTGAAAACCCAAAATGCAGCAAACTGATATTTATGTTATATCAATGTCTAAGCATTTTGTCTAAGCATTTTATCTTGGGAAGAAGTTAAAACGAGTGTTCAGGAAGAAACGCGCTTCCTCAACCAAATTGCTTTCCTGCAGGAAAAAACAGATTTAATATTCTACTTTCATGTAGGTGGTGTTTCTTTCACCAAAATACCAATTTAATATACAAACAGCTACAATGGGACGTCAGTAATATACCACGCCATCGTCTGTTCTGAGATTAAACGCATACTCGATGGAAGGTTACATTGAATGTTCGGCGTCTTTGAAGATTTATGCCACAGATAGACTATGTGTAATGATAAGGAACTGATGATGTTGCCGTCGATATTAAAACACTACCGAAAAACAAAACTGTAAGATGTTCATGCA
This sequence comes from Sinonovacula constricta, assembly GCA_007844125.1. Lineage (NCBI taxonomy): Eukaryota > Metazoa > Mollusca > Bivalvia > Cardiida > Solecurtidae > Sinonovacula > Sinonovacula constricta. The sequence goes on from CM017564.1 coordinate 5,382,436, forward strand.
TACAGTTAATAAGAAATAGTGGACGTGCATGGCGAAAATTAATCTATGTGTGCAGATGTATTCAGATAAACGTGAAAGGTTCTTATTCATTTGTAAATTAACATATTCAAATGAATATATTTTCGCCAGTGACGTTGAAGGTGTGAGCACGGTTCATGAACATTTACTGCGTAAGTATGAGTCCTTATCTAGAATCCATGTATTACGTAAAGCGATGCCATTTAGGATAAAGGGTTAGCCTAGTTGTCATATGGAGATTTAAAAGGTAGTGTACCTCCTTTGCGTTTATCAATACCTCCATCGATCGAATCTCATAACAGGCCTTTCACCGGCCGAGTACGTAACATTATTTATTCATTTATTTATTTGGGTTTTATGGCACACCGACACTTAACAGGCCATACGGCGCCGAATACAAAGACGTTTAATGTGAATACAGAATAATCAGGTAAAAACTAAACTTTGCTAGTAAAAATTAGAAAAATATAACAATCGATAAGGTTTAAATAATGTGAACTATAATTGTAAATAGGTTAGTATATTAAATGGTCTGAAATGTATAACGGTTGCTAAATAAACCGTTTAAAAATTACAACTTATTAAGAATAATAATCTCGTTTAAGGAGCAAACACGTTTAGAATCCGGCACTGTCCTAAACAGTTCGTACATGTTATTGACATTTAAATATTTCGACCGAACATGGTCTGTGTCGATAAACTTAAAATATGGTTGACTGTCAGTGGTTCCTGGCAAGAAACACATACAGGCTGAACTTCTCTTTTTATAAGATATGAATGAGTTAATCTAGTATGTGCAATGCATCTTGCCGTCGGCTTTCTTTGCAAGCAGAAACATTGGCACCGACGTTAGGTTAAATTACGTGTAATTTGTTACAAACAATACTGTCCCAACTTGTGACATTAACAATGTTGTTTGCGCCGATAGTTTAAAGAAATAGTAACTCTACGGTAATTTACAAAATAGATACCAGCGTATTTAGTATCGAATCTCCAGCGCCGTCCGTTCACAGAATGACTGGCTTGCATCGATACAAGGTTTGCGACAAGACCATGGTAAGGTTATGTCTAAAGCGAATAGCGTATTTATATTTTAGTTTGCGTTTGCGGAATTGAAAAAAATAGTATATTAGCAATAATGCTTACAAATATGACAGTGTGAACCTATTTATACAGTTTAGACAGTTTTCCAATCGGATCATAATTTCGTGAACAGACATTCTCTTTACCACAGAGATTAAGGATGAAGCCTGTAGATGGAATACAAATAAACCCAATATACAAAGTAAAGAAAAGCCTGTACTATGAATAAATAATAACTAATTGTGTCATGAAAAAATACCGCTTTGAACATGACCAGTATAAATAAAGTCAAACAATTCTTCACGACTTCGTCATGCTAAATTCTTCTGTTTTATACCACAATGAACATTTCAAAGCATTGCTAAATTCTGTATCGTGAAACAAAATATTATCTGTAATCAAACATGTGCAGTGTTTGCTTTTAAGACACATATATGTTTTTTAAGCTGCGAAATTCCACATACATGCCTTTACTGTATACATATTGCCGTTCAGTTAATCATGTGCATTGTTGGAAACATGCACGGTTAACTGTTATATTTTCCAGTATAGATGTAAATAAAATGCATGCTAATATAGCTCTAGTGCCATTGAAACCAGTAGCCATACTTATTATGTACCAACGTATAAAATGCTTAGAAATAACGAGCTAAAACACTCAAACAGTGGTAGAGACGTATATCTTCAGGATTTCTTGCTTGAGGCAAAACGAACTACATATTGCTTACATTGTGCGGATGGCAATGTAACCAAAAAAAATAACATTGGTTTTGCTTTAACACAGGTTTACCATGGTAAAAACTATTAATTTTAAATTATTTTAAGACATTCTCTCCATTTAAAAGTTATAATTAGTGGACGATTTCAATCAGATACGTGTTGATGTTATTATCAGATATTTTCGCTAGCAAATATGTAACGGGAACTAGAAAATAACACAAACTGTTTTCATGTTCCGTGAACAGAGATATTTAGCGTTATTATCTTATTTCATTTGACAACCTGTCATCTTAAAACGCATTACTTAATGTTTACTTGCAATAATCAAAATGTGAAAAATAATGCACAGCATTAAAATATATGTTCATCCATTTAGCTTTGACGTATACAATATTAAAAAAAAGCAACCTTTCTTTAAGGTTCAGAACTACAATATGTTTTGTATAGAGCGTCTTACAATGTCACTTATACAAAACAAATGTTATGTTTAATTACCATTATTTATAAAGACCGACACATGTTCCTAATTCCTTAAAGTTTGGGTAAATGTATCCTCATGGTATTATAATTTATTCTGATCGGTAAAATAAATAACACGAACATTAAAGTACAATTGCACCACACAGTAACACCTCATTATTTGCCATTGACTTGAATACATCAACGGAGAATAAGATATCACTAACTCATATTTGCGACCCGAATTACACTAGGTGCCAATGTGTACAATATGACAGAATATAATAATTACTGCGAAATAATCGACAACCTGTCTGGGGTCCGAACTATGGACATCGTGATGTGTTGTGCTTCATCTCACTCTTTCCTATTGGTACATATATACAATTGTATATCTATTGCAAGAGAACACACCAACAAAACTAGTGTTTTATTATTGCTTTTAATAGTATAGTGTATTCTTAATTTCAAACGATTTAATGTGTGGGGTGATGCGGTGATCATATGTGCATAGCTTTTTTAAAGTCCACATAATTAACTGTACCTCTGAGGATATCTTCAAAGAATATAATTTATGTTGTTGATTGTGTTCAACAGTAAAGTTTAATACACTTGTAATGTTAAACGGGTGATTTCTTTTTATAAAAATAAATGTTTAATTGTTGTTGTAAATGGACTGGACTGGTTGTGATTAAGTTTTACAAAAGACTGGAATTCCATGCATATTTTAGCTTGTGTTCATGTTGCTGTTACATTCCCTGTCTTTTGTAATGCATAGTGGTGTTGTTCTTTATGTGAACACATGCATTGTACCGATATTCGTTCACATGTACCACTGTAAGCGTATGCCTATTAGTACTATTTTAACAGATATTTGGCAATTGCTCTGGTCGTTGACCACTAATCATAAGAAGAAAAGAAAAGTTATATTGTTTTTGTATTGATACAATATATATTCATAATCAATAAATATTCATAAATTGAAGCCTTGGATAGCTCAACAAAACCAGTTATTCATTAGTTTCTCTGGCGGCTACGGGACGTTCCATTATGTTGTTGTTGCTGTTGTTCTTGTTTCAATGTTTGCATTGTCTCGTCACCTTAACAAGTATGTGCCTTTGTTTAGTGGTAGTTGAAATTGAAGTAAAGCTGTGGCCATTCAAAAGCATGCATTAAGAGACGTAAATACACGTTTCTTGTCATCTTTTTTTTCCACAGTTACGTCCCTTCACTGATTTTCCGATCTGCTTGGGCAATGCGATACATACTTACAGTTCAATCTTCATGCAACGACTTCACTCTAAAATCAGTGATTCTATCTTCATTTATCTTTGTGTTAAATATATTCATTATTTGGAAGCAAAATTGTCGACACACAGTTCATGCTCTGTGTTGTTTACATGTTTTTTTTTTTTCTGTAGCTAATGCATATATTCACAAATTGTAAATGTTATAAATGTCGCATATCGTGGGGTTTCTTTTCTAAGTAGAAACTCGGACAACAGTTATACGCCAGTTTTGTGATTTGCAATTCAGAATCTCTTCACAGATGATGTCAGATCAGCGGGTAGCGTGCAGGTAGCTGCAAACCATTGCTGTAGCTGTAGCAGCATACTTAATAACAACTGCACTGGTGGAGCGAAGGGTAAAAACAGCAGCAAGTCATATCGGAAACGCCCTTTTTACTACCATGGATTAAATTTTTGTTTTTATACTGACGAAAGATCTGTAAAAAAGGTGATAGTATCCTTTTCTTACATTTTAGCGCACCTTCTCAACGTCCTTCTGCTTTGATGAGAGTCTCTGCTTTGTCCATAAATATGGCACCGCCCGGAACGCCACAGACTGTTACCGTGAATGTCGATGTTGAGTTCCGCCAATTGGTCTGGAAAAAAAACAGTTTTATTTTGTTCACGGAGGATGTAAATGTAAATTAACTTGATTGATCGCTGGCTCTAACAATGAATAGGTCCTTGAAATGCCGTGTTTACTACAATGATGATTACTTCAATTATATTACTATGCGTATCCGTTAGAGCCTTCAGTTCAGTGGATTGAAGAAGATCTGCGTATCTATCACTTAGTTTAAGATATTGAGTCCGTAAGACAAACCGCATGTATATTTGTCTGTTATATATAAAGTCCCGAATTAAGAAAAAAGAGATTTTATTTGTCATTTTATTTGGTGAGTGTTCAAGAACATGATTTTCTCTTACCGAGCAATCTGTAATGAAGTACGGCCCTGCTTCATACTGCGGATAAAGTTCAATAACGAAACGCACCAACAATTGAAAGTGTCACCTTGTTCTCAGAGAATGACACAAGACATGTCCTTTCTAGGCCAGTGAGTAAACGAAAGCAACATTGGACAGACAAAACGGTCACGCTTAGTTGTTCCCTAGTTAATTACTCCAGGTGATTACAATATTTAATAAATGTTTATTTAACAGTAAAACAGTCCTTGTATTGTACAAATAACTTCCATTGAAAATTTATGTATGTTGAATTTGGAACGAAATAAAAGAGACAAACACTAGCATAAAATTACATGCCTGGGTCAGAGATGTGGATTTCTACCTTCAGATTTTTGTAAGTCAAGAAAACAGTTTCAAGACATGTCTAACCGTTGATTTACTATTGAACATTACATAATGTGTGTCGGGTATTTACATCATGATTTTGAAGGACATGAATTTATTAAACTGAACTTTCCTTTTAAGATGTCTATAAAAATACGTTGTGTATTTTGATGCTTATATGGTCATTGCCTTTTGCGCGTTTAACTGGTGTGGACAAGATACTTATTAACATTGTAATTGAAATGAATCTAGCAATACAATGGATAATAATAACCGTCAACTTACAGTTGAGACCCCTTAAATGTTGATCAAGGTCTAGATCTCGCAGAATAGAATATGTTCTCTATTAAACGATAGTTTATCTAGCTGTGCTCTTTTTATCGAAGCCTATCCATATTCACACTTTTGTTTTATCATCATCATCATCATCATTATCATCATCTTCGTCGTCGTCGTAGTAGTGGCAGCACCATTTTCTTCATAATCATTATGACGTATGTTAATATTACAACAGTTACAAATGCATTTGCTAAACATGTGTTATCATTCCTAATTGATTCAAGCCATTACAATTATCACATTTACCTTATATTTGTTAAACTAACTGTGAACGGTATGTTACTCACATTTCTTTTCATAAAGAAAAATAAAACATGAACTATTGCGATTTGTTGATTATTGGAGAACGAGTGCAATCATGTATTGCTCACGAATTCAATTACTAATCAATTTATATTATTTCTGCATTAAAAATCAATACACCTTCCTTTACTGCATTAAGAATGATCTTTTGCAACGTTTACACTATTATAACACTGTGTCCATGACCTATTAATAGTTATGTGTTGACTTCGTTGAAAGACATTCATACAGAGCTTTATAAAGAAACTAGATGACAACACAAAGACGTGGTTATGTCTGTCTAAAATTATCTACAATTCCGAGGTAAATATGTCAATTGTAAATGTTACCTGGCCATATTCTACGTGGGAAATAATAACACCACAAAACAAAACCGTTGGATTAAACAAACATATACTATCACTCATGAAATTTGTAATAAATAGTGCTTTCAACATATTCGAAGCATCAATAAACATTCCGTGGACTGTTGCTGATGAATAACAGCGAATTTCTTCCGAGACTGTTGCGTGTGTATTGTATTGTCCTGGTTGGTTGTTGTTCTTGTTTGGAGGGACAATGGTACTCTAGGGAACCGTCGCGACTGAATGTGTATATTTGCGCCTTGACCTGATCAATACTTACATGTTTTCTCTCACATTCACTTTTGTATTTATATATTTTGAGTGACAATTCATTAAACAAACCATTTCAATGAGTTAAATACAGCAATTTTGAACATTTTAAATGTTTAATTAAATGTAAACAATGAATGATAAATAAACAGAATAACAATACAACGGAATGTTATTTTTACGTATGTATGCATAGATCCATTGAAGTCATGCTGTTCATCACTGTATGGTGTCCATACTTCTTAGTGGCGTTTATTGAATGTTTGACGAAACTGAGAGCATAACTGTGCGTGGTTTCAACTGTGACATTATTTATGTCAAATCAAAACGCTTTATAGGTACGCGGTTTTGTTTTCCAAAGCGTGTTTATTGTTCTCCGTTCGTGGCAACTTCCGAAAAGTTTCAACATACTTATTCCAGAAAACCATGTAACGATTTGATTCTTGGTTGTGCTGCATTCTGCAATCGATTCATTTATTTGTCCGCATCCGTGGAATCCTAAACTAAATATCGAGACGGTGTACCGACAGATATGGCAATGATGTCAATAGAAAACCACTTAAATGTCAATATACAAAAGCAAAACAATTTTCGAAAACAGGAAACTATCTGACTCCAAGATGATATTATTTACTCACAGTAGTTTTACTGCCAGTCTTTGACAATGTTTGCTGTTCAGCAGATTCGTGATGTTTGTTTCATAATCCGTATGGTAAAAAGGAAATGGATCACGGGGTATGTGTTCATACTTACACATCGAATGTTACCTACTAACAAAACATTTAGTTATTTTGATGATGCATGTTTAATTTCGGAATATATTAAGAGAGAATCGATGTTATTGCATGTATACTTATCCAGATCATATTAAAGGGTTTGGGCACAATGATAGAACAACCGACAGGAGCGGTAGTCCTCTGCAACAAATAGTTACGTTTATGCCAAAGTACAGCAATCTATTAAATTGTCAAATGTTAGATTTCACCAGATCAGCATAGCGATATAGAAAAAATAACACAGGATGTTTAAATATGTCCATACATAATGACAATGCATATAACGAGAAAACCGTCTAAAATCACGACATTTTTAGAAGCAAATATTTTAGGGAAAGACATGTTTATGGCAATAAGCAAGGTATTAGTATGACATCAACATTATTTCAAAAGTGAAGCGATACATGATAACTATATTATCAGCGTGTAATGCGTGTGCAATATTGAATGAACATTGTAAACATACATATATTGACTTGTTTCTATTTATTTCCATGCGGTTTAGTTCAGTAAGTGATATTCTTATTGCAGTAATATTCAAATGGAGACAATAATGCAAAAATAATTGCAAACTTCTGCCATTTAGTAGTGAATCGGCCAAGTCCATTTCTTTAAACCCTTGTTTGATTACTTTTTTCAAATGAGCCTACTACTTAGTCGTTCAAGTATCTCGGACAACATGTGCACCGACAAACTGATTACGTCTAAGACGATTAGGATATTTACACAATGAATTGCTATCGATTAGTATATTTTAAATCGATATGTATCGACTCTAACACTGAATGCTTGACCAATCAGTGGCGCGCCTGAATCTTTGCTTGGCCCTTGCTTCATGTCGACACATACCCATTGTCAGAAGTGCAGGGAACGGTTGGATTAAAACGAGGTAACATTTAGCTTAATCTTTTGTTAAAAGATAACGTAAGTTGTTTTATTGTTTTTAATGATTAAATTGATATTTAAATTTAGGATGAACATGTTTAAGTAAGCTTAAATACTATGTTTACTAGCGTGTCATGTTTTGAGTGCACGAAAAGACGAATACTTAGTATATCATATATAGCGGTGAATATATACTAAACTATCTTTTTAGGCTAGGGTTAATATATGTCATTAACTTGAACATTAGCTGATTATTAACAACACATGGAACAAGTTCAGAAAACTGACTCTATTTACAGTTATTATTCATGCTCTACTTAGTTAAGTTCAATAGTAAATTGTTTGACCTCTGAATAACGTGTAATCTCACCATGTAAAGCTTTAGTTGTTTATTGATAAACCAGTCAGTTTAAATGTTGTTATTATATTTTAAATTCATGATAAATGTCCATCAGCACAAAAGTCCCAAACGGGAAGTCTATTTAAAGTCGTATATAGTTGTTATAATTGTATTCCCTTTTAATATTTATTATGCTTACGGAAGAAATATACATACACGTCTACAATGCAGAGCTGTATGGCGTGTATGAACATCGAATAGTATATGTTAATATTTTAGAAAAGGTACCACACTATATCGTCATCATTCTACAAGCACGAATTCAGCAGGTTATGCAATCCGTAATAGATGAAAGCATATTCAATAGCAGTGTTTCACACTTTAACTCATCTTCTAAGAATTGCTACTTATATTTGCTTTGATAAACACTGGACTTTGGTTCCTCCACGCCATCTTCACAATAATTTGATGCTACATCAATCCCTCTGGTCATGTTTGTCTTGATGAATACAAATGCACTAATTTACAATAGACATTTGCGTGTAGTTATTCCAATATAAATAAATATGCCTTCTCTTCTAAACACAATGTGAACATTATTTGACAATGCCGGCACTACTTTCATAATAACTTATTACATAACACGTCAGTGGTTAGAGAGTATTTATTCAAAGAGATCGGTCTTCTTTTCATCTTGCATTTGAGCAATTTATCAGGAACAGCGTGTTCAGAGCACTGTGCAACTGGTATCAGGTACACGGTTGGTCACTTTTGCCAACTTACCGTTCCAAGGCGGTAATTGTTGGTTTTGCTCTTTTTAGTAAATGACTCATCACAGATGTTTACCTTTTATTAAATGCCACCTTTCAGAAGTGTTCTAACTTTGACGTTTGATTTGCATCTGAATACCCCTTCCCTGTGCCTTTTCAAATTTTGCTCTGTGTTGCAATGCTCATATAACTTTGTGATACATTCTTATTCATGACAACAGCAGTGTTACATGTTCCATGTGTCGGTCATTCAAACTTTCCCCGTGCATGTAATCTACGTTGTATTTTAATTTATCCTACAACGGTTGTTGCGTGTATTTCCTTTGATGGACGTTTCTCAATTTCATTTTCACACGACCATGATGCCATAAGCATTTACACTTCTCTTGTCATTTCTGTCTTTATTCAAAGAAATAATTTCATCAACAATCAACGATTTTATGTAGTTCTTCTAATAGAAATACACCTTCCCTCTCTTCTAAATACTACGGGGATATATTTTTCAATGACATCACTACCTCCGACATAACTTTCAAAAACCGTCAGCGGTTGGACCTTTTAATAAAGATTGGTTCCTTTTTGCTGGCTGGCCTTTCCAATTCTGTAACTGTTTGTTTTCCACTTGTTGTTAAATGACACAGGCTTGTTCTTACTTTAGCATTGGACTTGTGAAAACCTTTGGCCTGTGTCATTTTAAATTGTGGTATATCTTGCAATACGCTATATATGCATATTGTATTTTAAAACAGCAGGAAAAAGCAATCTGACACCGATCTGTCAAAAGCTACATTATGTTGAGGATCTGCATTAGCATTTGCTTCATGTGTTTGGGACTAACGCTAGAGCAAGTCCACTTTTATGAGTTCACCAAAGACACGTGTTTCCTCATCTACGGGGAACCTCTGGATCAGTGCGAAGAAATCAACGACATGCAGTGCGTCAAGTCGTGCATGAAACACGATAAGTGCATCTCCCTGATGTATGAGGAAGCCACAAAACAATGTTTCTTAAACGCCAAGATTCCTGAAAACAAAAGTCTATATGCGGCGGATTGTGGCGTGCATTTTGCCGGGCTGGGCATAAGTAAGTAATATTTATTATACAAACACTGTCAACACAGTGAAAAAATCGGATGCTTCTTTATTCTACTTATAGACGACCAAGATTAAATAGCAAATGTGACCTATGATGATGATTAAGACCTGGTTCTTGGGATCACAATATCTTTGTCCATTTTGGCCAGTACTCATCTGTTTAATTAAAATACAGTTAACATACAACTTCTGTGCAATGTATTGATGTCTATATACCTCTTTCGCAACACCCATGGATGTAGCAATGTCAGTTTTTTGCTGAGCGCTACAACATTTGCTCGACGTACGGGTCGTTAGAAAAACAATATTTAAATCGGTGAATTTGGATATTATGTAAAAATACGAAAACAAATTTCTTCATTGCATATCAGGTTTTTCAAAAACAATTTCCCCCACATGAGGGGAGGCATGTTGCTTTAGTAATCAGCATCTTGACATTATGTTATATAAAATGCAACATTAATAATGAAACTCACTTTGACAGAGCATGCGCTAACTGATGCGCCTTTGAGGAACGTTTCCGAAACTTAAATCGGTTATGTCTGCTTAAGGATTAAGTATTTTTTTTCAAAATTAAGATGCCGCCTTCCTTGTCTCATTATTTAGTGTTAAAACCGGAAAGACACAGACTATTCAAGATACAACGTTTTTCAGGCAGGTGCCGTCGTAGAGGACTTCAAATCTGATTTATAATATATAAATACGTTTGATTCAGTATAATTAATCGCTAGAAATCGTCTTACACAGAAACAAAAGCATTCGATCGTATTAGACATAACATGCCGGCAATTGTCTCAGGGTTTGGTAATCCATAACAGAGTTCAACACAACAATGCAGTGCCAACTGTATTTCACAAACGTTAATTTACTTTATTTTGTTTACACCTCCTTTGACAGACTGAAGAGACTTTAAGTTGTATAAGTATTGACGGTGCAAGTTTTAATTTGGTACAGTTGTGGTCATAGTAATTAAAATTAGCAAGACTATTAGGGATAACATGCGTACACATTGTTGATGCAATTTAATGTTACAATGCTCTGACACTAAGTAACCCATTTTTTTATGTCTAAACCCTTCGTATGTTTTAAAATTTAAGGAAAAATGTATTGTGATGAGGGTTGGCAGTATCTTAATGAAAAATGCTACCTGTACGTTGACGAACTTCTCACCTGGCAAGGCTGCGACGACTATTGTATCGGAAAACAGTCTTACATAGCGAATACGTACCCACGCTGCCCTGATAAACGTCACACAATCCGGAAAGTTGACGGCAACAAATACAAACTCCCTTTGGCGTTGGCGTTCCTGGATTTCTGTTAACGACTTGTTCCAAGAAAACGTTTACAAAGTTATTGGCGTTGTTCAATAATTGTTAATGTGTAGTCATATACATGTTTTTTTCTCTGTGTTTTTGTTGTTGTTTTTTGTGTGTCTATTGTTATTTCCTTTTTGTAAAGCATAACACTTAAGTGTTTATATTGGGCAAAACTTTTATGTCACTATTAATTTATGGACCTTACCTATTGGAAACTAAGCAAACGTCATATAACAATTACCACGAATATTAAAATTAGAATCACCGCTAGAAAAATAGATTGAAGCGGTAACAAACAAAATAACAGTGGCAAAACATTATACACAATAAGAAGATTAAACACAATAAGAAACAGTTGCATACTTTTACTTTGTTTGCTGCTACTTCCAGATAGAGACGGTGTACCGATACATCACGAGCTCCTGCCAATCATATACAACCTAGGCGACAATTACGACTGCGGGGTTGTGGCCCCTAGTGTTGTAAAGTTGCAGGACTGTAATGAATTTAGGAGTTGCCTTTGTGAGAAGAAGCCCGACATCATTACAAAGAGACCTTACCAGTTTAATTGAAAATCATGTTTTTTTTTTTATTGTTCATGATTTATTGTGTTATTTGCGTCTTTAATGCCTTGAAATAAATGGCAGTTACTTTATTACAGGGAGGCAACTTTTCTGGCTAGAACATTCATACTGAGGTTCGAATCCTGTGTGTTTTATTATAATGAATGCGCCTGTGTATTCTACTTAGATACTTTTAATATTTGCGACCGACCTTTCTTGTTAATCTACTATTATAAATAGCATATCAAAAAGCAATGATATGTACTTAAATTGCCTTAACGAAATGACGGTCCTCTTTTGACACTTGAGGCCTGTCACATTCTACATGATGAGTTTCCATTCTTAATCACATGTTATACGTCAATTCTAAGATAAATATATTCCTTCTTATAGGCATAACATTTGCAAAGTAGTATATTCTGAATTTATCTAACATTGTATTAAATAACACAGCTAATAGTTTAGGTAAATTATTGAAAATCATAACATCCTCGTGCAGTATTGCTAACAGCTTAGAATAAACACTGATTATGCCACGTGGTTCTAAGTTTCCCAAATCCGTATGTTAGTATATTAAATGCTCCTACATCTACTGCTTAATGCATAATCTTCCTTTGCTATTCCAACAACTGGAACCTTCGTTTAATTTGATTTTGTAAATATGTGTATTCATTCTCCAGTGTGTATACCTTGTATGAATGAACATGTGCTCTGATCTTTTCGAGTACACATCTGTAACGCATAATAACCACTGTATACACCTCGGCCATTTCTATGTACAGTTCCTACCAAATACATTCCATCTTAAATAAAATATGTCACTACGAGCGTTTAAACCGCAAATATTTAACAGAAACAAAACCGCTTATTATTTTAAACCAATCCGAAAACAAGTGGCATGGCACTTTCTTTAAGCCTGCCTCAACATGATATACCGCTTTGATGAACAGCGAATGTATACATGCATACATGGATGTGACCTACTTTTCTATGAATAATACCATTAGTGTTACCGTAGGGTAATATAACTTGCTTATAAAATAGCAATTCCCATTTTTGACAATTTTACCTTGTTGATTACAAATACATTTGAAATTAATATTAATCAAACCACAATTATTTCTGATCAGAAATATATTTATTTCCCGTGTTGCTTTTCAAAGCAATGTCGAAAACGAAACGCATGCTGGAAGACTTCTTTAAAATTATATTTTAAACATTTTAAATTGAACGTTTAAAACAGAATTAAAATTGTCTGGCCCATACTTTTATATCAACAACAAAAACAAGGTACAGGGGAAATCCGTTTGAACAACAGCCATTTAGGAAATATACTGAGCTGCGTTTAAAGCTTGTTGAAACTTTTTTTTTTTTTTTTTTTTTTTTTTTTTTTTTTTTTTTTTTTTTTTTTTTTGTGTGTGTGTGTGTTATGTCTCGTCTCTGTGTTTTTTGTCACATTTACATTTACCTTGTCTGCCTTGGTCTGCAGGTAGATAAAATTTAAATATCTGTGAAAATTTTGATAGGACCTTTTCTTATTTACCTATTGATGAGATTTGTTTTAAGCTGAATTGGATCAGCAATTGTTTTACACTGATAAGCGGACGATAAGTGTTTGCTCGAGTTGAATTATAATAATGATTTAAATCTTACCAGCTTTAGAATCATAGCAGTTTCGAATATGCACCGATTGTAATATTTTATCCCTGTACATGTATGTGTACGCTTTTCCTGCTTTTGGTCCTTTAATGCATGCTAGAAAGTGCATTGACCGTCTTTTTGTAAACTTTCAAATACTTGAAGTACAAGTAAATATTGAAACAAACGCACACTGACCATCTCCTGGTTTAAGCGCCAACACATAAACTTAAAAGGTAAATGGAAGTATGACATGTGCAATCATTTGAGAGCATTTGCATTCAGACTTTAAGAATTCAAGACATGTGTTTATATAAACTAATTTCATGGATTATATTCTCCAAACACATTTGTTTCCACCTTGGGTCGACAGTATGCTCAGCCTTTACTTTAGTCAGTTTCAGTTGGTATTTTGAAATGCAAGATGTAACGTGTGCAAAAGTAATGACCTAATCGAACTGTTGTAACACGGATATTGGCGCTCCTTAAATACTGTTTTTGTTTTTCGTCAGACCTAACATATTTCAGTTATTTAGAAATGGTGTTCTTTTTCAACAGATACAATTCTCCTATCATGAGAACTATGCCATTAGCATTTTTCAGACTTCCTCTTGCACAACCCGTGATTGAACCTATGCCTCTCCTATCAGCCGACATTTTAGCATTGCGCTAGCAGGTCCGGTCAGCCTCTTTTTTTCTCCATTAGCCCACTGGTAGTCAAAAAGGTGAATGTGTAAGGTACTCAAATAACGTAATGGACATTACGCCAATGTAAATTATTAAATTCGTTTTCTCTTGTCATGACAGGTATTAAGGGACAAACTATGGCTGCACTCAATTTTTACGTTACCGCTTTGAAATCGTTTCATTCTATCTCACGAGGAGAAAGAATTAAGAATACAAACATTGCTATATACTATTAATACAATCACGAATAGAATATCGATACATATATAGAACAGCAACATATTATTCAATGAAGTGATTGTTATTTTCTTAGAATTTGAAAATGAGTGCGTACCTTTTGTCAGGCATAACAGCAGAAAATAGCTATTTCCATTATTTCTTTAGACACGAATGTCAAAAACAAATGACAAATGGGTCAAACAAGTGAAATTGACAAGCTATTGTGTAGCAGATATCTTATTTGAAACAATGACAACATTTTATAGTCTTGAAAGATGTAATATCTTTCAGAATGCCATAATGACAGTGTTAGAAAAATGTGAAAATATAAGATATTGGAAGTTTCCTATAACCTTAGTCGTCTTTGGCGATGAATCGTCAATAGATTCATTATGTGTGCACGCATAGCGTTGTATTTAACCTCTGACATGCCTAAATAAGCAACAAATAAGTAATTAAGGTAAATATTACTTTTCCTAATATAACAGAAGCAGTTCCCTTTAGGTGAAACATTCGATGTATTTCTAATAACTGTGCGTCTGTTCGTATGCCGACTAAACCATTACAAGTATGTTGCAAAAGTTATAGTTTTATAAATATATTACCTACATGTTGTTTGTCTACTCTTATTGTAAAGATGTCTTACGGACCTATAGCAATATTAATGATGTATGTTATCTTTTAGATGACGCAGATACCTTTTTATTAAAACTAATTTATTATAAGATGAAATTAGATAAAACACAACTGGATTTAAATCCGTGATATATGTGTTTTGTTGGTCAATTATTGGGCGTTGAAATAATTTACCAAGTTATAGTAATATTCTTACTTACTTACAAATAGGATGCAGCAGCAACTTATGATACTTCAATTATGAAACCCTCTTTGCTAATAAAAAAATCCCTAATCCTTTCAGTCTGTTTCGTTCACTTTTTATGTATATTTGTTTTTACTAGAAAGTAAAGATGGTAAAATTTGCATACGCTTGTTTGTTTGGCATTCATTTCCACAAACATATATTTTAACACTTTTATATGTTTTTGACTTTTTTTTTTAAAAAAAAAAACTGTCCATGTATGATTGCCTAAGATATGTGGTGAGAAAAGCACGAGAAAATGTATGTTCAAAAAAGTAAAGAGTGTTACATTATATGTAAAGTATTACAGGCAATACTTTATAATAATTGAATACTATATTGGGATAAACCACAATTAATTTTGTCCATAACTATGGTATAATTATTAGGCACATAGTTTAAACATATATTTCACATATTTATTGTGATCTGGGAATTTGCTGCTCATATTAACTTTATTAAAATTACCATTCAAAAAGAAGCCAATCACATAGTTTATTCTTACCGTTTCATTATATCCTGAAAGATGTGTTTTTACATCAAATGAAATGATTAACAATGCACATTTTGATGGGGTACTTTAAGTATACGGTAAATTCCGATTGCTGCCAATCGATGATGAATTCCAAAGCTTAATTTATAAGATAAAGCGATTACAACAAATGTTATGGAGAAACATGATTTAGTATCAAAACTACCTTGCATTCTAGCTGACTTTGTAAGCATTTGTGTACATAAGAAACCCTATCACTATAACTAAACAGTGAAATAAAAGTATCCCTACAAAATGACCGATTCTAGCTTAAAATAAATCGAACGACAATACATTAAATTAACGACTATTCAGATGGTATCTTCACAACTTAAATCAAATTAAAAGTCAATCTAGGACATACGACCTTCTCTCATGCATTCTTGTAAACAAATTAAGTTTAACCATCATTCATTTCAGTGTTACATCGAAATTGTCGATAAGCTGTTGCCTTTGTCAGTTTGTAGTTCATTATTATGGAATGTACTTTAAATTAAAACGTCTCAACAACAACAGTTTGCTGAAGCATACAACTTATTGCCAGGGAAGGTTTAAGTGTGCAGAAGTCATAATTCATGTCCAATAATTGACCGATGATTTACGCACACTTATGAATCGGTAAATATCGACTATTGTCTGGCAATACTCACAGATTCGCATAATAATCACAGATTCGCACTGGGTTAAAATGGCCATTATGTTGTCCTTTTTACAAATGATGATATTCTACTTATTATCAGCAACACGCCGCTTAAGGCTGGGTTTGTGTGTTAACTGAATTTGAATCATTTCGCATTTCATGTTTTACATTTTATTGTTTTGTTACTTTCTGTGTCATTTACAGTATTCGCTGATGACGTCGACATGTCTATCGTATTTAAGTTGACCACATTATTCTATATAACAAGTAATCGTTTTTCAGTTAGAAAAAACAACAACACCAATATTGATCACTGAGTTTAGGGGAAACATATCAGTAATTGGCAAATGTTAAACTAGAAAGCAGAAGGACAACATGTAATCAAACCAAACAGACATTTGAAATTGCAATATATGTTAGAGTTAGCAATCTAAAACGAAAGTAAGTGCTGTTGATAAAATACACTTTTGCAATACGGCTCTTCACTGGCGCACAATCTGGAGTTTATATCGTAACGATACCGACTGCCATCGTGACACCATGGCTACGAAAGCGGATCACGCCTGGTTCCAAGAGAATTTACCCGACATGCATCGGGTCTTCAACGTAACAACGCCTTGCGAATCATTATAAGACAGGCGGTCATAATCTCGAAAAGTATGTTCTAACCGAAGTAACTGCGAAAACAAAACATTGGGCAAAATTAGTGCGATCGAATATACACCGGTTTACATAGTGTTAAGCTTATTGTGACAGAGGCTTGACCAAAATCTAAAGGATCATACACGTAGTCCGGCTAATATGTCTCAAAACCCTGATAAGCCAGGGATACACATCTTTAAACAAACACATTCTCGTTGTTTGTGTCTTTTGTATTTTGCCTTTACATTGTTCCGACCTTGACTATTGATCGCGAGGCAGTTCGTATTGAAATATAGTATATGTTTGTAGTCACTATTTGCCGATTGCAGAAAATAAAACAAAGTGTCACTAATTGATTGGTTCTCAGATCAATATCGTACCATCTCCACAGGATATCCGGAATTATTATAGAAGCTGTACGGATGCAGCCATTATGTGCAACGAACAGCCAATAGTCGATTATGCAGTTCTAAATGATCGGTTGCTTCTAATTTTAATAAAATATCATACTGTGAGTGTTACATTAACGTGGTTCGTCAACAGGTGGAATAGTGGTATGAATCTAAAAATAATAATTGCATGTGTAGTTAATTTGAGTTAATATTCGTTGACTACTTCAAAGGCGTTGAAGTCACTGAATGTTGCATTTGGGTACAACCATGCAAAACAGAAGAGGAAATAAAATAAATGTTCTTGTCGAAGCTTAAACTGCAGGTTGATTCGTGCAGTAGATAAGTATATGTTTGTACAAGTATAATACATTGTAACAGTATTATAAAATCTTGTTCTACAATGATGCGTCTATAAATCTTGAATTACATCTTTCATATTTGATTCAACACTAAATGATTGCAAACATATTTCTAAAAATGCACAAACATCGTAAGAGATAAACAATCGATATTCACATTGTATCTTTCGTCTACCTTGTTGTTGTTGCCATGCAGAATAATCAGCGTTTTTTTATATACAAAGAGGAGGAGAAACAGAAGTTTTCTTTTCATTTTTTGTTTTGTTTTGGTTACTAACCAGATGAAGCTACATAGACGGTGTGGTTTATAACGTTTACAAATACGAACATATATTTATTATGAAAGTTATGAAATGTATTATGATGTATTATAACATGTAAGCGACGAGCATAACATTGTATGAGACAAGACGGCAGACATATGCTGAGTAAAAGAAGACATGCAGCCACACCTCCTAACAGTAATTTGTTCATGAACATGTCAAAAGCCCTCTCGGCGGGTGTCAAGTTTCCAAACGTGTCGTGATTTCACCCACATGGGAATTTATCTAATTTTAGCGATCGGTTAAATGCCAACAGTCAAAAGTTAATCTTAGTCACGTTTTCTCTCTAGCTTTATGGCAAGCATCCGTGTACATATTCAAGATCACAGCCTTTCACTTACTAGTGGGACACAACAGACGTACTTGTTGTTCACAACAGCTACATTGATGTTGGTAAGAGTTTAATATTTTAGAAATTGAACGCAAATTAAGCTAGAATATGGTGGTAGCATAACGAATATGTATACACATGTTTTTCGTTGACATAATAAAGCATAAAACACGAATGCGATTTAAATATGTCCATTGACCAGTACTGGCCACTTGAGGGATATTGGCGGACATTGTTTCCATGGGTTAATACCGTCGGTTAAAACAAAACTGTTCAACTATGAGCAGTAGAAGAAGTAGTACTTGTGTAGCTATTGTTTTCTGTAAGCTTAGTAATACTGAAGTTGTTGTAATAGAAGCTAAAAAGGTAGAAGTAGTAATTGTTGTTTGTGTTGCCTGTAGTAATGTATTTAAAATACTACACGTAGTAGCGTCAGCACTATGTAACTAGTAATGGAGTAAGTATGATTTTACTTGCTATCGAAGCAACAGGAGCAACCGAAGAAGTAATCAAGTCCAATAGTACGAGGAGTTTTATATACATTTCTGGCGGTTGTAGATGTATTTGCTGCAATACTATTGGCAGTTGTTGTCGAATTACATGTGACTTCAGTAGTAGCAGCTATAGTTGTAATAAATGTAGTTATTGTTTTATTAGAAGTAGTTGTATTAGATATCTATTAAACTCGTATTTCTGGTTAAACAATTACGCAGTACTTAGTGAAGATAATATCCTATATTTTTTTCTAGCAGAATGATATGCTAGAATAACGTTTAAAAACATATCATCATCACGATGAACACACATACATACATACATACATACATACATACGCACGCAGGAACGCGCGCGCACACACTCCCACACACACGCATGCACACATGTACACATGCACACATGCACACATGCACACATATACACATGCATATATGCATGCATACATATATGCATGCATACATACATGCATACATACATGCATACATACATACGTACATGGTCGTCGTTTCCATGTACTTAATAGTTTCACTATATTCGCCATATGTAAGCACATCTATGAGGTGATTATTCGTATTCTGTTCATATTGTTTCGCATTTTTCTAGACATTGTACTTGTTTATTGTCCATGTGATTCAGATAAGATTTCACTGGATGGTGCTACTAATAATAAAAACGATCGAAATTACTTGTTCATAGCATCTCAACATTCAAGTTAATTTAAAAATTGTGCGTGCACATGTAATTCATCTGCAGTTTGTTTTGTCGTAAGAAAGGTAAACAAAAAAGCAACAATAAGAAATTAAATCAACGGTATGGAACATGTCATACTTCCTTATGTCGAATCGAAATATCCGTACACATGTTGTTCGCTAAACCAATTATTCATTTAAATAACATATTGAATATATAATACTGTATATAAAACATTAAGAAATTCACATAATTAAACATTTATGTTTTGCTGCCAGTCACATAGACATAGTATAGATAATAAGGTCACTAAATTATTGGGTGAATTGGAGGATGGACGAGAGTAAATAAAGTGACATAGATATGTAATCAGAAAAGCAGATAGGCTGGGCCATTTACATAATGGCAGCATTAAACTTGGCAATGCGTTCTAACATAAGTAATGTTGAATTAGACTTTCACTATTTCTGTTTTTAATGAACACGTAGGTGACATTTTATTTACTATGCGCATTCATTGCTAATACCCCGATTGTCAAATTAAAGTTCATTCATATTCTATGAGCATGTAAGGCGCTCAAGAAATATGATAAAGGGTCAAATAATGTGTTTATTGTAAAAAAAACAACGTTTCTGTGGTTCTGATCCTTGAACTAGAGAAGGAAATACAAGAGGAACATGAACAGAAACGCACCCTTAGTACTGCAAAATCCGAACTTGTGGATAGGCGTTATTAACTAGAAGCTGTGTCAAGACATTTACGTTTACAATTGGATCGATCGATCCATCTTTCTATCTTAGATTGCGAACTTAAAACAAGTTTTAGTAATATGTCTGTTCCATAGCTTATTCTTAAGTTAGTCTGATAAAAAATAATCAACAATTACGTGCGATTATCTGTCATGCTCCTTCTTACAAATGGTCTGCTAAAATGAATATTGTGTGTATATATCATTTAATGGAACCGATAAATCTACCAGACGTCTCCGATCTATTGAGATATCTAAATTTCCAAACTGAAGGCGGTTGAAGCACAAGTATTAGAAGGCTGGTAGATGGCATACAACGACGTGAAACTCACATTACTGAAATACGCAACGAATTCTGTGTTCTAAATTATCAGCTGGAGATCCCTGATCTGTAAGCTTCTGGCGCCATCGTTTTTATCTTTTTTTCAGCCAAGTCTGACAGTGACTGTTTAATGAATTGCACAATCGTCAATTTACGTAGTTGGAGCGAAAACCACTGCAAAATCCACACATATATATATATATATATATATATATATATATATATATATATATATATATATATATATATATATATATATATATATATATATATATATATATATATATATATATATATAAAATCCACATCGTTTAAGTTAAAAAAATAGTGCTTAAGGGCGGAAATCGTCGGCATGGTTCATATATTACTTGTGTTGTATTATAACGAACAGTATGCTTGTGGGAATGTTGCCTATGTATTGAACAAAACATGACAATAGGGCAATATATCAAGTTATATTGTCATGTATAGTTATGCTTATAAAACTGTGTTCAATCGTTCGTGTGTTGTTGAAAACTAAGACTTTGTTGCAGGTAAAGAAACGTCGAAACTTAATCACAAAAGCTTATCAAGGAAAGCTAATGACGTAGACTCTTAACCGGGTTGTGCTGCCTGAAACACCATGCAAATATGGAATATATAATCGATCTTGTCCACAAGGGCAGAGATAATGTTGCCTTATCGTTATTTTACCCATGCACGATACGTTCATGTTTCTTAATAACATAGGCATACATGTATAAATTATTATAAATTCTGCCTGATTTGAGAAAAAACAAACACAACACACAGAATCAAGCAAATCGTTTATTTAAACAACCTAAGTATTGCTTAGCGAACGTAAACGGTGCATACATACACCCATTCAGCACTTCATATTTATTACAAATATATTGTAACCATAAAGGTAATCAGTGCAGTGTTTATTGTAAACGTATGCGAAAAGCATCACGAAGTTTCAGTATAAGGACATGCTTAGATTTTGTGTGTAGGTAAGTATTGACACACACACGCGTTGTCAAGAAATACATGTCTGAATTGCTTTATTCCTGATTGAAATTATGTTTAATCCGTTTCTTTACTACTTGGAATGATTCATCTGTATGTATCAGTTATTTAGCACAGGTGGTTACACGTTTGATTCGGATTTAAATTAACTCTATCAACATATACACATAGCACAGTTTCAACCAAAGCATACTTGCTGAGAAAAGGAAACCACGGTATAAGCAACAAATAACATTTATATTTTGTAAACAAGTGCTGACAAGCTAAAAAAAGAAAAAGAGAAAGAAAAGGGAAGAAATCCGCATCAAGTGTTTCACCATAGACTAATCTAAGGGACGTAAACACACGTTTCATTTCATCTTAATTTCCAACAGTTACGTCTCTTCACTGATTTTCCGTTCTGCCGGGTCAATGTGATACACACTTACAGATCAATCTCATACAACGACTTCTCTTTTGGATCTGTGGCTATTATCTTCGTTCATCTTTGTGTTAAATATGTTCCTTATTGAGAAGCAAACTTTTCGACACATAGTCCATGTTATGATCTGTTTATATGATATTTTCTGTAGCTAATGCATATATTCACAATATATAAAGGTTATACATGTCGCACATTGTGGTTTCTTTTTCTAAGTAAAAGCAAGGACAACAGTTATACTCCATGTTTGTGATTTGTAAAGTAGAATCCTTTCGCATATGATTTCAAATCAGCTGTTAGCATGCAGGTACACTTTCTCGGCGTCCTTCTGCTTTGTGGAGAGTCTCTGCTTTGTCCGTGAATATGTTACCGTAATCAGTAATGAAGTATGAACCAGCAAAATATATCTCAAAGAACAAGTATCAACAACGAGGTTGCGAAAGAAATATAACAACAACACAAACCACACACACAAAACGTTAATCAATCTTGCAAGTGTAATATAACAAGTCATATTGCTGAAATCCTGACAGAGAAAGGTTCACGAATTAATAAAATCAGCCCCCTAATTACCTAGGAAATCGTCTGAAATGTCTATTTTATACAGTAATATGTACTCACAGAACAAACAATTGGGTAAATATTCATGGACACATAAGAGCGTTTTGTTCTCCAATAACGGCCCGGCAGCATACGCATGTACAACATAAATGCTGAAATCGTGTATGTTCGCCATTTCTTTTTTGGAGATTTAAATTTTATCTTAGTACACTATTGCTGATACTACGCTGCTAAAGCGAACGTGGTCTACTGTACGATGAATTATACTGACAACATATGAGTAAAACACAACCACGTAAGTATCTTATATTGCTTTTTTTTAGTTGTAATGGTTTTCAACTAGTTTGTTCTGAATATAATGATTGTTGTGGTAAGAGTAAATAAACGTTGATAAAATGTATGTTCACTGGCACAAAGACAAATGGTGAAGTGGGGAGCGTGGGTGCTTTCTACGCTGGCGACCCGAGTTTGATTCCAGGAGAAGGATTTGTTTTTTTCTTGTTCTGTTTTATAGGTATTTATTATTTTTTCTGGTATCATTTTTTAAAACATTGCGACCTTTAATGATGCTTATAAATGTTTAACTAAAGGGTTAACTTTCATTAAAACACAATAAACGGATATTTGTGTACCAATTTGATTTATAGTTTTAGTTAAATGAATGTAGATTTCTACTCTTATTATACTATTTTCAATTGTTATATTTTTATGTGTACACCTGTTTTGGTGTTTAGCCACTATTTATAATTCAGCTAAGGGTACACGTTTCATATTGATCTAGGTGTTCGTTTAAACTCAGTTTCCCAATGTTCTAAATTGGTTGATTAAAGCAATTTATTAATCTTTGCAGAATGCCGAAATTCTACAAGTGTGTGTCATGCAACAAACGGACCAAATCAAAAGAAAGAAGATGTAAACACTTTTATTCAAATAAATAAGTTATCAACAAGATCTCTTCTAATGACAGAATAAGCAATAAATGCAAACACAACTGTTATACATCTGACCGACAGACAAAGACCAATATACCAGTACATTAACACACAACGATGATCCAGGCTATTAGCCATATCTTGCAAGGACTAACGCCGATTCAATTTTAAAACACATATTTCAAAGCAACATGTAGGACAGCAACATTTGTCTAGGGTGAGTATTTTCTTGTAATAGATCGAGGCTTCAGCGTTGATGCTTCATAGTGCAGGCACGATGGTTTGTTGAGTTAGCAAATGCCAGACTAAAGCGGTACAAGTATTTAGACAAGTTTTTGCCTACCAGCCGAGTGTTCTTCATCTGAGACTTTGTTCGGATAGTTTGTGCTTTGTGCAAGAAATACTGCGCCGCGTTTGCGACACATAAAAACAGAATGACGCATTGGCTGTTCACATGAGAAAGTCATCTGTAAAGCTAAGACAGAAACATATTAACACTAAATTCATGTACGACTTGTACTCAATATTGACTATTTTCTTCTTGCGTACGAGAGTGTGTTGAGGGTGGACGCACAATCTATGCAAGTAAAGCAGATAACAACTTGCTCCGCTTTAAGATTCAGAGTTGACACCAGTCTTCAAAACATTACCTGCTGGCTCAAATACACCATTGTTTCTTGGTAATGTAAATGTAAGGCAGGTGCTAAAGATGTTTAGTTTGCTCTCATATTGCTGCTATTTTCAGGTACTTATGCAAAGCAAGTCATTTTGACCAACATGCATTTTGTGTAAGGAATTGTTGTCATTTTCTCTCTGATGTCCGGAACTTGCCATACACAGGTGATTCATTCAACTGATTCAATGACCAGTGGGGTAGAGAAGTAACATGCCATTGTTATAATTGTACAACATCTTCTACTTCTGCTACTATCCCCATCATCAGGTGGGCCCCATATTCATCCGAAGTTTCAACGCAACACTCTACGCCCACCTACGGTACATCCGACTGGATGTATTCAAGTTCCAGCCTGGGGATAGTAAGCCTCTAAAAACAATGAAGGATTTATGTCACTACATATTAATTTATAATTGTAGGAAGTCTTGGTAAAAGTCAATTTATTAAAATTATGTGTAATGAATACATATATAGATGCAAGCTGACACTATTAAAGTGATAAATTACGAGTAGCCAGAGTTGTATCAACATTACACAAATCATAATTCAACATTGCAAAATGTTTGTTTTAAAAACTACTTAAAATAAAGCAAGTTATTGATATTTCATTATAGAACGAAATGAACACTACAGTCTGTATGTGCTTTTCTATACTTAGTATATAGTTGTTGACATGTTTATATATGTTAGAATAACGGTATATGAAACCTTAAAAAAAAAAAAAACAGACAACAAGTCGGCGGTCAGAATAACTACCATTATTGCTTTTTATTGAAAATGCTACCTACCATAAAGTCTCTTAATTATTCTTTGATAGTCTGGTGGTCTTCAGCACTCGGTTTTATCGCGATACCTGTGAACAAACATGTCATTCATCATTCATTGTTTAACCCCTTGACTGACATGTTTTCTTCAATTTATACTTAACAATATTTTATTGCCTGTCATCATCATACTTTGCATCGCCATTATCATTAACACCACCATCGTCATCACTACCATGGACGAACACGTAGCAACTGATTATCATCACGAGACCTACGTATTTCATAAAACCTATCAACAATCCAAGTATCATCATAGCATTATCATCATCATCATATGATTAACACTACAAATCAGAAATCACGGTTCTATTGAGTAAACTTCATATCCAGATTTGTATCATAATCGATTCTACGAATAATTGGCCCCGTACTTAAATTCAATATCCTTAACTGCTACGTCTCCTATGAAACCACCTACCTCATTTCAGGTCAAGGCCAGTATCAGTTCTGTAGACTTCTTTTATTTTCCTTAAGATCAACACGTTTTCTGAAAACTTAACGAAGAAGCATCGCGTGTTCACTTTGGTGATGGACGTGATTAGTACATGTAGTTTGATATCAGTGTGATAGAGAAAAGTAGGTTTTAAAAGTTGAGAGATTCTTTGATAACAATACAATATATTTAGCTTAATGATGTATTTTCAATAACACACAGCACATGGTATACTGGTAGAGTGGTTTCCCCTAGTTGGGCATGTATTCGATTTGTGCAATTTTACTCGAGTAAATAACACTAATAATATTTCATAATAGTTGTCAAAATCGATGTTCTTGTTGTAGTTAATAATCAATCTTCACTTGTTGTTAATTGTCACAATGTAATTGTGTGTCACTAAAATCATATACGATATATCTTAATTAATCCATAGCTACGATACGCCTCTTGTACACGTGTGCGATTGTCGTAATTTGTCTTGTTATCTTTTTTTTAATGCGATTTATATTTGTGCTATTTTCTTGAATACGAACTACTTACATACTAAACATACGTCTTTATAACATTTCTGGAACTGTCTTTTGTTTAAGATAGTTTTTATAATTCCGCATCATTTAACGTCGTCTGAGTGACGCCGAGGTCAAACCTGTGCTGGTCTCAGACTTACGACGTGCGATTTATTTTGCCTTGTAGACACAACTAATATTTAGTAAGTCCAGAACGGTAATTAGTTAAGATTTTAGACACTTTGTAGAATTGATTATCATTTTCTTTTTCAATTTTCATTGTGGGTCATTTTAAAGCCTTTGAAAACCTAGCCATATAACACTGAGAAATTAAAAATGTTCTCTGTTGTTGCAGTAAGGCCAATGATCTCGTCGCTTAAAATATAAAACATTGTTAAGTAAACAGTTAAAAATTACTCATGCATCTTAGGAAATAGATTGTTGTCATTAAGCGTATGTACGTGACATTATGACCAACGTCTTCGCCTACGATACACTTCACATTGTAATACAGTGAAAGTTAGATTTATGTTTGATCGAGTGCCCGTAAAAATAGTTTAAGCTTCAATAGAACATTTGATAAGGAGACAACTAAAGGACAGCTCGATTATCTGATTAAAGTGTTTGCCGATTTTGAACTATGTATACACTGTGCGAAAAAAACAACAACAGCGGTTACCTCTGTGCAATGAGCAATGCTAACACGTGTCAATATGTAAATGAGATAAGATAATGGACAACTACAAAGAAAATGCTCTATACATTTAACAAGGCAACAACATGTATGTCCATTATGCCCATGACATTGGAGCTTTGTCTTTCACGAACGTGGGGAGATTATATGCATTTTATTTTTGATTTTGATAAAATTTATAAAATGATATAATAGGAGTACCTACAGGCAAACAAAAGAAAAGTTGACTGAATCAAAAAGCAATAAGATGCCCTATACAATTTCAATTGTTGCAATCGCATTACACCGTCTACGTGCAATCCGCCGTCAATATTGCCTTACAACTAATTATCATCTGTAGGCGCTCTGGCTTGGCTCATATAGACTTGTAATTACATTTCCATTTCACAAATGTGTCAACATTCAAACCGTATATAATATCATGGCGGTTTTATTAAACAAATACTGGTAATTTAATTCAACAAAAAGTCGGGATAAAGTTGGAAATTATCAAAAGTTCTATAAGGACGTAATTTTGTAAGGCTGTATAAGGGTTCATGTTTCAAAATAAAATCTACTACTAATACTACTACTAGACATCAGATTTAGCCCGACAGTTAGATATGGTTACCGCGACCGCTCTCCCTCCCCCCTTCCCCCCAGATTGTTTTCATGGGTACCAAAATGTTCGTTAGATATGGAATCTCTATTGTACTAAAAACAAAGACATCTGGGCTATATGCAAACTAATGGTTTCAATGGCAAATCTCAGGACATTTTGATAGGATGTTATGTTTAGAAATGCGCTTATAACTTTTAAAAAATGGGATAGAAGTATACAACTGCTAAATACTATACTATACTACTCAATTAAAGGATATTGAATGGTCATTGCGGTCATGTGTCAATTATGCAAATTTTCAGTTATGAATATATATAAATTTAATTTGAATCTAGCACTATACTTTATTTTTGAAAAGTTGATTAGATTATTTTCATTTAAAAGCAATATGCAAACAAATTCAATAATTTCTAAAATAATATACATACCACTATTTGTCTAACACATGTTCGTCAAAGTTTCATATGATTTGGATCATGTTATGATTTTTCATGATATTTTATTTACTTCCGTTTAAAGTTTGCTTATTCAACCGTGATTCATAATTTAGCTAGAAGTCTGCTAACTAACCATAGCTTGAAAATAATAACTGTTGTATAATTTCCTTAGTGAAGGCTATATATCATCGTATGCTTAAAATAGTTTGTTATGCAAAATAGCCAACATGAATACGCATATATCTAAATGGGAATCTAATAGTAGACTTTATTCTTTTGAAAAGTTGATTAGATTATTTTATTCAAAGGCAATTTTCAAACAAGCTCAATATACGTACCCCTACTAGTCTAACACATGTTGGTCTAAGTTTTATATGATTTGGTTCATTTTATGATTTTTAATGATTTAATATATATATATATATATATATATATATATATATATATATATATATATATATATATATATATATATATATATATATATATATATATATATATATATATATATATATATATATATATATATATATATATTCATTCAAATTTTGATCACTCAATCTAAATGCCTAATTTTGCTAATGGACTGCTTATAATTAACCATAAAGTTGAACAGCACTTGTTATATCGTTCCTTAAGTGAAGGCTATCGCTAAACTTAGATTTAAAATGATAAAGTATGCTGACACATAACAGACCATTTTAATTAAGGTCCTAGTACGTTCTTTATGTAACTTATTTCCAACCAGTGCAATGAAACATCTTCTACATTTCCCTTTGTTAAGCAAACTCCCTCGGTTGAAAGACTCCTTTACAAGTTAAGTCAGCCTTACAATTACCGGGTATCACATTCATATAGGTATTGTGTTACCGTGTTTAATTATCCTCTAACCATTCAAACTCCTGAATACTTTAGCATTCCTATAGCCTACCGTGCTTGCAATTCGTGAATCTTAATTTTCATACTTATGATGGTTATAAGACCTGCATGTTAAACAAATTCGCCCACACGGATCAAGAAAGGTAGATAGAAATTTGAAACCCATATGCAGTCGTAATGTCTTGTTGAAAACACGTATAATATAACAAAACGCATATTAATAGTAAGGCAATAGCACAACTGGTTGGAATAGTTAAAATTTGTATGAACTTACTGAGGTTTATATTTCTAATGCACAGTATAAATATGCCTGTAGTTCATTAAAATTATTTGTAGATAGCTAAAATAATACATTTTTTAAACTAACCCAAAATAACTAAGCAATCCTATTTGTTGGACCATAAAACACGTACAACTTTGATCATGTTTAACCCACGATAGCGGTACACGATGTTAGTTGTCTCACGTTGATGGTGCATTTGTTTCATTTACATTGTTTGTCATCGGGAAAAATAATTCAGTGTATCTTAGAATATGGTACTCTACCAACCAGGTGTCAAGTTGTCACTGTTTCTGACTGACCAATATAAGGCCGTTTAAAGGCGGTGACTATTTATTTTCTGCCTTATGTATGATGATGGTACTGATTCTGATGCTGATTCTGATGATGTTGATTCTGATAATTATGTTGATGTTGTTGTTGGTGGTGGTGCAGTTCTGTCAGTGTTTATGATTTTAGCAACTTCAGTATATTCAAAGGTACTGCGTAATGTATAATATCTACCACTGAGAAACAAATCACGTTTGATTTTCAGACATTCGATACGTTTTCCTCCCATACCAAATGCATAATGCATATATTCAATTATATTATTTGTGTCTGTATTTATTATATATAGTAATATATATTATTAACTTTATTATGTCGGTACGGGTTGGGTTGGATAAGTTTGTTAAATTGAAGGAGCCGATGGGTTTAGTTGTCAACGTTGATTACTAAATAAATGGACGCGCTGAACGTTGAAACTAAGTGTGTATCTTTTCACATGCACTTTCTAATGTCAAAGTGCACAAATGCAAGTGTTGATTAATACGTATGATTGATTGACATTCACAATTATGCATCATTTATATCATATCCCTTAGTTATATAGCTGTTTAATTCACACAAAAGATAAAAGCTCCATGCTATATAATCATTGTTTGTCTGTTGAGCAATACAATCTGAGAACTTTGTCGTGAATAGACCTGTTATGGCATTTCGTTGTTAAAAATCCATAATGCCTGTAGAACTGTTGACAAAGGAATACTACACAAGCTTACTGTATGCATTACTTTAAGGAATAATAAAAATACAAATACAATTCACTAGTTCCTGTATGTCACTTGTACAACCTAATTGCAGGCATGTGATCTCCACTTAGATTGTTTGAAAGGGACTGGAATTTCATTGGTATAATGTACTGTAAAAGTTAATGAAGTTTATCAAAATTGATATATGTGTCCCGTGTCATTTGTTCTTTCTCTTCTTTATTACGAAAAAAATATTAACCATGCAAACAGAGAAAGTTACCTTTCTCTTTTTACAAAAGCTCCAGATATCAACTGTTTCATGTCGTTAACCATATTTCTGGCTCTACGTGTGTTGTTTTCAATGTGTTATCAATGACCTCCGTGTTTTAAGGTTAAGTGTTCTGTTTCATGGTATACCAACCGAATTATTTCCATATCTATTTTCGTACTCATTTATTTTTTATCTTATACTTTTCACTGTGTTGAAAGGCTGCAATTATGTCCACTCGGATTTCTGTAACAACACTACATTCAGTTATGTGCAAACGCATTCCTTTGCGCCGACTATTGACGTTTGCCTTTAATTGTGTTCTGTGTTAGTGCTAAATATTGAAGGCTGAACTCGTTTGTATTGAGTTATGTCAGAAGATAATTTACCCCGATCGTTTCATACTGCTAAACCTATGCAAATTCAAACCGTATGGACTGATAAATACATCATTAATCATAATTATTAAAAACGTATATAGCTTGGCCGACAACGTGCACCCATAAGTATGCACTGTGTCAATATAGACAAAGCAAAACTGATTAAATGCACTAAAGATAACTGAAATACTGTTGGTGACACAATAAAC
Source organism: Sinonovacula constricta (assembly GCA_007844125.1). Lineage (NCBI taxonomy): Eukaryota > Metazoa > Mollusca > Bivalvia > Cardiida > Solecurtidae > Sinonovacula > Sinonovacula constricta. The sequence continues at coordinate 5,413,303 of CM017564.1, forward strand.
CCAAACGCAGTTAAAGTGTTGACATTGTATGTGAACAAAATACCCACTATTACACTTAAGTATGCAACATTGTATGTTGTGTGAACAGGCTCTTTCTCTCTCTCTCTCTCTTTTTCTCTATCTGTCTCTCTGTGTGTGTCTCTCTCTCTCTGCCTCTCTCTGTCTCTCTGTGTGTCTCTCTCTGTCTCTGCATCTGTCTCTCTCCTTTCCCTTTATCTCTTTCTCTCTCTCTCTCTCTCTCTCTCTCTCTCTCTCTCTCTCTCTGATGGCCATTTGCCTTTTAATCAACAGTGTTTACAAAATACAAAAATCGGGGTATCTACATAAACTGTCTTTTCTATCCCTGCAGCAAATAGAACGGTCATGTAATTACGGGAGCCATGACCGTTCTTTCGCCATATTCAGCATATTTGTATGTATAAAAACCTTGAGAAACAGTTCATTATTTAGGATGTGTACGTTTTATTGTTGTTGTTTTTTTGTTGTTGTTGTTTCATTCTAAGATCAATTTAAGTTGTTTCTATTCAGGCGTGTTTTGGTATTATTTGTTGATCAACATTTTAATCAGTTACATGATAAAATAGACGTTAGCTGCCTCAATAGTTCTGCTAAATGGAGCGTCAATACAAATAGCATATATGTAATTATGCAAATCCGCACAAACACACAATGATAAAACGTCGTTTAAACAAAAGTCCTAAAGCCAACTTGTTGAAGTCCTAGTCCAGATATACCGGACTATTTGTATAATACCGAGTTGAAATGAATCGAAAAACAATTATAAAGTTGTAAAGTACTTATTGCCAAAAGGTATGTATTTCCATTTTAATGCAACATTGGTTAAATGAGCATATATATCTGAAATCGACCAGTACTAGGGCTACGAGTCTTCGAATACACATTTAACCTGAAATTAAAATTGGGTCAACATTCAGTATCCTTGACATACATACTTTTTTTAACGTCAGCTGGTCCGTAATGTCATTCTCTAAATATGATGTTTAAGGTTATATTTGCGTGTTCAACTTTCTGAATTTAATGTATGTACTGACATATGTCTAAATTAGAAAATTACGTAATGTGCAGTATGAGTGCAATTATCTTTACTTAATTATTTGTGAACATATTGACACATCGCTCTTTATTCGTTTGTAGTAATTATGTATGTTTTCCAGTCTATTCACCAGTCTATTCAACCAACATGTGATTAAGCAAATTAGTTGAATACAAGCAAGTTGCTAGCAGAAAGTGTTACCTCTGTATTGTATAATGTACTGTCCCTAGTGTTATGTAGGGAAAATATTAATTTTGCTGTAACGCTTTATTATTAAAAGCCGATTGTCATGGTGTGCAACATAAGAACTAAACACAATGCATGACGATTTTCGACTGTGATCGATTTACAAAGAATAAATTGCTTTAAAATTAATAAGGATGTGGTGTTTTATTTACCGCGTGCGGACAAAACTGGTTATAAGAATGACAATCGTAATTTGAGGATTGGGCCTTGAAAAGCATAACTTTACAATACACGTGTAAACGGTATCATAAAGCGGACGCATGATAGACAATGCTGTTCTTGGCATCTTGTTTTGAACGCCCGGTTTGCAAATTGGAGAAATTAATATGTTGATATTGGTGCAATGTATCATTACCATTTAACATTACAGACTGCATGAATACTTATTTTTGTTCGTCTACAACTAAAAATACGTGGGTAAATTGATTTTACAGATGAGCGAGAGGAGGATTGCAACAGGACATGGAGAAAAAGTTATAATTGAAAAAAAAAATGATTATATGAAGGAGATAAATAAAGTCAAGATTAGAAGAGAGAGTGCAGAACTATTTAGAAATATAAACATGAAGCCATGCAAGTTGTCGGTCGTATGAAAAATAATTGAATTTGCAAAGTTTGGATTCTGTGATTACTATATTCCTTTTGTAAACAATAAAATCGTAACACCCCCGGATGATAATATGCGGAGAAGGAAGAAATGTGGGTTTAGGATCGCAATTTAAAGATTGAATTTCAATCATAAATATATAATGTTTTTTTCCTTTTAGAGCTTTTAACTTTATGGACATGCGAGCCTTTTATTTTAATCTAGAAGCTATTATATGTTGAAAAATGTGTAAAGATAATGCATCTTTACTAGCCTAATCCGGATTCGAACAGTTATAGGGTATACATGTTCCCAACAGATTCATGTGGCTGGAACCGGACATAAAAAACTATATTGTATACATGTTCAACCCAGATTTATATGACTTGAGCCGGACATGGAAATCTATAGCGTATACATTTTAAAATTAAAATGTATCCACTCACAACCTAACTTCTTGCTCTTATATTATACCACCAACTATTTATTGTTATCTTAAAGAAAATGCTTATCAATGCACGCGATGTTAGGCAAAGGTCCAATTCAGAATATTGCCTAAGGGAAATGAAGTCCAAAGCCAATTTAATAAGATAAATGGTTGACAACACAGGGCACACGCGTTGTGGATATGCATGGTTAAGCTACAGACTATAATGCTATCTAGCTGTATATGTTTACATTTGTCTACCGAAGAAAATAAACATTATCTATGACTAAATTGTAAAGCAAATAATCACAAGTGCAAAGGGATCCATTCTAGCTTTAAATAAACTGGACAAAGAGTCATGAAATTAGCGTCTATTTAAACTGTATCTTTAATACACCACACAAAATTAAAATGCTTTACCGATCCTTCGCAAACGGCCTTCTATCATGCATTCTCTTTATGAGGTAAACCAAATAATCTTAACCATTGTTTATTTATAAAAATGTATCAATAAGCCTGAAATTAATAACAGTATGATCATAAGCTCATAAAAAGGGCAAATTCATGAGATTGAATGTGCAGATAAAGTATCATCATCTATACAAATTATTCCGGTTGTTTGTTTGTTTTTTGCAGTTGTTTTTCCATTACGCTATCTTGGCGATAAAGTTAATGGCAATGTTATTAATTCGCTTGACATGCCCTGCTGAATATTTCTGTTTAGAGCATGTTTTTTTTTTCCGACTGATCCTTTCAATTCGGTAGCTTTCCTTTGTTTGCTCTGTGAGTGCAATTGCGACTAAGTGTCATTGTTACATTTAAATTGTTCATTAGCCGGTAATTCATTAGTATTGAGGTACGTTACATCAACACCGCTTAACAACAACCGTTTCTCAAAGCACAGAACACACAATGGCATGGGCTGTTTTAGGGTGAAGAACTCATGAGTTATGTCCAATAAAGGATTACGTACCCTTATGAATCGGTAATTATCAACTAATATCGGGTAATAATCGGAAAGTCGCTCTAGCCTTATTCAGAGAGTTTTTGTAATGACCCTTTTAGTCATTGTTTATTATGTGTTGGTGTTGTTTTTTTTTCTCTGTGATGTAATTATTTGACCAATATGGCGGCTGGCATACTTGACATGCGTGGAGACACCAAAAGATAGTCCTAGTGTAACGCGCCAGAGAGTGGGAGATGTTTTACAAACCTAGTTATGTGTATGCGATTAAAGTATGTTTGGCGATATCCTACTGTGCTTACATGTAATGCATTTAAATTTTGCATTTTAAATTAACACTACCAAATCTGGTCACAGGGAACAACTAGGAGTTCACAAAGGTGTTGTTCAAGCAGAAACCCTAAAAAAGTAAGTTGTTATTTTTATGGTAAATGCGGTTCGGTATTATTGACTGAGGTCACATTTATTAAGCATTATTTCAATCTTGAATAGAAGCATAGCAACTGAACAGCAGAATATATAGGAATCGTCGATAACGTCATACTCGTTCTGATGTAGGGCTGAGAGTATAGAACCTGAAGGGTATAAAGAGAATCCGAACGAGACAAACAACTCTCCTGTTGTTGTTGTTTTTGTTGTTGTTGTTGTTGGCTCTCACCACTCGGTAAAGTAACACAACTGACAATATTCCATTTAAATCGATGTTCTAACTTAATGACATTACAAGGAAAACTAGATTAAGGCATGTCTGACATAATATTCCGAAAATAGTTTTATATAAAATGACATAATTATATATGGTCAGTGCGTCACTTGAACGACTGTATTATTCCGTCCACTGCCTGATCTAATCATAGTTTTTTAAATAACACGCATGCAGTTTCTGTCATCAATTATAGTAATCGTGTAAATTAACTATTGCACGTGCTTGTGAATTTCTTTGCATAAACCTCATTTTGAACAGTTTTTAATACAGCATATTTGCACTGTTCCTGACCAAAACGAGCGTATGCTTGAACAAAAGAAAATGATAACTGAATGTTCACTTCCATGTACAACTTTACTTCCTTTTCGATTGTCAGCACTTTCATCGATAGAATCTCATTTACCTTTTACATTGACAATGTTGTTTGCGCCGGTGTTTCTAAAAATAGTAATTCTACCGAAACTCGCAAAATAGATACCAGTGTAATAAATATCGAATCTTCAGCGCCGCACACTCATTGTGCGTCTTGAATCGATAAAAGGTTGGCGCCAAGAACATGGTAAGTTGACTTATATGTTTGTCTAGAGCGACTAGCCTATTTATATTTTAGTTTAAGTTTGTAGATTTGAAACAATAATGCATTAGCTATGATGCTTTCAAATTTGATAGTTTGAAGCTATTTATTGAGTTTAGACACTTTTACAATCGGATCATAATTTCCTGTTTACGTTACAGATTAAAGTTAAACATTTAGATGGAATACGAATAGATACAACTATTATACAATCGTATCCATGTACTTTGAATAACTAACATCTAATTGTGTAATGAAGAAACAGCTTTTGGATCCATCGCATGACCAGTAAATGTAAAGTAAGACCATCCGTGATGACTGTAGTATACAATAATCTTATGTTTCATAAAACAATAAAACAACATTAAAGCATTGTCGACTTGTGTATCCTGAAACAAACTTCTCAGTGTAATTGAACATTTCTAGTTTTATTCTTTAAAACACAGATTTGGTTTTATTTAAACTGACAATATCCACATTACTAATAATATGTATTGTTTGATGGAGACAAACATACAATTAACTAACTATGTGTGAATAGAACGGTGTATTTTCCAGTCTAGAAATAGTAAGATGTATGCTTATACAAGATGCGGTGCCACTGGAACCATTCATATAATGCATTAATGTTTTAAATACTTGAACATAACGATGCAGTAACTCATGCAGTGGTAACAACAGACAAATATATTTTTAGTATTTGCTGACGTGAAATAAGCGACATAATGTTTAAATTGTGCGTGAGGCATTGTAACTAAAAGTAACCGAGTTTGTTGTATTTACTACAATTTTGCCATTGTAGAAGCTATAACTTTTAAATTATTTAAACACGTTCTCGGTAAAAAGTTATAATTAGCAGACCGTTGCAATCAGTTGAGTGTTGATGGTGTTGTCAGAAATGTTCGCTATTAAATATATCTACAGGAACTAGAAATTAACACAAACTTGATGATCCGTTTACTGAGACAAGCTTTCGTCTGGAAACGTATTATGTAATGTTTATTTTCAAGAAATCAAACTTCAGAAAAAAAAATACACACAAAACAAAACAATAACAAAAAGAAAAAAAAAACAAAAACAAAAAAAAAACAACACATCATTTTGACTTTGTTAATCACAGTAATAAAAAAAAACACCTTTCTCCAAGGTTCAAAACTACAATACGTTCTGTTAAGAATGTATTAAAATGTCACCAATACAAAACACAATTCGCAGATATTATGTTTATTTGGCATCATTCATAAATATTGCCTATTGTTCTCCATTCCTCAACGTGAAGGTAAATTATCACTGTATAACATAACGGCTCATTTGCTTCAACGTTTAATAAATGACCATTATTATTTTCACATTTGTTTCTTGTTATTCTTAAGTTTATAATTTTTTAGTATTAGGTTAATCAAACAGTGTTCGTTCTCTGTATATCATCTTTAACTCATTGAGTCAATTAACCATGTACATTCCCCAGTCAGCTCTGATACCATCTGGGGGTCTTATCTGCCAATTATGCCAAGGCGAATCTCCTATTAAATACTAGCCAGTAGAAGAAAGAGTTTGTGGGGGTGGGGTGTATACAAAACACAATACACATGTCAATTGGAACATAATCGAATGGAATTTGAACACATATGCAGCACACGATCACCTGAAATCGATCTTACAAACTTACATGTTCGGGAAAATAGAATTCACGGCAATAGTGAAACCAAATGAACACTGGAGACCAACTGAGATTCGTGTTATCATATTTAACAACGTTTGTTGAATTTACCAGAAAATGAAACACTTACTTTTTAAAATACAAGTGGACTACCTAATAAGATCTTATTATTTGCCATTAAAAACAATACATCAACGGAAAATAAATATCACTTAATTTTACAAAGTTTTGATAAATAAGGAAACGTTGTTTGCATGTAATCGCATATTCGACCCCGCTTTCTTTACAAAGACATTAAGCCTCCAGAATTAGATGGGTCATTTTTTGTTTGGTTTAATGTTTAATAATAAATAATAGGTCCGCTGAAAGTAATGTAAAGTTTGCGTTACATTATGTAAGAAAGTTACGTAAACGTTAAGTTGGCCCCCCATTGAATACTCTTCGCGGATTATGTGCTTTCAAGTTCAAATGTAAAATGTAAGATCATATGACACATTAACTAAACAGAAGAACTGTGTGAAGTATTATCAAAGGAATGTTCTTAGAAGGTAATTGAATATTAACAAAGATGTTTGCTGTGAACAACAATGATAATGTCTTCAAGTTAACACAATAAAACCTAATCGATTTCGAAAGGAAGAGACGCAGTTGAAACGAAAAAATATGACTTGCATAGCGATATATGTAATTCATAGTTACATGTTCAAGCACGTTAAGACAAGAATTATTGAAATCATATACTTGTATTTGATTCAGAACATGTCGTCGCCGCAATATGAACAAAAACACAGAAGCTTTGTTCAGGTTCCGTTGGCAATCTTATCAAACATTTGAGAACACATATTTGTACAAGCATGCCAGTGGGATTACTTACACAATTGCACAGGCAATAAACGTGTACACTTTAATTGTCGGTAAGTTGTATAATGTAAAATAATAAGTGTTCTTACTGTTAGGAAATGTGTATACAAAACCCCGTATAGAAACAAATCATGTTCGAGTATCAGACTTTTTGATATTATTTTCACCATACATCAAGTGTATGTTGCATCTATTTAGTAATGCTACTTATGTATGTATTTATTTATATTATTAGAATCTTAGGTCTATAAGGGATGGGTTGGATGAGTTCGGAGGGATAAAGTGGGGGCCTTTTTGGAGTGGTTGGGTTAAATTGTCAGAACTAGTCATCGCCATTTTATGATGTTAACACAATCTGAATTTGTATACAATTAGGAACAGCATTATTCATTGTATTTTCGACTTCTTCGCATCCATATTTTAACTTTAAACCATGCCTATTTAACCAACTAGCTTTCCAACAAGAGTTACCCCTCTAACACATCCATACGCTCCCAAATTACCCCTGCATAAATTTACTCAATACAAAGAACACACAACAACAAACCCGCTATGACACAAACCATGCAAGAAGACCGCCTACGCCACGAGCTTATAGGAAACAAACATCAAACCCGTCCAATCTACGAATAATATCCAACAATACTACCCGAACAATAATCAGACTCAATTGACCCACACTACACAAGACATTCAAGGCATCACCTAGTTCATATAATCAGTACAAAAACCTCTCACAGTCCATTATCCTGCTCACACTCTCTACACCATTAATACCAACAAGCCAAACTTCGAAGCAATGAAACCGTAAATAGGAGAAAAAGAAAAAAAAAATATGTGGAGGAAGAATAATAACTATCCAACACCTTACCTGTTCACAGACATACAAAACAGAGGTAATCCTTAACAACTAACCAAAAACATGCATAACTAGTTCATAAATATTTATTCATAACTGTTGTTATGCACACACAAATACACGCAGACACACACATACACAGTTACCACACACCGACACATATACACACACCATGCATATACTCAATCGGGCATAACATAGCAGAAGCAGATCTATATATTTTATTGGGCATCTATGTCAGACAACTGTGCTGATTTATGATGTACTCACTGTTTTAATTTAACAATCGTATTATACCGGCTTTTAAAGTCATCGTTTGCTAAGCAAACACATTTACCAATTTTCGGTAAGCAAGTTTACAAATTCAGCATAACATACCGATTATCAAAATTCATACATCGCATTCAGGTCTTTCAGTATCTTATGGATCACTCTGTGAAATATTATACATGCATATTACATCTTGTAATTTGCAAGGCATTCCCCATTACATACAAACTGATGCATGCTAGGCAATTTTCAGACTGACCGATTTAGAAGGTAAGATAGAAAATCGAAGCCTTCATGCGGACTGAGCATCCTGTTTATAACGGAATAGACTAGAGAATGAAAAGTAGACACACAACTGGTTAGATGAAGGTGAAGCTCTGCTAAATTGCCGAGACTCATGTCTCGTGTATAATTTGCATAGTGTAAACATGTTTATAGTTTATCAGGGTCTTTATTTCAGTGGTTCACATTTATGGGGTAGTGTTTTCAATTTTCTTTTTTATTTATTTGTTAAGGGAATAAAATAATAATTAGCCGTGTTCTGAAGTGTTTGTTGTTGCTGTTGTTGTTCATATGTATGCTTTGTAAAAACTCGTCATTCTTATAACGCACGTTAACAGTTTCATTATACTAGAAGTGTGCCTAAAGGAAAACTGCAGATCGTTTTACAACTGATAACCTTAACACACCAAATTACAAACACACACCACCATGTTGGAATTTCTAAACAGTATTCGGTAATAAATATGTTTAGCACATAATGCGGTTAAAACCTTGTTTTGATGGCCAAACCTCTAACTTAAGGAACGCCTTTGTTATATATGTATGTTTCTTAACAAAAACAGATGAGCACGCGACACTATCTTAAGTGGCAAATTTTAAAAATATGAAGCAACAAGAAACAACGGTACAAGTAAAATGGAAACAATACGTCACACGTCTCAGACACGACTTTACGAGATAAAATAAAATCAAATTAAATGTAACGTTCAAGGGTCAGACAATCACCATTTAAAATTACTATATTAATCACACACACCCGATGTAGTGTGTGTTTTTTTTTAATTTACACATAATACAGTCTACACACATATAGCAGCCTGAACATTGAAGGTAAACAAAACTTTAGTTTTTTATACTCAAAATGTATCCAAGCAACTTAATTGTTTCAACACATCGACGAAACAATAACGTCGTAAAATAAACAGTTAAAGAGTTTTCGAAAAAAAAAATCACATTTTTCCAACTTTTTTTTTTTTCTGTAAAGACATTTTGGTAACAATTTATGAAACTAAATTGTAGAATGTATAATAAAAAGTGCGAATGAAATGAAAAATGTGAAAGCCAGTGTTGTAATGAGGTTTGTGCTACCTCCATGGTATTTACATATCACAACTTACAATGTTTGCACGAGTTTGTACTAAAGTAGAAGATTTCAATGCTAGAAACCTGTTTATTTCTTCTAAACTGTTACAGCAAGGCTTTCGTTTTCATAAATTAAGAAAGGCGTTTTAAAAATTCTTTTACCGCAATTATTTTATTGCTTCTAAGTATAATAGCAGTATGAAAACACTTATGCAGAAAGGCATAAGCCATCCTGCATTTTATGGAAATGTTTTATACAAGTTAAAGAAGATCAAGGGTCTCAATAACTTTTCTGACCACTTTACAAAACTTATCAGAAAATGTATTGCAGACGGTTACGACCCTTTTACAGTCAAGAACTTGCATTGCTTTTAAATTACACGATGACCGGACAGGTCGTTGAGACTATATGAAAACAGTGACTTAAAGCCATAATTGGACAGTCACTGTTGGATTTCTTGTCTCTTCATCTCTCCAGTCGTGCCCTATATAGGTGGGACAACTTGAGCAGTCTCCATACCCTTTACGTGAGATTGCACAGTAGGTATAACATCGGGATTTTTTTAAATCTGTATCATATATAATATGTCAACTGCGGATAAATCCACGGCGTTTATAATATGTTTTTAAACGATTAACTCTAAACAATACTACGTTTTATTTTGTTGATTTTCTAAAATTCTATTGTTTCTTCCATATTGTTTACATTTCACTTTTGACACTTTTGGCATATGACGTCATGGCATTTATGACGTCATTATATGGTTCTTATAATATATCAGCGCTTGTACTGCTTTATTTTATTTTAAACTACTCTCTCATTTGGAATTTTTTGGTTGCCGAGGCTTTTATCTACTGTAAATACTGTACATATGTTCATTATATCTGTTTTAACTCCCGATGCAGGTGCTTATTGTTAGTTGTGTCACTTTGACGGGATATTTTTATTTACACTGTTTGTTTGATAGAAAAACCGTCAGGAGGTGCAAGGTTGGAGCGCTTCACAAACCAGGTTTAAGCACCCCAGTTGGCCCTTTTGCCGACTGACCGTTCCAAGGCGGTAACTGATGGTTTTTCTTTTTGTGTGTTATGTCTCGTCTCTGTGTTTTTTGTCACATTTACATTTACCTTGTCTGCCTAGGTCTGCAGGTAGATAAAATTAAATATCTGTGAAAATTTTGATAGGACCTTTTCTTATTTACCTATTGATTAAAGAACCGTATTGTGATAATGCATACAGTAACTATGCGATTCCCGTCTGCTTAAACTCAGATCAGTGTCGGTGAACTTTTGTCAACTCTTGAAGGTCGATGCCTAGCATTATAGATGGTGCGATGTTACTTAAAGTAAAAATATAACTAAAAGTTATGTGAACTAATATTGTGAATTTTGTGCGAATAGGTGTATTAAACAAATAAATAAATATCAAATATCAATACACTGGATTATTTTATATTTATTGTGAAATAGCAATACATGTGTAAATATCGCAATACAAATCCAACCTGTAAAATAACCATTATATCAGGTAAACATAATAAGTATAATATGAACGCAATTTTTGAAGGCCAAATACCCTATAATTATTGTTAACTTTACAAAAGACATGTCCTGCAATTTCCACTTAGGGATGGTTTTATCTTTTGCAACCTGTTAATTTGGCGCCGTATGACCTGTTAAGTGTCGGTGCGCCGTCAAACCCAAAATACAAATACAACCGGTTAAAGTGCCACAATGTATGCGAATAAATTACGCACTATTGAAATGTAAGTATCGCATTACTTGTCCTGTCCTGGAACTTGTAGTTTGGTGTGAATCGGCTCGTCACAGGAGAGCCCGTTTGCATTGTTTACACCAAAAGTGTGTATTTAGCTCTACAAATTCATTGCAAAAAGTAAATGTTTAAAAATTTAGTATTTTGGTAATCCCGTACCAAGACTAAAATAATAATGGAGTCATTACTTAATCATCACCATATGGTATGTAATCAGCATGAACAGGTTTTCATTGACAAAGATCCTATGTATACATTACACAACACTTTAATCGGTTTTATATAATGCACGCCAACAGCCTAATATATCGCTTAAACGGAGACAATGAGACTGCCGTACCTCACCCTACATTATCCTACCTTAACCGTACCTTACCTTACCTAACCCTACCTAACTCTATCTTTCCTTACAATACCATAACCCACTTTTCATTACTATTCTTAATTGGTCAAAAATAATGTTCTTTAATTAGCATTAGTTTAATAAATGGGGAAGTGACTGGTTGTTAATGGAATGAAACACTAACGTATTTAAATATAACATTCGTATAATATTGAATCGATCCAAATGGTACTTTTTAAATGTCCAGCCAGTACTGAAGAGACGCATTCGTTTTGCGGTTATTAAATTATCGCGTATTGTCTGTCATGTATATTATAGGGAAACAACAGTTCAAAGTGATACCAGATTAAAGGGTAATGTATGATATGACAATCTCTGTTTTATGGATGTATTTTTATTGTTTACAGAAAACGAAATGCATTTTTATCTGCATAAAATATAGTTTCTCTTAAGGTAGGATCGAATTTCGATGGCTAAATGTGATTGAGTTTAAATAGATCGCGAATACCGAGAAAGCAAGGATGACGCTTGAAAACTGGAGACCGGTTTAATATACGAACATGGATATTGCTTGGTGTGTGTGATTCTGTGATTGTGTGTGTGTGTGTGTGTGTGTGTGTGTGTGTTTGTGTGTGTTGTTACTAGGTGTCTAGTGTCTGCAAACTAGAGGCTCTATCGTGTCGTTGTTGTTGTTGTAAATTCTGTTTATCGTACATCCATATGCCCTGCTTCGTTTGCAAACACGTGACGTCAGTAGTGAACATTCTAATCATATTAAAATGAAGCACACAATATTTTCCGTATGACTGTCTACATAACGATATTGATCATGTAGTTTGATGCAAATGAAAATTAAAAATTAAATTAATTAATTTAAAATTAATTAATTAAAATTCAGTTACTTAATAAGCTTTAGTCGGAAATATCTATAGCGTATATGTTGAAACTGTTTGTGAACATGTTGAGGCCTAACATAACGAATAAATGTGTCTTAGAGGAAAGGCAAATTGTAATTCAGTGGTACAATTGACTTGCACATTCAACATACGATTTGTCCCGTATTATACATATAACATGTTTTTTAATGGTGCCAATAATACCTTATATAATTCATTTATTTATTTATTTATTTATTTATTTTGTAGAAGAAAGCTTGGGAAATTTAATCTTCAATATGTACATAATGAAGTTGGATACCTTCGTAGTGCATATACAGCTTTATTTGATATAATAACTAGTGAAATTAAAGAATACATTTTCAAAATATCAAATATATATATGATGGCGATTAAGAAATTAAAGTATAGAAACAACTTGTCATTTAAAATTTACATGGATATTTTTAGATTGAAATACTCTATGATCAAACAAAGTATCAATAACAATTGAACATTGACAGTTGTATGTGTTAGTACAATCTTGAACATAAAGATAATATGTACCTGCAATTTACTTGAATTTATAATTAAATGACCCTTTTTAAAGCCCCTATGATGTATGCCATGCGACATTTAAAACAACAAGACTTTTATAAGACACCATATCGCGTGTTGATTAAAAGTACAGTTTTAGATTAGTTAGACTTAATATGCATTACACTCTTTGAAACACGATTCATGCTTTGACTACAGCTGTAAATATATCTCTTCATTGAACATAACCGCTCAGTATTTAAATGTGAATATTACGTTTTTATTTCGGTCATTGAGTTCGGTCGATAGCTGAAATAAAGAAAGTTTTCCACCTGTGTTCTGATAACAACCAATTAAGAGGAATTAAGTAGTTTGTGATATTAAAATACGAGGCACTTTTCTTATTTAAGGCTTTTTGGAACCAATATTATATTAATTTTATAACACTTCAGTTACAAAGACAAGCATCCTATGTTCGTACAGTAAAACGTTTGATAGGTTAATGCTATTATTGCTGTTTTTGTGTTATACTATTTGCTTAGTTGATACATTCCACGAATGTGTTTACAATGAGGTGGTTAGTTTATACTAATAGGGTATATTTCTATTTGCACTTGCCTTTGAGAAAGAAAAGGAAACACGTATTTCATAAGACGGGTTCAAGCACCACTGTTAGTACTACACGTATTGCCACTTGACCGTTTCAAGGCGTTGTATTTTTTCCCTTTTAACATATAAATGTCCTCTCCGCATCAGTTTTATTTCAGCTCCATAGCAAATAATGTGATTAGAATGTTGTTGTTTGTGGTAGTTTTTAATTGTACATTGATTTGGAGCGCACTCACTATGTGCGTATTGGACTCGTAAGTATCCCGGTATTTGTTTGCTTTGCCTTCCTGCCGTTAAAAAGCTCCGTTTTGTTGTTGTTGTTGTTGTATTGTTGTTTGTTTTATTTTTGTATATTATTTTGATTGCTTGTTGTCGTTGTTGCTATTTTGTTTGTGTGTGTTTATATCTATGGAGTTTCACGTTTCTGTGTCTGTTTAATTTAAAATTAAATGTTTACTCGAGCGCGTGTGTGTGTGTGTGTTTCTGTGCATGACCCGTTGATAAATGTATATCGTTTGCGATGTCCTATTGCCAGAAAAGATTTGATGAGATGTTGATGTAACATTTCGTAAAAGGTAATTTCAAGCCTACATTTGCATAACGTATGCATGTACATGAGCCATGGGCCTTTGTTTTATTTAGCCTACATCTTTGTTCCGCTGTGTTTTTTGTCAAACTATTGATCGAATGGTAATATACCGTTACAACTAGCCTTTAGCACATGTCTTACACAATCTGTTAAAACTATGGTTACATTTTTAAAGCATTTTCTCTTCTTTTGAAATAAATGTATTTAAACCAATAGCACAAAATACAATATGTACACACAAAACCACTTCATTGCACAGATGACTGGCTACATTAATTGCTGTCCTTTTGCTCATAAGATACGACTAAAAATCTAATCAATCAATGCCAGAAAAGTGACCCTGGTAAGAATAATGTTAAGTGCACTTAATTGTTAATTCTTTGATAGTGTGCGTTTTCTTTTAATGAGTATATAGAAAGTAAAACAGAAGGTGCAAACATCACTCCTATCTCAGTATTCTACTGAATAAAAGGATATGCGATTTGATTCAAGAATAACGATCTGTAATTGCATTAGGCACCCTGAGTTTCGCCGGTAATTCGGCTAAGTGCTTAATCGGTCGTCCTACTTTGCCGGTTGCAGATAGACGTCGATAATATGCTCGTCGGTAAGATATTACAAATAGAAGAAATACAACATAAACACATAAATAAAACTAAAAAATGAATCATTATCTGAACTATAATGATCAGGCTTGTGCGGTTTAATACGTGTAATTAGCAAATACTGCAATATCGATTTTCAATAATCAAGTTAAATTGTTAATAATTGATTGTTGTGATACAGAAAACTATGTCTCAACTATATAACCGATAGCGAACCTGTCTGTTATGCTAAGTGAATGAATATATCCATAGTGTCAGGTTAATATCATAGTGTACCAACAAAATGTTGATTGCCAAATTGTAAAGATTTTCCAAATGGCAGGACATGCACTTTAAATCGATTTTTATCCTTTTTTGTATAATCAGTTAACGTTTCGCCATTACAAGTGAAGAAATAACCCGCTATTAAACCCTGAATGCTCCATTACATGTCATTCATTTGACTTTTGATTGTGTGGGAATGGACTCTCCCAAGGATCGGCCCTATTCATCATAGGTGTGCATTTAAATGTATCCATTTACAACTGCATGGCAAACGCTGTCAAACCTATAGAACTGTATTCTCTTGAAACCCACATACAAAATATTTATGTACGCACTCATTAAGTTCTTATCTTACACCTCAAGTTTTAAAACCTGCATTCATATCATCTCGAAATTCTTTAACCAGCCTATACAGCTTGTTTGTTCATTTATGTGCAAAAGCCTTAATTTACGTCGATTATCGATTGTTTTTATGTTGACTTAGTGGAGAAAACCCTTTGTATTTATTATATATTTCATTTTCTAGTCCGTGTCATATTATTGAACTGTGGAATATTCAAAGTATATTCTAAGTAAGTTCATACGGAGCAGATCGAAGTCGTTTATAATGCGTTACCCATTGTTTTTGTAAATTGTTTGTTAGTGCAAATAATGTGCCGATCAAACTCTAGTCCGTGTAAAGAGATGCAAAGTTCATGTTATCCCCAGTTTCGGAAAAAAAAATATTCTTCAAATCTGAGTTTATATTGACTTCATTTCCTTACACCTAATCATTCCGCATCACTACTTGAGAATATGTGTATGTGTGTATATGTCTATATGTGTAACTATCATCATGACACGTATTAAAACGTACATGAACTCAGGTTTAATTTTCTTTTCACAGAAGCTTTTTCAGGTATGCTGCTTCGACAAACATGATATCAACAAGGCAATCGCGCTTCACGTTTCTCAACTAACTATGTATCTTGCTTAGAATGAAATAATCGCGGTTAACTTATTTTGATATAATGTTTCATAACTACTGTAGAATTTTACAATTTCCTTTACGTAAATGTAGCGTGTGCAAAAGGGCCCCATTGCGTAGTGATAGAGTCGCTGATTTTAATTCCTCTTAACGCTTTTCCCTTGTCGCGTGCGTTCGAGTCCCATGCGGGGCAACGAAAGTTCTTTAAGTTGACCTGCGGTCCGCCGGTGGTTCCATCTAAAATTTATTTGGGGTCTTGTTCCACCATAACAGCTGGACGTTGCTAAAATGACCATACTTTCGATGTATCTCAAAACAAAATCAAAACAAACGTCCAAATTAGAACAATGAATTTATTTTTTACCCATCACGATGTTTAACATATCCTATTTTCTTAAAGTTAAGTACCTTGAATTCGTCATGCTTGTAGGTTATGCAGGAGACTGCTTACAACTATAATAGGCTACGGCCAGCACCAGCACGCATATGTGTTATTTAATGTTTTACGTGTATACGATTACACTGTCAAAACTTAACTGTAAAGAATGGATAATTATTCGTCTTTGGTATTTTTCTAGGCAGTTCCTCTCGGTTACACGTGTCACTTTGGTGAGGTAGATCCTTAACTGTCTTGGCCCCGAAGAAATAACCTGGCAAGTCTTATTGAGAAGTCGTTCGGTCGCACAGATATACAAATGTAAGTTTCTGGTAGGTATGTTAATGCCCTCAATGTGTCATTATTGCTAGCAACATTTTGCATATATCAAAATCTGCGTCAAACATTGTGCAGTATTTAAACTGTTTACATTGAAATTGTAACTTTTGAGTGTAGGTGTACGCAAGGACCGTGAAACTTAACACAAGTTCATAATATACGTCCAGTTCTGTCTTAGACGATGAAGAACCTTCGAATTTCGTTTAACTTAATAAGAAAACATATTTTAAAAGGAATGGCTTCAGCAGGTTTTTTTGAAGTCTTAATTTTCAAATGTGCAACCATGTCAACTTTTTAACTTTAAAATCCTAAACAACTAAATCCTGGATAAATGATATCAATCCTCGATACATATTGTTTTTATTAAATAATGGTTATTAGCCTCACATGAATAAATAAAATTAAGATGCGTAATCCCCAGTTTAAAAAAAAGTTAAATTATATAGATATCTTCATACCAGATTTTAATGGAAATTGGCATGGTCTTGCAAATAACATGAACACAAATGACCTAATCTGATGACATATTGTTCTAGTAAATGTTTACAGTATGGACGTCAGAAGGAAATCCAAAATAAAATCCATCACAAAGCTTAATAACGCATGTTACCACCCGCAGCAGCAAAGACGGTCTGACCAAAACATGCCATACCGCGGATAAGACGATCAAATATGTACTTGATGGAACTTGATTTGTACTTCTCTGTCAACACCTTTATCAGCTTATGACTGAATGTTCACCTGACGC
This sequence comes from Sinonovacula constricta, assembly GCA_007844125.1. NCBI lineage: Eukaryota > Metazoa > Mollusca > Bivalvia > Cardiida > Solecurtidae > Sinonovacula > Sinonovacula constricta. Next base: position 5,430,901 of record CM017564.1, read on the forward strand.
ATGTCATAAACTATGGTTGGTTCCACAAGTGTTTAAAATTGGTCCTAAATCCGAAATCCGACGAAAATATACGTCACATTTTAAAGTAAAAACAATGACATGGTTGCACGTTTGAAAATTGAGACTTCACAAAACCTGAAATTATTCCTTTTAAAATATATTCTCTTATTGTAGCAAGGGAAACCATGATTTAAACAAGTTAACGTCAGGATTTAAAAGTGTACATCCAGCATCCCACGAATCCTCTAGCACCTTGGACGTTTGCTCGAGCAATGACAAATTTCAATTAGTATAAACATGCACTAGAACAAAAGGTTTAAATAGGATTGAATACATCAATGCAACATTAACACATGTCATAGCATTAGGTTAATTTCAATGAATATCATTGAAGTCCTGTGCTTTGCTAGTGTAATTTATTACATGTCCATGGCCACATTTACAAAATATACGTAGAACAAAAAACAAGAAACATTATATTGACAAAAACAACAAAAACTATATTTGCCTCTTGCACATTTTCAGCAGATGAATACCTAATCCATACCTCAGATCTGTCTTCGATTGACATGCAGCGACGAAAGACAATTGGTGAGAGAAAAATGGTAAGCGTAAAATATATGTATCTAAGTTGAATAGAACATATATCTGTTAATATATGCTGAGCTTTAGAATTAAGAAAACTGTATTGACAAAAAGAAACTGAACGTTTATGACAATGGCTTGTCTGCAACCTGTTATGTAATGAGTCTAACCAGACCTTAATTAGGTTTAAAGTTTTACACCTATAGTTTCGTCTAACTAAAACTGAATGTAACTGTTAAACTAGGCGTGAAACCTTCAGAAAAAACACCTAAAAGGACGATTAACCTAAAATGTGATATATGCAATATTACATCCTCGTGTTTTCTTCTACAAATCAAGGTTCATGTCAAATCATGTCCAAGTTATATTTAAAAACATAACTCTCAGGGTAAATCATATCCAGTGAAGAAACGGTTTTGTGGCACTTTTGAATAGAGGTAAATGTTAGGGTATACGTATGTGAGTGAATTTAAATTGCATTTCACACGTTAGACGTTGTGACCAGATTCTTTGTAACAGATATGTTTACCAAAGCACTGGCATTCAGCGCACACGTAAATGCTTGCTAATTACTTTATTGTTATTCAATCATGTGTAACATGCGTGAATGCCATTTAAATCGATTAAGTTAACTGTGTGATACAATATATGTGTACAGCAGGACAACGAACATGAAATCTAGACAAACATCGATGAAGACTTAAGATAAATGCTTAACATTAGATATGCAGTAAGTATTATACTATATCATAGATGTACCGGATTTTTGTATCTGCATTATATGTTAGTTTATGACACATTTCAGGATCAGTATTTTGATGACGTTGTGCAAGGTTTTTCTTACGCCGAAGTTGTATTTCGAATATGGTGCGAAACGGAAATTACAAAAATCAAAGCAGCAGTAGAAGAAACGGTATGGCAAATGTTGTCATGTATCTATAAAAACGACAAATACACTATTGGGAGAAAAGGTCGTCATGCAGCTATGTTTGAGCATGAATGTCAAAAACGCCCAGCTTGCAACATATTTTGGAAAAGATTTCTAAGTAAGCTTCCATTAGCAAGCAAACTGAATCGAACAGAAGTCCTCAGCGTTGTATCTGGAGATGACCTTTGGGAGTTTACGAAGCTGTTTATGGAACCTTGGATGCGTCAATTCTGCGGTTTTCGTGAGTTGGACACGTATTGTTTGCTTGTGTTGCTTGAGAATGTCAGTTCCATTCATCAAGACAGTAACCCAAGTAGGCATGCTCTATACCAAGAGAACATTGGCAAGGTAAACACTTTCTCCATGTTATGTCTCAACTGTTGTTAAAACAAAAGCTAATGACTATTACGAACATAATTTCTTAGGCAAGCTTTTTAGTTAACGAAAAGAAAGACTCAACATCTCGTTTGTCTTTATGCATCATGCTGTTGAATCAATGCATTACTTGTATTTTGAAATTCATACTTTTTCCAGGCGAGAAAACTAGCAGAGGCATGCATGTATGCGGATAGGGAGAAAATAAGCAGTACGGACAAAGACATGTGTCTCCAAACTATCATTAATGCTCTGGCATTGTTACAGAAGTGGCCAGCGGACTTTGCCATAAAAAAAGTAAGTTCGTATGAACCTCAAGTAATAATATATGATGCATTTGAGGCGTAAAAACACAGCAGAATATGGAATGGATGTATTTCATTGAATTGAGGACAACTACATCCAGAATATATTGGTGTACAAAATTACAAAATGTGTCTTGTCATATGGATGCAAGTATTATTTCATACGTTATAAGGTATATAATTAATGTTTATTACATACGTATTATTTGTTTCAGCTAAAAGACATCTACGGATTTATGAGACAGAGACATCTGTCTCGAAACCCCTCAACAATTCAACATTATGGTCAGAGGACGAAAAGGGAAGAATTCCATCAAAAGGTAAATGCGAAAGCAATAATCATATATAGGGAGTAAGCACAGTAGATTCCGACTTAAGCACGCAGTTGCAAGCGCTAGTCGAAATTTGGCCAGACAACAGCCATTAATAGATTTTTCATTGATTTTTGTTTTTGTGTGTGTTTTTGTTTGTTTGTTTTGTTTGTTTGTTTGTTTTTGCTTTTTCTGTTTTGTTTTTGTTTGTATTTTGTGTTTGTTTGTTGTTGGCGTGCGCCATTTAAGACAAAGCTGCACATTTTTATCTATGTGTAAATTTTGAAAACGACACTTAAATGAATTTTGAATACTTACTGTAAAATATAACAAACTTTACTTTAAACTTCAAAATGTACTGTTGTTTATTTTGAAATTTATTTAAGATACTTGAGTTCAAACATGGTATTCCTCTCGAGACAAACGAAAGTTTGGCTACAACTGAAGCTGACACTAGTGTGAAGGCGAAGCTTAACATTGCAGAGGGAGATCAAGATACTGGCCACGAGGTAATATTTAAAGAACATTTATGTGTTATTGATGTCAGTGCCAAATTGTCTAGTTTCATCTTTCTTAACACTTAACATCTGACAGTTCTTATTGAGAGGTCGTTCGGTCGCACAGATATTCAAATGAAATCCCATTCTTAACTCTTTGTCTCTATGTCTTCGCTGTTTTGTTTTTTATTTTTAAAATGCATTGCAGCGACCCATTCTGATTTTGATATCGACGTCCTGCTAATTTGGTGGAGGAAGATTCCAAACAAATCTGGATTGAACCACCGGCACAAAAGGAAAGTCAGCAAGAAGACCTTCCATACATTTAGACATTCGTCCCGAACAAGACTCGAACCCACGCAGAGAGAGAGAGAGAGTGAGCGGTTAGAGGTGTTACAAGTCAGAGCTTAACCATTACGGCACGGGCGCCCCGTCTATGTGTTCACATAAAATCAATATTGCATATCACGTTAAAATCATTAAATGTGTTGTTATTGTTTTTTTTTTCAGATTGAACCTCATGATCTCGACAAATATTTGATAATGTTTGTTGTGACAACCAGGTCCAAGCTTCAAACATTATTCAACCGACATGCGAAAAGTGTAAGTAAATATAGTTTTGATATGCAGGCGTGTATGTCCATGTTTGCGCGTCTCATTTATATATATTACTACTACTACTACCACTTCTGCTAACAGTAGTAGTAATAATTACAGTTACCCAGCAGACTCATCCGATGTCTTTTCTACGAATTGTAGTACCGAAACCTCAGATGTGGTAATACGTGTTTATGCTGTTATTTTATTCTATAGTACTCCTAGCAATGTCCATACGGGGACTTACATTGGAATCCCTACATATGTAGACGTTCCAATAATTTGCTTGTTTGCTTGACAATAATTAAGCAAAACTAATATATTCATTGGATAGTATGCATTTCAGTTTCGTAACCTAGAGGAAAATTAACAACACATATTACAGAACCGTTGTTGTACACATACCGAAAACAAACTTCAAACTTAGTTACTTTGATGCTGGATGTCGAATCGAATATTATGCTAGCATGATTTCCAAGCTTAGTCCTTTTTTGAATATAGTTCTGGATATCGTACGGAACGTTATGCATCTATGCTGCACACTCACACAATATATTAAAATCATTTTTAAATACAGATTATACATTGGGATAACAGTTACACACCAGAGTCACTAACATCCAATCATTGGACACTATGTTAGTAAACAAATTTGATATGCTTTTGCATTTTGACCTAATACAGTTCTAACATAAATGCTCATATATACCGAACTGAACCAAAAAAAAAAAACATAGGTTATAATTATTTTCTATCTATTACACCCATGTGATCTGATTCTAATAGACCCGATGCGCCATTCTCTCTGAACGCGCGTGGAAGCGACTGAGATGCCGAGATAGCTTGTCTCCCGAAAAAGGACCATTCAGACATTGGTTTTAAATTGAGGCGTTTAATATAACATGTTCATAGACCTTTTATGTATATTTGTTTTATATCGTTTGCCTAATTATTAACATAAATATGATATTTTGAGCATTCGGATTATCCGTTCTGACGTCATTGTCTATTTTTTTAGGAATATTCATTGTGCTTATTATAGAATGGAATAATTAACATTTAGAGCGAATTATTGCACGAGTTATACCCCCTAAGCACCGTGGCAATGATCAGAACGTTTTTCTCAAACTTATATACGAATTAATAACGATGTGTTTTATCTTTAAATTCTCCTAAACAGGGATACGAAAAGTTCGGACACCGCCTTAAAATGACCCTAAGTTTAAATCATTTATAGACATGCATGATATACTTTACAGCAATTTTGAGCTTGCTCAAGTTTGAGTGCTTTTCCTGCACGTTTTGAAGGCTGCTAAATCATGTAAATTATGTTTATTATGCTACTATATGCTATTGAATGTTCTTTTAAGTTAAGGTTTATGAAAAGGAAATGGATTTTGAACATAACTCCACATCATTTTATAAAATGTTATAAAAGAGTCATATGGTTCTTTAGCTGTCCAAGCCACGTATCATGTCAGCAGGTCACACAATAAGGTTTTGCTGACATTGAAATAGTTATGTAAACCTTACAGTAGTGGTTTGTGTCATAGAACTGACATGAGAAAGTGAGCATATTGCTAACCAATCTTACCCACCCGACCTCCCACCGGTTACATCATGTGCCAGTCCATAAAAATAACCAAGGCTACATTTATAAAACACATGACAACGTACAGTTATACTCGTTTTGGAACACACGTTATAACTACAATTTGTGTAGTTTCTGATTATCACCGTAAACATGTCCGACTACAGAAATAGGTATATGCACAAAATGTATTATAAGCAATGCAGATCAAGTGGAACATATGGACCCTGTTTAAACATATTTCGTAATAGAGTTATACAATCTATAGTTAATTATCAGAAAAAAAACAAAAGCAACATGGGCATATAGGTAGTGATACACACACACACACACACACGCGCGCGCGCGCGCGCGCACGGACATTCTTACACACATATCTTTCTCAGTCCATTTTGTTGCATCTTAACCACTGATTTAAGATCCATCGGCACTGGTTTACTATCTTCAGCGACCAGCACATGACACCATTTCTGCAACGTTCGGGATGTATTTTCCAACACGCTAATACTATCGTAGAGTCCGGTTCTGCACCGCGTTGATTGTCGAATAATCACGCCCTCCCTCGATATTTGCTGTACAATAGCTGATGATGAGCCAGACATAGGTGCCATACAGGTTTAAATGTACGAATTAAATACTTTAACACTTCAATAATCCCACTGCTTGAGTTGACGACTCTGGCCCAATTTAACTGTAATGTAATAATCAAGTGTTGGACAGAGAACTATACTAAGGTACGTTCAAGTGCTTGACAATTTTGCATCGTCTCAGTTTCATCGAAGGTGAACACACGCCTTCGGCATGGATGGGTTTTTAAATGAATAACTTGCATTGAAGCGTTATTGATTTACACTGCGTGTGTTAAACACCCGTTTGGTAAAATGTAGATAATTATTTAGACAATCCTCAGTGTCAGCTAATCAATAATATGTCATCTCCATAGAAGAACAGTTTAACCTGCTTTCCATCTATCACAATTCCAGAAGGTGTCTTCTTGTGTAAGGTATTTAATCATGTATATTTACAATTATCCATATTTCACGTCTTTATTTGACCGTAAAACCTCAGTGCAATAAGATCATGAATTGTCTGTGTAAACTAGTTGTGCGGGTTGTTGAGATTTAAAAAAATAAAATGCTTCTTTCCATTTACTGAACCCGACATTGATGTTGCTATTTACCGTACTTCTGAGACATAAAGTCATTCTCATGTGGGCTGACATTTTGAAACTAAGACAACACCAACTATGTTTACTGATTTTACAATTCGGCCGTTGACGGATGTATGTACGGTTCTAGCAACTTAACTGGTATCTCAAGTCAATACGTTTACTTGTTTAGTATGTGAACGCCCTTGGTAAACAGTTATCTGCAAGGGAAGAAGTACTATATTCTTTGTTTTGCTAATCTATCAATTCATTTGTGCACGATAGCCATTCATTCACTAGTAAACACATACTTGTCAATAATTGGGATAATTGTTTCGTCCACCATGGTTTCTGTACTTTTTTTTCTTGGTTCTCGGCGTCAAACAGTGTTTAATTTTTAATTTATGGACATATATTAAACCGTAATACGAAGACTTTATGCACTCGCGTGTGTCGATTAGCTTATGTAACTGTGATTGTGCCTCGTAGATGTATACTCGAATTCTGGTTATTAATAAATAACGCCGGGGCACATTTCTTATTGTATATAAGAATAAATGATGTTAAGATTTCGTGTACTTTGCATTATTATGCATAATTTCTACAGGACGCAATTCAATCGGTTATTGCAAGATCAGACGATTTGGGATGTCATAGTCTCCTTACGCTGCTTAAAGGTAATGGCTCATTTCAAGAGCACGCGTGATTTTAAACTGGGAGTGCTTGTTACATTGTACATGAGGGGTTAAGTAATAATCTACCACTGCACAACCTTGGTAGAAACCTCGTAAAACTGTTGTTTATACACATTCTGCCGTTTAGTACACACACATACCCGCCTGTTAAAATTCCAGTAATAAGTCAAAACTTGCGTTTGTGTAATCAATCAAATTCTGGTCTGGTGTATGGTGGATTCGTGCTACGAAATCTTATTTTTTGCAATTAGTTTCTTGATATCCTCAACACTAGAGTTGCTAGATTCGTCCTCGAATTCAAACATCTGTCTGAGTAGATTTTCCAGTACACATTCACATTAACTTGGTAAATGTCGTTAGCAGCAAGTAACAGACAAGAACCAATCAAATGATTTGTTCAGTAATACACAATTCAACTTCGTCATTAATGCGTTCAAGTAAGGATCACAAATACAATGATTTATCCTCAAGAAGACGCCAATATAACTTATTCAGGTGGTTCCCGATTATACTATCCCTCAAATGACTTTCGGCTGCAACTAATGTCCATATTTAAATGTTTACTAGGTTTTTGTCTAGCATGTTTGTATCTGATTCATTAAGTTGTTTGTGTGTTTCTAAATCCACATGCTTAAAACATATGCTGATATTCCTGCCATAACGTTCGTATCGTTACTTGTCGTTATATATTCGTATTTTTTTTTTCCGGTCGACCAGGATATATACTTTGACCTGTGCGTTCTTATGTCACGTTTGATTGTTGGTGTTTTTGACGTACTTATATAGAACGTCAGCAATTCCATATTATATATTTTAATCATCATGTTACTGAACAGACACTACTACCTTTTGTTTTGGTGAATATATTGCATTAAAGCTGGTCTATAAACGTAATAGGGGTAGTTCATGCAGGGTAAATAAAAACATGGGGTTATAAGGACTAAATGATTGTGCAATACTTGTAGCAGATTACTTTTATATATTTTCACTAGAACGTATTTACTAAAACCTGCAGAATTGTTTAAACAAATAACGTTCGCAATCATGATTAACGATTACTATTTAGGAAACTGCAACATAAAACGAACCTTTTTATTATTATTTAGGTATAATGACTAGATAAATGATTTTTGTTGTGGTATTAGGTCACATAATCTTATGCTACGCTTGTAAAGAAATGATGGCAAAGACTGCGTAGTTTATGTCAGAGTTATTGCCTTTCGGATTTCTTCATTGGCATCTACTTACGCGGAATAGATTGTCTATATTTTAATTGTCTTATGTAAGGACAACTACCATTAATGTGAAGTGTTGTAACTTGTGAGATAGCTCTAGTTGCACACCTTGATTCTGAAGTTCGTGCTGTTCTTTCGATTTATGAAAGAATACGCTTGTACATAAAGGGTAGTCTTTACTTTTAGCCCTAAATGCAACTACCTGCGGTTCATATCGTTTAAAAGCTTAAATATGTATTAATATAAGCAGAAGTAGAAGTAGTGGTACTAGTAGCAGTAGTAGTAATATGAGTAGTAGTAGCAGTAGTAATAGTGGTAATGTCAACTCTAACGTTGTTTAGATATATATAATGTATATAACGTTAGTGTTGACATAACTACAACAACAACTACTACTGCTACTACTACTACTACTACTACTACTACTACTACTACTACTACTACTACTAACTACTACTGCTACTATATAAAGTAAGCTGCTTGATTATTAGTAGAAGCATCGTGGAACCATTTCTATTTACTGGTAAGTATAGGCTTTAGAACAAAGTGATACAGAGTCTCCCATAAATATAGTATTAAAGTTGAAAGAAACGAAGCTACAAAAACACTAACTTAAAAATAACAATATTGCAGATATAACCGATATTATTACTACCATTTATTTCTCACTCTGACTAACTACACGCATGACACCATTTGCCCCTTTCTCTGTATCAGGTCAGACACGCACTACGACAAACAAGAATCAATATATGACCTACTTTCAATATATACATACTTTTGATTTTGCTTAACAAGCATTAAACATTCAAACATCCTCATCCTTGACATGTAATTCTTTTATGTTTTGCAGAGCACTAAGGCTATCCCTACAAAGTCTCAAAGGGTAAAAATAACAACCAAAGAAGATTATGAATGCATTCAAGGTCTCGTGTACTACTTGGAGAAGAACGGTGGTCCAAATGATACGATACGTTCATTACTTGATATACTGAAAGTATGTAATTTCATATATGTAATACATTTAATTGACCAAACCAAATGGCCTTAAGTCCATCTTGATGGCATAACAACATTAACTAACTGACTATTACTACATTTGTGTTTATATTTCTATTATATTTAATACAACCCAATGCATACTTATATAAATGTTTCAGTTAACTGATAGGCCCTGCAACTGGATGCCAGCCGCACACTTCAATACGTTAGAAAACGCTTTGGAAAGATACTGTCGCACTAGACGGATGCAAAGAGATATTGAACCAAGAGGTATAAGTTTAGTTTCGGAAGAAAAGTCATTGAAACACGTGCATAGACATTAGGAAATAAAACATAATTGTCTACATACGGTTGTTTCCAATATCTAAAGGAATGCACACTCGTTGAGGTGAACATCTGATAGACGTGAGTTTTATGTATACATATGTAGATAACCTTTGAGACATTGTAATTTGTTTTTATATGTACATGCATGTGTAGTCACTAATATTTCTCGAGTAGCTCACTTAGAAATGTCATTTCTCTAAAACTGTTCTACTTCTAATTCTAGGCAAGGTCTAGAAATTTCAAATTGTGCTACCAAACCCTGCTTATAGTTGAAAAGGATTTAAGAAAATATTGCAAAGAGCAAATTGAAACAATTCACAGCAACATCGTAACACAATTTGGCAGAACAGTATTGTGTCAGGGTGCTGACAAAAACGACATTTGTGAAGTGAAGGAACTTTCTTTAAAGACAATCCGGTTTAAGCATGACTGTCATACAAACCCGGAGTGCAACCGGTTTCTGGAACTTATTTTGAGCAAAAGATCAGCTAAATGTAGCATGTCACCATCCACGATGTTCAAAAATGTAAATCCGCAAAATTGCATAGACAGCGTGTGGGAATTTACAAAAGTATTTTTGGATCCATACATGCGCACTCTTAATGGATTTGAAGAATTAGATGCGTTCGTCCTGCTGACGTTGTTCACCAATGTCGTGTTTGATGCAAACCAAGTTATACCAGAAGAACACTTAAGGAAATTGGGCAAGGTAAGACAGCTTTCTTTTTAATTCACGATAGGTTTTAAACATTGTTTTATATACGTTGCATTTACGTTTCGTCAGTATTACCATATGCAACGATTGCTGTTGCACAGATTAAAATATATATAGTCGTAAGGAGTGTTGTCGTGGTGACCAACTGAAGTGTTAGAAGAAAAATGCTGATAACATACAATTGTGCTCAACAAAAGTGCTATGCAAGGACTTGCTTGCACGGTAATTGGAGAAAAAAATACTTAAAGAAAACAACCTGAACCCATACATGACAACATATACTACGTTTACTCAGGTTAGAGATTCGGCGTTCAACCTCCTGCGAAGTACGAAGATGGAACTCTCAAATGAGTCAAAGACACATTTCTTTGATGACATTATCCACTGTCTTAGGAATGGCATGTTACCACTGGCTAAACATCAAATACAACTGGTAAGATATTTATGACCAACTGTGCAGTATATGTTGAAACATAATTTACTGCATGCACATTGTGGCTATTTTGTTGATGTTTCTTTTCATTAAACAGCTATGTTTCTTAATCTTAGGTACTCTTAAAATTAACCTTCTGACATCAAAAAGTAATCACATAAGATTGCATTATCATTTAAAACGCATAAGTAAGAGTTCGTATGCTACTAATTACATTTACGTTAACATTAATTCGACTTGAAATTATGTTTTAAAAGAGACCTTTTATCCATGTTGTTTTCTTCAGGTAGAAATGTTGTCGTGTGAACCAACGGCACCTATCTTCGAAATCAGACTGGCTATTGTGTCAAACAGAGAGCAACGCATTAAAGAGTTTTACGAAAAGGTTTAAATGCCCTTCCTTTCTTCAATGTGTATTTCTTTGTTGAGTTGTAAAATTATACTTAACTGTCAGAAACCGTACCACGATAAGGAGGTGTTATTTTTCAACAGGATTGCTTACTTAAATCAAGTCTACCTTCACAATGCAATTCCCGTCACATGTGCAATCGCCAGTTATAAAACAGAAACACTCCAAATAAAACGAATGTTGTGTCTCATAACCTTAATGTCTCCCTTTACTTGTCCATGTTAATGCTCCACACAAGATGGAGTCGGTCATTATTGAAATTAAATTAATGTAATCAATGACTCGTGATTTTTATCAACAGTGCTGCCTTCGTGTCTTAAAGAAGAATTGCGAAGTTTCCAAGAATGTATTCTTTTAAAATATCTGCCTTTGTAAAATCGTCAAGCAAATTAGATCGCACCATGCTGGCAGACCTAAAATGTATCGAGAAATAGATTAAAGGTATTTCTTCTATTTGTATTACCTCAATTTAGTTGTGAATATGGTTCAAGTTTAAATTCTATAGTATATCGATGTACATTACAGTATCGGTTAATGCGTGATAATATTCCTCATGGTATTTCATGTGAATATAATACCCACCTTACAGTTTGTGCCTTTGCTTTCAGAGCAATCATTCGTGACAAAAACATCAGTCATTGGTTTCGTTGCGCTTTGGCCTTGAAGTATGTTCCACCTGCATTGTTGCCTATTGTCAAACAGAAATTCGCCACTCTCCAGCAGAGAGGCCAAACATCAAATGGGTAGGAATCTGTGCAAAGAAGCAAACTCTGAGGACATTCGAAAAGACAATAAACGTGGGGCAACATTCAAACACAAATGTATTACTGACTTGAGTACAGTCCCCTGCCAGACACTTTTAGACATCATCAAGACAAACACTACAGATTCCATTGACATGCATAGGATGGTAAAAGACACTGATCCCCAGACCTGGCTTGTCTCCGCCTTTAGCTTCGCGAGCGTTTTCCTAAAATATTGGATGAGACAATACATTGTACAATTCGACGACTGCGATGTCAGCGCACTTTGTCATATTATACTCCGCTGTAAACCACTGCAGACCGTGTGCCATAAGACGAAGGTGGATGATGTAAGTTGAAAACGCTATATTGTGTTGTTAGTTGTATTTTGGTATGTTAGTCATACTTGGAAACATATATATTTAAAATGAGAAAAAAAAAACAATGATTAGTACTTCATCATAAATAAAACAACTCTGGTGAAATTAATGTCTGAATTAAATAAATACCGAAAGAAAGACATAACATTCGAGAGAATAGTGGTATCGATTCTTGCTAGTTCCTAGATGTCGAGGAAAATGTAAAAACGATACCTTAGCATAAAGTCCCACTTTTTGGGAATCGAATATCACGAGCATCCCAGATGGTATCTCCCTAAATAAGCGTTGCGACAAAGGTATACATATCCCTCTTTTTTATGAAGCAACTACGTAAACAAAGCTTGTTGCCTAGCATATTGAATCCATTCATTATCATTAACGGAGATAGCCGTCCAGTCATTAACTTCACATGCTAGACATTTTTTTACCGACATACTTCCATGCAGGATATATAAGTATGTGTACGCAGAGTGTAGTGAAGTCGTTCTAAAAGTATTTATGTCGTTGTAAAGCTTTGTTCATCAAGTAGAGTTGTCTTCCATTCATAGGTAAACTATGTAAGAAACAGAATAATGCATTCTGCCACATTGGACATAGGCCAGGAAGAAATGGACGAACACATAAATGCAATTCTTCTTTTCCTACGGCACATTGAACAACATCAAGTGGAAAAAGAAGTTACTGAAGCAATTAGAGACATTGCACAGGTGAGTGTGTCTGAAAAACGTAACTGCTTGTTGCAGTCTACAGATCAGTATAGGTAGTTTAACAACGCCACAAATTGAGCAAGATTTACTCTTAAAAAACATTGAGCTGCCAAATTATGGATAAATTTAAAGGCGTATTTTGTTTATAATAGTATAGTTTAGCGAAAAAAAAGTCATTGAAAGCAAGTATGCCAAATGTTTACTGAGTACGGACTGAAACAATCTGTTAGGTATTTTGATATAAGTGGGATCATAATACAGGACTCAGTCACAATGCTTTTGTTATAAGACCGTATTTATACCATTAGAACGCTAGACAAGAGTTCATGCATATGGATATGCCATTATTTAAGTGACTTTACTGTTTAACACACAGACCGAAGTAAAATGTCCATGTATAGAAATTTGTATCAACACTGAATTGGCTTCATGCGGTAAGCGTATTATACTTAAAAAAACAATATACAGAAAACACAATTTATCATTTGATATCATCAATAATATGCATATTATTACCTTTGATGAATTTTCCAAATCTAAATCATCTTATTGTTGATTTTTATTGTGTTTTATTAGTTAAAGGACAAAAAAGAATTGTTATAGCCACAGGAAAACGACCTCAGCATGTAGTCAATTGTCAATTAGCCTCGATCTCAGAATGGTTGGGCTAATAACATTTCCAGGCGTAACCGTTTATTCGTTAATGACTTTACGGATATGTTTTTCATGTAAACTGTTACACATGTGGGTGCATCGTATTATTTAGTCTGTTACACCAACTAATGCATTGCGTTTCCTTGTTGGTCAAGTATGTACGTTGGACATTGTGGCCCAGTATCGTTGGTTAAGCAATTGTTTTTGTACATGCCATAAAGTGTTAATACATCGTATCTTCGGCAGTTAAAGGCGAATGACTTGGGAATTCTCCGTTACGAGGGCACCCAGCTCCTTGAAGAAGTGATGATGAGTATTGAAATAGAGCGAACGCACAGAGAAGCCAAAACACAGTCCTTACACAAGGTATAATATAGAAAAAAAAAACTACAGTCATGGTTATTTTGTGCACGGTTTGTGCAATTCATTAAACATATTTTATGGTCCAATTTATATGAATCTGTTAAAGCGGCATTGATACATGGCATGCATGCAATATGTTTAATCTGTACTCTACCAGACCTAATTTTCATCCGACAAATACTATAAGATGTACGGATCTATGTTTTGATGTTATATCTCTGTTCTGTTTTTATTATACAATCTGGATAATTAAGTAAAGGCAAATAATTAATTAACAATACTATTTTGTTTTATATTTAACTGAAATATATGTTTCATTTTAACAGAAGATTGACGCATTGGAGAAGTTTTTAGAGCCCCATGGTAAGTATAAATTTCGTATATGTTCTGTTTCATTTCTTTTGCAAAAAAAAACAACAAAAAACAACAACATTTTCTTTTATAATACACAAGTGATTAACGCATGTCTAAATGTAGCACAACATACAATCACACTTTGTTATAAACTTGATTTTAAGAAGCTCCGTTTGTTTAACGAGAATATATAATAATAAATTTATGCTAGGTATCGGTCCTGCAGGAAACCTTGAATTTAAAACATACAGTATATCACAGAATCGGAAATTTTAAAGTTGATCAGAATACATCTTTTAAAGGACACTTGATGATTTCCATTACCAAAACTACTTCGATATTTTAATTCTTACATAGGAATATTCAATGGCATTTATTTAATATCCTGTTCTTAAAATAGTATAACTGTATTTTTTTTATTTAGAGGAAAGTGATGAAACAGGAAACAAGGTAGGTCACGTGTTATAGTACATTATTTTTCAACATGTATTTATTGTAAGACCAGAAGTGAAATGCCCATTTCAGGAACTATAGCACTTAAGTTATTTATAGTACGCATATACGTTTAGCCATTGACAGTTGTGTAAATACTCTCGTGTGATAACATATACGCATATTATTTTGACATTATATTTAAGTATGCATTGGCATCATTTTAAATTTGTAACATGGTGCAATGTTTTCAGAACGAAGTACCTACCGAAAACTTCTACTACTGGTGTCGATGTGCTCTTGCATTGAAGTACGTTCAGCGTCCATTGATGCTCATTGTCAAAGAAAACTTGGACAGTCTGTACCGCTGCATTGAATGCAAATTTAAAAAACAACGTTGTCCAATGGCAACATTGAAAAACATTATCAGAGTCGAAGAAGACAATGAAAACAAATGCGGACAAAACAATGGCAGCCAAGTTAACAATAAAGTAAAATTCACACACACGTGTCTTGATCCTGAATGCAACTGCAACGAGCTGTTAGCATCTATCCAAAACAATATTCCTGAGGCGATTGACGTACTGGCAATGGTTCGAGGCACTGACCCTCAAACTTGGCTGAACTCCTTTCAAGATTTCACTCGTATTTTTCTAAAAGGTTGGAGGAAATCTAGATTTGAAGACATTGAAGCCTGCGATATCACTGCACTATGCCACATTCTTGAGAGATGCCAACCACTGCTTAATAAGATGGATGGTATAATGGTAGCTAAGGTAATGCATATCTTATTACGGTACGTGTTGTTTCTTTGAATTGGAATGCCTTATACTGATACTCTGATTGCTTTTAACTTATTGATACAATCAGATTCCTATTCGCTAAATAACAATTATAAGGTATTGTTATTGAGGTAACTAGCATTTGTCTACACTTTTTTGCCGCTAAGAGATGAATGTCAAAGTCACACTAATGGAAAATTATTAACTAAAACAAAATACAAGCAAATTGGTAATTTGGTAAATATTGAATATCTAGATATTTTATATTATCGCAATGGAACAAACTCACGCTGACTAAGTACGTTGATTTATACATTTTCTAAAATCACACTAGCGATAAACATATACAGGAAAAACACACATTAAACAACTCTTCTAGTTAGTATTGAACAAAATCCATTGAGGGCTTAGAAATATGCATCTCCCCACGTATGACTACCTACTGAAAGCAAATCGCACCTGCACAAATGATTACACGTCAAGAACAACACAGATTGCTAAGTAAGAGTTATTATTTCGATTTTACTTGGACCATCCTGCAGAAAACTGCAGTTTGTACTTCTTTTTCTGTTAACTCTTAAACTAAATTTCTGTAAAATATATTAACAGGTAAAGTCAGTACGAAATAAACTTGTACATTGTGCTTCACTGAACATCGGCCGCCAAGAAATGGAATGTGATATAGACATCATCCTTAAGTTTATTCACAGCCTGAAAATCGTGAGTGCAAATCAGGCAATTGAAGAAGCAGAAAGAAACATTGAAGAGGTGGGTCTGTTCTTACGCCTGCCTTGTACACATAAAGGGAATTATCTGTTTTGTCATCTACAATGGTGATGATTTCGATATTGTTTTAAGGGAAAATCGGTGTGTTCTTCTGAGGATGTTACTCTGCCAGGCGTTATATTAATGCACCGCAAGTGATGTATCGTCTGTGCGCACTCTTTAAAATTGCAAGCGATATCGAAGATTGGCTGTTTGATTGTGTCTCCTAGCTTGATATTTGCAGTTCTGTTAATGTTTTACCTATACATTTGTGTGAACATACAAAACTGTATTTTATTTCCGTAAATTAAGAGAATACCATTTTCATGTTTCCACAATAGGATCCCAATCATCTCTCGCATAAAAATGCTATAGTGCTTTATGAACTATTTCAGTTTTCATTGTAGTATGATTTTTGTTTAGCTAAGAAGTGGTCGCGTTGCAGTTCTGGGTGAACGGGAGAAAAGGCTTCTGCATGAGGTCTTGTCTGACGTGGAATTAGAGATCCAATACAAGGAAGAAGAAGTTGAGGTACTTATCGATTTCTTATCTAGATATTCGGGGTTTGGTGCCAGATAAATACAACATAAAATAGCATTATGAAAACACAAAGCATCTTCTCTTAAAATTGTACTGTTTATAAATGAATGAACATTGAAAAAAACGCAGTAACTATTTTCGAGTTACAATACAATGAATCTGTGCTGAAACTCGTAGTTTAGTAATTTAAAATAATAAAGGAATGTTAACTATTTAGATGCAACCTCATGTTAAGCAAATAACTTTTAAGAAGTAAAAAAAATGTTTTACATTTTACATTACCAGAACTTAAGAAAGATGGACAGTGCTTTAGAGAAGCTGTCTGCATGTGGAGATCCTCCTGACCAACCAGCCGGAGGTAAGTGTCTGTGCCATATATGTATAAATAATAAGCTTAATACTACTTTGTATAAGGAAAAAGCTTAATAAGCTGTAAGTTTTAGTAAACACAAAAAAAGACAAATTTATATTAATTATTTTGTCTCCTTAGCATGTTTGTGTTTTTTATTCGGAAGGGATTAGTTTGCATACAGACATAATGTACTGAATTTATCACATGTGTTAACAAAACTGCTGAGATTGCAGATACTATTTTGTTTAAAAATTAGAGTGAACTGTCTGTAAGAAGACAAGTGTCCATATGCAAATATCAATTGTGTATGTTGTAAATATTATTTGTAAGCAAACAACATTGCAGGGAAACATGTTTGTTTAATAAACTGGTGCTTTTAAACCATTGTCGACATTATTGTTCATTAGTTCGATGAATCCTCGAATACGAAACACCTTGTACACCGGATACCTTGATACAACGACACATGCTATAATGTATTATTATCGTTATTCCTTGCAGGTGCTTCCTCTTCAGGTGGTGACTCGGACATCGACCAGCATTCAGGTGATATTGATCACGTAACCCTTGCTTTAGTCGGGAAAATATGTCGGAACATAAGATACAGTTATGTTTTAGCAGATAGCACAATCAGGCTGCAAATATATATATATATCTGATTTATAGATAAATGTCAATTAAGGAAATAAGTAAAAGGCACATTTGAAAAAAAGGCAAAATCAATCTATTGCACGATTACTACGGGAACTATTCCTAAACTATATTATGGATATGCAGTCCTTGATATTGATGCTACTGTTTTGAAGATTCGAGTGAACGATCTCTGCTTAAAGTCAAATGTCCACATTTCATATTCAAAATAAACACAATGAACGAACAATATATAAAAGCATGAAATAATAAAACACTTGGCTCAGAAGAATATTTTTCTTCCGTTTTCTATATTTTGTCTGCTTTGATATGTTATAATTCATATATAACTAGCATTTTACAAACCACAGGTCAAGCTGAAAATCATACTACGGAAAGTCCGACGCCCGACATTGACATCGAAGGTAAATATCAACCGTGCATGACTAAATATAAATACTGTTTTGTAAGCAAACAGCTTAACGGCGAAACGATTTTTGCTCCATTTCAAAAACGTGGCAAAATGTGAACTTTTTGATCTAGAGTTTGTCTGAATTTAGATACCTCCTGGAAAAAAAGGTGGGCCCTTCCGGCGATCACATTAAAATGGTCCAATATAGCAACATAACCACGTTCCTTTTTACCTGAAAGACGATGATTCATTCCAATGATATATTTGCCCTAACACAAACCCTTATAGGGTACATATATTTTAAAGGTTGTCTTCATCTATGGTTCGATCAAATGGCCCACACAGTTTAACGTCATTTTCCTTTGATGTGTTGAATTCGGATTCGACCGCATTGATAATCAGATGAGCCCTTTACATTCTACTATCTACTTAAATATCCAAACTACTTAATGACTTTATTTTGAAAGTGAAGATGGTTGTCACTGATAGATAAATTTACTAGTTTATATAGTTTTACACTACGTAATACATCGTTTCCTCTATTTCGAAGGACA
Organism: Sinonovacula constricta; assembly: GCA_007844125.1. NCBI lineage: Eukaryota > Metazoa > Mollusca > Bivalvia > Cardiida > Solecurtidae > Sinonovacula > Sinonovacula constricta. The sequence continues at coordinate 5,449,721 of CM017564.1, forward strand.
GAGCCTAGTTTTAAAAATGCCCAAGATTCACTCACACATATTTTAACCGTCGCAATTCCGTAGCAGACCACATACAGTCAGTATTATGAATAACAAAATATAACAGTAACAACACAATAAAAACGACAACAACACGAGTTTGCAAGAACAGCAAGGTAATTATCATATAACTATTGAGAAAACGACAAGGCCTGATACTCATGCTAAACAGGTTTATAACATTCTTTGTATATATGCTAGTGTGCTCGTTCTCTTATAGTATCGTTTACCATACAAAGTCAATTAAATAGCTATAGCAGCAGGAGGAGTGACGGGCCTTATATGCAGCATCTTTTAACGCCCCAAACCAAGCAAAAAGCCCCAGCAGGGAACATGCCCTTCGTCGGATTTGTTGACCCGCTAAACCTACTGCTGCTGCCCTACGTTGACGCCCCCTGGGCGGAGCGCGCTGACTTCGGGGGATTACTCGTCGAAGTCAAATGCGTCATCGCTTTCTTGTTTTGGGAGCATTGGGAGCCTGATGCACAGCACTTCAGCTTCGGCGAGCACGGATTTACCCATGTTCGACAGACAGACGTTTTCTAAGTCGATCACTCCAGACATCCTAGAATGGGAATTGATGAGGCGGACGTTGTGGGCTGACCATGGAACTCGAGGGGTGGGAGCTTTTCCTTGTCACCTTCGACGATGAATGGCTGGCTCAAGTCGTAGTACTTGGTCTCAGTTGGCTTTCCGGCGTCGTTGAATCTCAAAGTAATGCAGGTGATTGGGCTAGCCAGCTTTGGGCGGGGAATGGAAGCGGCGGAGCTGGAAACAGTCCTCTGGATGAGTGGAATAAGGCGATCGCAGGCCACGACCAATGCGTCGCCGCCTTCATCATGTTCATCATCTTCCGTAACGATCTCGCAGGCGAAGATGCGCCTTTCAATATCGTCGATGAAGTACTCTTCCAAGTAGCTGATCATCTGGTGGTACACTTAAGTTGGAGGCAACGGATCGCCATCCACAATGTAGGCTGTGCATTTTGCAGGTTCACGGTCGGGTTGCGGTCGCGCAGCTTGAAAGCGGATAGCCGGTTGGCCAATCAGGCGCTCGTTCACGCAGAGCAACTAGTCCTCATCGAGAGAGGCGATCTGGCCGATATGGAGCTCATCCGAAATCCGGACTATTAAACACTCACTCTTGTCGGACTCTGAGAGACGACAGTACAGGCCTAAGGTCCTGGTACCGTTACGGCCGAAACTGTGGGGGACTTTGTCGATGGAGAAAATGGATAATAAAGGATGTGCCGACGCCAAGGACTTGGCAATCATCTCCTCGTTATCATGAAAAAAACTGACCTGGTCTGAGCCTCTGCGCGGGCCTTGGCTGCGGCGCAGGCGGCTACGATTGCATGGGCGTTAAATATCTTCATTCTGCTGGATCTGTATAAACTTATGTAATCCTCTGAACGAAAATACTACCTAGCTGCTGCCAGCCGCTCTTCACCTGAAGACGACCCACAATACAATGCCCAGACAGAGACCTCTTCTTAGAGCGAGGCACGCCAACTCGGACCAGATCCTGTGGGCGGGCGGCCGGCTAGTGACGAACACCTCTCACCCCCCTTTCTCCAGGATCCGCTGACCTGCTTTCGCTTCGATGAAGGTTCCGACCCGATAAACGTAGATCCATGCCCAAACGCCCTCAGCAGGTCTAAGCCGGCGGTTCTGGATGACTGCGGCTAGCGCGTAGAGGGTAGTAATCAGGCCCCTAGTTTAAGGCTGCGGCATCGCTGAGCTCCTCGGTCATTTCGCTGAAAAGCTCAAAGGGTTCGGCAGCATCATAAGGTCGCAATCTGTCCCTGAAGAGCTCGCGGTGGGCCGTCATCACCCTTGCCACCTCTTGATTCAGCGCGGCACAGAGCGCCGTATGCTGATGGGGCCTGTGGGGCCCGTAACGCGCAGGCGGCAAGGGCCGAGGCTTTCCTCCGTATGCGACGCTCCTCCTATTCTCTTTCCCTCGGGTCCTCGTGCGGCGCGGCGACAGAGGCCATCGCTGTATCTAACAGGCGCCAGTTCCTTCATATTTGGCAATCGGCGACTGTGACGGCTCAGAGTGGCTGTGCTCCACGTGGAGGGTAGGAGTCCAAGGACACACTTCATATTGTCGATGTTGAGATTGCGTAGGGTTTGTACGCTAGGGCCGGCCGACTGGCATTGGACGCCCGCTGATCTACGCAAGAGCAACGCAGCTCCTCGCATTTTTTTCCAGAGGGCCGTTTCCTCTTGCAAATCAAATTCTTGAGGAAGGGAACTCTTGAGGACAACTGGATCGTCGAAGAAACATTCGACCCAGTTCGTGAAGGGGGATGAAGGTGCACACGGTAGTTGAGATTTCCCGAGACACAAAGCCGGGCGCTCTTGTTGGGGTTGACAGTATGTTTTATCAGAACGCCTATCCGGTCACCGCGCCTCAGAGGCCCCCTACCCTGCCAACGTAGCCCCACTAACTGCGTGGCTCAGCGGGTGGTAGAGCACTTCGAAGTCATGTTGAGAGGACAGGGACTTACACCCTTAAGGCGCCTGAAAATAGATAACTAGGAAGAGCAGGTCCATGAAACAGGAGCGACAATGGAAGATGTGACAATATTAGAAAAAAAAAAATCCTCAAAATAGCAATTGTCCGACGGGACATCGCTCGGGAGGTCATCTACAGCAATGGCAAGTACCATCAGGGCTTCCATAAACCGGTCGAGCTCATCTACCATAACAAGCCAGGCCTGGTCCAAGGACCTCAATTTCCTAGGTGTAAGAGAGGTTTACACGTATGAGGGCGACGTCTGACAAGCCATTCGACAGCGACACAGGATGAGCCGATAGCCGTCTGGCTGGTCGGAGGACAAGACAGGCAGCTCAGCGTCGACCACTTTGTGCTCACGGACGGTTGCACGTACCGAACTCAGGAGGCCCACAAAAATCCAGAGAGTGGAACCTTTGGGGATGAGTCTTTAGCCCAGAGAACCTTTGGCGATAACCAAGCAGCCAGCATCAGCCCAAAGAGCGCAACGGCTGGAAGCCAACCCCAGTAAACCTCCTCTCGGACATCGAGAAGGCTTGCTTGGAGCACGGCCACGGCGGGCCTTGGACCTCGATGGGCTACGACACGGAGGAAGTTACTTATATCAACATGAAGGGCTGCTACCCCTAAAGCTTTCGGGCCACGGTGAGGCGAAGCTTTATTTCCAAAGGTTCGGCATCCAGATCACCGCATGTCTCGTGTGGCCCTTAATGGAACCCTCCCAGAAGACAATAGCACAGGCGTCGCCGTGGTTCAGAAGTGGGAGTTCGCGCCAAAGGTCCACCCTATCATTCCTGCCTGTTTTGGGAAATATTTCGCAAAGAAGGGCTGGGCCCCGATGGCCCTGCTGTCCTACCTTGTGGAAAGTGGCCTGCTGATTTATTTAAGGTCCGAGAAGCTATCATCGTATTCGAGAAACAAACGGATGTCTGGCTCCCAGAATACCAAAACAAGGGCTGCAGTGTTATGGGGAAATTTGCCCAGAGCAGCAAGGCCGATGGAAAAAGGCTGACAAGGAGGCTCGTAACCGATCCAGGAGAGCTTTCTGGTCCGCGATATCCGACAAAGCGGCACGCTGGTTGGGGCCCCAGCAATATGCTCGCCGGGTCATGTCCTCGACTAATGCGACGGCACCCAGCCGCAGTACGTCAACCTAAGGGCCAGTATGCTGGCCTGTGCCCACATCAACGGCCTGGAGATGCTTTGCCGGTTCACGCCTGACGAGGCTGTCCGAGTGGCAACCGATTTGATCTACGTGAAGAAAGTACCCCTGCCCAAGCTGTAATAGAGCACGCCGCCTACACCCCAAAACCCGAATATTTTTTAAAGCCAAAAACCTGCCACCATTCACGACGCCAAGCCATAATTATCCACTGCCAAGGTACAGTTAAGCTATCTCAACTATGGCGGGGGCTCAGGTAAAACCACTCGAGCCATCGAGCTCTTCAGAGCCAGAGACCCATTAGTCGTCACTCCGACATATCGCCAGGCCAAAGAAATGTGGACACAGGATGTAAAGTCCCAAACCTATCACAGCTTCTTCCGCTGGAACGGACAACGTAGTGGACTCCAGATATCACTGGACAAACGTTCGTCCCGAAAATGATCATCTGGGATGAAATCTGTACCGTACCCCGGCCTAACCTCGAGATTTTTCTCGATTGGCTTGATCAAAAAGGTGTCCAGGTCGTCTGCTGTGGCAATCAGGGGCAGCCGCCGGAAATCGCGGGAGAGATGCTGCACGACTGGCTGCGGCAGAAGGTGGACCAAGATGAGGAGATCGAGGTCGACGAATGAGCGAAAAAACACGCCCTCAGCGCCCTGAAACAGAAAGTCCGTCTCCGGTCAGACAAAGACAAGTGCCGACAGATGCGAAAGACACTCCCCTGCTGCCTCGGATGGGATCGGTTTGTGGATGCATGGAAGCCAGGCGACCTCATACTGACTTCGAGACAAAAGGTGCGCAACCAAACACATGGGCTTCTATTCCAAAGGCACAAGGAGCGCTTCCGGGACACCTTGGTGCCTCTTCTTTACCACCCGGAGGACAGTCGGAAGCACAATATTGAGGTGGCGATTCCGGGTGAAGATCAAAAGGAAGAGCTAGTTCTCAATGACATCGTGGAAGTCTAAGTCGAGGCTGCAGAGGCTGCTATACAGACAGATGACTGGCGTCTGGGTTATTCCATCACAGTTCACTCCTCCTAGGGTCTGACAATCCACAGCCCGTAACAAGTACGGATTATTGATTACTTTCCCCAGGGGTCCAATCTGGCCTACCTTGCGGTGTCGAGATTGGAGTATATGCACCAAATCGAACGGGTCGTCTGTCCTCCGGAAGAGGGTTCCGAGGCCAGGCAACTCACCAAGCAGCAACTCCGCAAGGCGATCAAAAGGAAGTTTGTAGCCTAAAAGCGCCAGGACCAAGCTAAGAGACTAATGGGGTTCAACTTTAATTTCGACCACATCCTGCGGCTCAAGGAGGCCCAAAAAACCGCTGTTCAGCATGCAACATTGAGCTGCTCTGGGATCATGCCCCAAACGTCACACATCAGTTCAGTGTGGACCGGCTGGACAACACCAGAGGCCATATCCATGAAAATGTCCGCTTGACCTGTCTTGAGTGCAATCGAAAAAAGAGGGGCCGCTGCCCTCAATGCTTGAGGACACCATCGGGAAATTATTGGGTGTCTGGGAGGACCACGAGGAGTTCCTCGCACACAAAGCCTCGACCAGGTCCATCCATTAGGTAATAGAGGACGGGTCCGTCATGCTTCCTAAGCGCCCTACCCGGTAGACCTCAAGGACCACACGGGGCCTGTGGCACGTCGGCGGCCGATCTCCAGTTCGCCGGCCTGGTAGATGTAGCGGACACCGGCACCGGAGGGGAGCTTTGTCTCCTTGAGACCAACCGAACGGCCGGGAACAACCGAATATTTTTTTTTGTGTCACGGATTCGGCCTTGATGGTGATAGTGACCATTGGTCGTTTTCCGATAAGCCTGGTCTCTTCTCCGTTCAAGGCCGCTACAACCGAATGGAGCCTACCAACCCACTCCGTTGACCGCTCGCCCTCTGCCAGATGCATTTCGACCGCATACTGGTGCCCGAACTGGCGTTCAGCAAGTGTCCGGTTGAACCGCTCTACGATTCCCTGATCAAGATGGATGTCCACACGCCCTCGGTATGTGGCGCGGAGCGGCGAGGTAGATTTGCCAGGTAGCTTTCTTTTAAAGAAGTCCCGGGCCTTGAAATCCTGGCCGCGGCCGCCAGTTTTTGAATCGCCGTTATCACCTTCCAATAGCCCCTGGGGCTGTACTATATTCTTCCGAGCTTCTGACCCTATGAATAATTCCAAGAGCTTGAGCAACCTCCAACAGGCAGAAGCAACAGGCTCGAGTAGCTGACCAGTTGTTACACAGAAGGTTAGTCGGGCATGCTAGCACCCTATCTACGAAACGCCTCATAATCCTTTCATCCCTCACCCGCTATCGAGTGAATTATCCGCGACATCGATTATAGTGGAAGCTTAGGGGCCAGGAACTTTGTAGCCTCCTTCCAGCATCTTATTGAACAGCTTCTCAGGAAGATCCATTGTAACCGATAATTGTGTATATAAGGTGCGGAAAAGAAGCCGGGATCATTTTAATTAATCTGCTGTTCTAAGAAGTAACCCGCGAGCCCGGCCGCTCCAAGCGCTAATACGATAAATTCAATCCCTCTAACATGTTGGGCGTCGTGTGGACGGTAGAAGTCGGTCAGCTGGGGCTTGTGCCCATTTGGATCAAGCTTTTTGTTTGGCATGACCAGAGCATACACTTGCATGGCAGCGTCTGCATCCTGGAAGGTTTGGACGGCGTGTCCATGCCGGCGAAGCTCGTCCTGAATGAAATCGATGCGTTGGGTCCTTTTGGGGGCCCACGGGGCCTGAGATTCCTGAGGCTGTTCTACGGCGAGGTCATGGCGTCGACGTTCTTCTTCGATGTCGGATTCCTAAAATAGAATAAACAGATAATTGGTTCCAGTGAACGCCGCCGCATTGGCGAGCGCGCCGCCCAACATCAGTGCAATGCCGGTCATGGTATTATAATACATAGTTGCCCTAATTCAATATGTCAGCAGGGATGATCTCTGGTGGCGAGCGCGGCCGTGACGCCGACTATGGTCATGCCAACGTCCCGTGGGGGTGAATTCCAGTTTAGGGTACGCTCCTCCGAGGGCTGCCTTGCATAGGCGGGCCCAGCCGATTGTCAGTCAAGCTACCACGGCGCCGTGATTGAATTAACGACTTCCTTTCCGTCTGGAGTTGCTTGGGTAGACATTGCTAGACATTGTAGACATTGTATGCGATGGGGGTCGTGTCTATAAGATTCGCGGGCGCCCATCTTCAATTCGCCGACATGGTGTGGGGGTACAGCGGAGCCCTTAACCCTCCATATGAGCTACTACGACTCCACCGATCATCAGCCATTTAGGCGTTGCTGAAGGAGACGGGAGTTTGTGCTCGTCTGTTGGGGTGGGTGGCTTGCGATTGTTCTCCGGGCGCTCCGCCTCCGCCGCCTTAAAGCGCCGCGTAATATCTAGGATTTTCTGTTGCTTCCTTTCTCTTGCATCTACCCCAGCCCGCACAGCAGCGACCTTTTTAGGGTCCTTGCTACTAGTCCCCTTCTCTAGCGGCGCCTCATCCTTCTGTTATGTCGGTGCCTCCTCCGTCGGCTCCGAATCCGGTGTCCCTTCAGTCGTTGTGGTAGGTTCCGCCATATTGCTAAGTAAATACTTGCTTGGATGGTTGGCAATGCTAAGTGCTAAGCATTGCTGTAATAGGTGCTAAGTACATGCCACATCGGTGGTTTAGCCCGCAGGTGATGAGGCATGCCCAGCGAACGGATCTGTCTCGAGGTCTGAGGTCAGTAAATCCTGCCGAGCAGCCGAACAGCCGGGATCGGGAGCAGCTAGCTAACTACCGTAGTGTAAATCTGGAGCGCTGCGAAGCCAAGAGTCTTTGTCATACTAGCCCCCAGTCGAGCCTCGTATCGGGCATAGAGCTTGCCGATTTCCTCATCGGGTAGGCTATCGATCTGACCCTTCATAAATCTCCCCGCCTATGTACTGCCTTGACTGAAAACGCCCCCACCCCCTCCATGGCAAGTGCGGTCAATCTTTGCCTTTGACTTTGTCGTTCTGCGTTTGCAGGCTCATCTACGCCGTGTTCGTGGCCTCCAGAGCGAGCAATGGCACGTGCAGCAGACGGCGCTGGCTCGTCGGCAAGAAGCTCGTCAATAACGTCGTCGCATTACATTGCTATAGTAACGTAAACAATTGTAATGAATAGAAAAAGAGCCACCACTCCAGGATGAGGTAAATGTTCAATGACCAAGGAGCTTCCGCTTCCTTGGCTTGCTGAATTGTAATCCCCTCGCTAACGTGTTCGATCCGGCGGCAGTTGCCATGCAAGCCGTCGTTATCGCTGGGCCTTAAGTCCAGCCAGAGAGCGAACTCATATGTGAAGTACTTTCTTAGGTTGTAGGCGTGGAGCCCAAGATCCTTGGTCGCCATAGCCACTTCGGGGCGCGTTTTATTCCACCGGTCATAAATTTTCTGACTCGTTCCATGCATGTAAAGGGCGCTTGCCTTAAGCATAGAGCTGGTTCGGGATGCCCTCGATAGTGACCTCCACTTTCATGTCTTGGGGTTATAGAAACCTTTGCTCTGGCATTGAACGGGCTCAGTCGGTTCATCGAAGAGCATAAAGGACCAGATTTGGAAAGTCAGGGGTTTCCCGAGGCGCCGGTGCGGATTGAGTTTTCGACCGTAAGAGATTTCAAGCATTTTCTATTGAACTCATTCACCCGTGTCTTCATTAAAATGTCTGACGAAGACATCCCGTTGCAAGATTTTGGCGACCAGCTTGCTCCGTTGGATTCGGCCAGGGACGATATTGCAACTACCTCGCTCTCCACTGAATTACTAACAGGAACCACTGATGACTTCTATAGCGGATTGGGTGAGGGTGAGCCTCCTGCGGGACCGGACTTCCAAAAATGTACGATCGACAGCCGTGGTCAGATCCTCCTGAGTGCCCACCCAGATATTAATCTGATCAACAAAAGTACTTGAAGACCCCTAGCATTATCCACTATAGAAACAACGGCAGGCGGTTGGGCCATTATCCGTGATGTACTCGGGTTCTCTGACTGGGGACTCTGCAAAAGGCCTCCTGCTCTACACGCCGAAACTGTCGCCCAAATACAGCGGACTGATAGAGAACTGGACGAAGTGATGCGCGGTAGTGCTGGCTGAAACATTTAGGTGGCAGATTTTGACAGAGCAGACTCCGCCATTCTGAAATGGAGGAGACCGCGTTGAAAACAATGTATGCCCAACCAATGAGTACATCGGGCTTGGACGGTTCCGAGCTAATGATGCGGTAAACTAGGAGAGACGGATGACCCAGAAATGAAGCGGCGTATCTCGGAGAGAATAAGAAACCTCGAGGATGAGCGGGCTGCACGGCTCGAGGCGGCGTCAGCTAACCGAGAAGCTCTCAGATCGCAGATCAGCCGGGTTCGGGAAGCACCCTGAGGCGAATCCTGCCAGATACCACGCTGGTTGAGGATCAAGACTCTCTTCGGAGAGCAAGGGTCACCGTCGTATCCAACCTCACAGCAATCGGGAAGACCATCAGCACGCTCGTCCTAGCACTAACCGGTGGCTCTACTCCCTCTTCCCCCCACTATCACCCCGGCCCAACCATGTAAGGGTGCCATTCGAAAGTTGGTTAAAAACAGTTGCAAGCCCTTGGCGCTCTACTCGCAAAACTAGTGGAGAAATTGCGGCTGCTATCCCCGGCATCATGTCAGCATGGTTTCATGGCTGTTGTCGACCGCAGGCAAGGCAGTCGGATGGCTTGCCGAACTCACTTGGGCTCTACTTCTCGCAATTGGGGGATTGTTACTGGTTGCAACCCAGGAGTGGCTAGCGAAGCGCAAGCCAAATGGCAATTAGCCCTACGGTAACCTCACCCACAACCAGAGCCTTCTTTTCCTTGCAGTGTGCTCGCGCAGCTTTACTACTACCTGCTGGAGTAGCAGCTACTGTTTCACTGCTGCCAGGCGGTGTCTCTGCCGGTGGGTTCACCTGTGGCGGCCTTGCGATTCTGCCGTCATGAAAGCTGCGATGTACCTGAGGCTGCACTGCAGGAGATTAACTCCGCCAACTACACCGATTGGAGGTTGGCTGGATCCATTATTATCCGATTGTTGTAGCCAGCGATGCCGGGATTGATGTCACTCAGAGCCTTGTACACTCCTGTTCCGAACACCACGTTCAGCTCGCTCCCGGCGTACTGCGAAACGCCTTGGTAACGAGAGATAGCGGCTTGTATGTCAGCCGTTCATACGCTCTTCTGTCGTAAGTATTGTTGACGGGATCCAAGAACGAATCCTGGCGGAGGGCGCATTTCATTTCCGTTAAAATTCGACGGGTGGTGCAGTAGTTATGGAAGAGGTAGACAGACTGAATGAGAAGATTGGCACGCCCCTCTGGTCCTTTAAAGCGGTCGTTGAATAAGACCCGCAGCCTGCCGATGCGCACCATACAGCGAAGTTCAGCTGATTCTGCCAGAACTTCATCGGGCTACTGGTCTAATCTCGAACCATGGCCACTGTTGTGATCTTAGGCAGTCGGTATTGTTGCCAGATATCGGGCAGGCTGTCCGAGAAGGACTGATTTGGGCCTGTCGTGATCTTTAGGATGGACATGTTGTAGGCCTTACGGTTCCAAGGATTTCCCCAGGCCTTATACTTTACATTGCTTTTGAAGGTAAAGGCCTCCATTAAATTGTGCAAGATCTTTTAAACGATCGCCAATATCACTACAGGTCCGACCTGTCTTCAACAGTCCATCGACAACACAGACGGGAGTTTAAAGATCGGTCTGCGGTCGATCACGTACACGGTTGGCTGGTACAACATTACGAACGCCGAGTATGTAATCTTGTCTGGCAAAATAGTCTATATCCCTCATGGCCTTTGATCTTTGGAGCAGCGGCAATATTACCTCAGTGCCACGATGAGCGGCCTTACTATAACACCTAATATAGCCACCGGAAAAATCACTCTTGAGGCCCATGGTTCGACAAGGATTGATGGTATTCGTGTCTCTAAAGGGCTGCAGGACCTTCTAGGCTTCGAACTTTACCGAAAGTATACCAGGTGATGCTCCTAAACATTTCAGCCCGCACATGTTATTGTTTATCAGCATAGAAGAGACGAACACCGCCAAGAACTCCTTGAACGCGGCCCTAAGTAGTCTGCTCGCTGTTGTCGCTGTCGGTGACTGGTCGTACAGGGAGATCAAATCATCCGTATTCTCTTATCCCGAGATCAAGCTCCTGAGACAGGGGACAATCTCTGAGCTCATAATCTCTGTTAGAGACAAATGTGGTAACAGAATAGATAACCACGGTTTGCACGTGAGTGTCGCCCTTGAGGTAAAATGAGTATCTTTGGTGGACGTGTTGGGGGTGGTGGAAACCCAGAGCAGACAACGCTACTCGGCCTTTCGTCGGTGCAGTTGCTTCGCTACAGAGTGCGCCTGATCAGACCCACCACACTAAAAGGATCAGGATAGTGATGTTGACCTAATGGGGCGGGGTGGATTATGAACCTCGGCGAGATCGAATTACCTACAGATGCGGTTTCGGCGAGGATGGTCGAGCAAGGGTGGAAGTTCTTAAAGGGGAGAAGTTCTCATGAAAAACGGTGACACGGCTAGGGAAGGTCACATTAATCTTAACAATCACGGCATAGTGAATTTCGATCTTCCAGTTCATTCGAAAAAAGCTGCAAACAAACACTATGTTGACAGGCAAATTCCTACGCCAATAATTACCATAGTAGCAGAGAAGCATGGGCTCTTGGGAGGCGGCGAATTTCTAAGGTCGTTCGGGTCAAACTAGAATGTTGAAAAAGGGAAAGATACTGGCTATGTCTTTGTCTGCGGCTCAACGTAACAGACACTCAGAAGAGAGGGTGACCGTTGGCGTAACTGTTAGTGGAGATTATCAAGACGGTTATGAAATAACTAATACTCCAGGCTATTATTCCGATGAGCGAACTTTCAAAAGTTGAAAAGGGTGATATAATCAACTTTCAAATGCGGGAATCGACTAAGACCAATGCTTCGGGAGTGGTTGCTCTGCTAATTGAACTAGAGATGTGAGGAAGTAGAGAACCTAGACATGCAAGCCGGAGTGATTCCAACAGCCCCTCCAATATACCCTACCCTGCCAACTGAGGGTGATGGGCACGCTTACCGTCTACAGCAGATAACCCGAATCCAGGCAGGGTTAATTCGAGAAGTCGGACAAAGGGGAAACCTCAGCAAGAAAGACAATATGGCGTTGAATTCCTTAGATGGCGCCGATGCTGTTTTTGCGACAGTTGACGTTGGGCTTGGAATCGGAGGTGTATTTCTCATATCGACGGATCGTAGCTCTTCCGATCGCTGTAGGGCTCGGGATTGGGTCTCTTGGTTGCGAGGGCCTCTGTGTTATTTGCAAGGTGGCTGAGAGGTGGATATCACATACACCCGTTAAGCATCGGCGCATCGAGGCGATGGCCAAGCAAAGCTGAATACCATCTCTGACATCATGAGCAAAGCCCTGGCAGACGGGAATATTTCCGACGTCGAGTACAGGCTTGTTATAGATGAGTTTCAGAAGTTCGAAGACCTGAAACGGGAGATCCGTGCCGAAAAGGTACCTCAGGAGAAAAACAAATCCTAGAAGAAGGTCGCAAAGAAGCGCTAGCGGAGCTTTCCAAATATGTTGAATACTCCATCTCACTGAGCTGCGTGTGTAGTACACACGTTGGCCCCCCTCCAGCATACCAGGAATAGATTTGTATATTAAAGGCTCGGGCTCTCTACCTAATATCGGTAAGAATGTGTACCCCTACCGTTCTCGATCTGCTCCAGATCAATGAGCCTATCTCCGAAATTATTCTATTGGTCTTCGTGATGTCACGGCTCGAGCGGCTTGAGCAGTCTAACGAAACTGCAAAAGAGCATAATCTCCGAGAGAAAAAGAAAACTGAGGGCTGATTCCTGCTAGGTTTGGGTGCCCGGCTCGTCTTCTTCTTCTTCTTCTTCTTCTTCTTCTTCTTCTTCTTCTTCTTCTTCTTCTTCTTCTTCTTCTTCTTCTTCTTCTTCTTCTTCTTCTTCTTCTTCTTCTTCTTCTTCTTCTTCTTCTTCTTCTTCTTCTTCTTCTTCTTCTTCTACATTATCATCATAATCACCAACCCATCCTAGTCTGAAAGAACTGATGAAACGATCAACATCATCATCATCAAACACTTCTTTAGGTTCTTCATAAGGATAACACGTCGTGGGGGTTTGGGCAATACCTTATAAATGGAAGCCTTTCAGACTGCCATCCGGTTACACAGTTCAGCCACAATGCTTCCAGTCTCCGGTATCTTCCATCATTTCTACTTCATACATGACTTAACTTAACAGTTTTTGGTAGTCGTCAAGCTCAATCTGAGGTCATTAGTACTGATTTGCCTGTGGCCTGGTACACTGCCTTTCTTACTTCCTGAAGCTCCACATCTTCAGAGACGACGTAGTAAATTCTCTCTGTCGCATCCATTTAATCTAAGGTAGGATATGGATATCAGACGTGGTATTGAAAAAGTATCCTGTCATTGGATGCCCGAGCTATAGCGCCAGTCTCCGTCTCGAATATCTCGATGGTTACCGTGTTTACTCTGGTTTGATATCGCTTGAACTCTATGGGTATTCGTTATGTATACCCAATCTCTAAATTATTGCTTGTCTTTTAGCATCCCTCTGGCCCGGCGAGGGTGGTGGGCCGTACCCTAGGGCAGCAGCAGGAGGAGGAGTGACCGGACTTGTTTTTGGTTGATTTAGGGGTTTAAAAGATCCGATGAAGGGCCTGTTCCATGTGGAGTGTTTTGTTTGGTTTGTGGCGTTAAAAGATGCGGCAAAAAGTCCGGTCACTCTTTTTGCTGGTGCTATTTTCAATGGTAATTCAAAGAAAGGAGTAAAATAAACGTGATTACCTTATTAAACCTTCACGAATAACAATAATTAAACGTGGGCATCACAATAATGGCATTGCTAATGAAGAAACACTGATATATTTACAGAAACAATGATGTGCTAAACAATTGCCACCAAAATTGTTTATTCGTATGAAGAATATTCCTATCCGAACCACTATTTACACCTGATAAATTGATACTACGACAACTTTTGTAATTGAGATATATTTGTTATTCCTTGCAGTGGAGTCCTCTTCAGGTGTTGACTGGGACATCGATCCACCTTCAGGTGATAATCTTTCCATTGTGAAACTATGTCAGAGAATTAGAAAAAGTTGTGTTTTAGCAGAGAGGACAATCAGGCGGAAAACGTTTATAGCGATAAATGTACAAAGTAGCAATTAGGTAGACGACACATTTGACAGACAAAAACAAAACAAATTCAAAGTTGTGTATCTTTACAGAGCGATATATTCCTTAACTATATATTTACAGAAATAGTGGCATTGTGAATACTGTTTTGAATATTCGAGTAAACGATCACTGCTAAAAGTCAAATGTCCTTGAGCCCTCATCATAATACACACCAGATACGAATGCAGATGGACAAATAGGTTAGAAATACATTTCTATGCAGATGGCTATCAAGAATATTTGTATTCCTTTCCCTTCTTACTTTTAGTCTGCATCGACTTATTATGACACTATAATAAGTATTTTACAATTACGCCGTTTGTATAAATTACCTTATCAAACTGCATGTGAAGTGTGTCGTTATTATACATATCTAACACATAATTACTTTCTACATATTTTAGGCCAAAATTACAAATGCAGTATCGAATTTGTGTTAAACCTTTACTTTAGCAGTGGACTCTACTTGCTAAACGGACTAATTATTACACCACACCTTTCTGACGACCCACCTATTTGAAACATACATCGCCGCTTGGATAGAGTTTTGTTTCAGGTAGATCAGTTTTTAACAATTGATTGCATTTGAGAAACCGCTCAGAATGTGCGAGGTTTGAACTTTTAAAATTCTTCCGACTGACCGTTCCAAGGCGGTAACTGTAGTATTTGCACTGTGCGTTTTAATGGCTCGCCGCATATTTGTTATCACGTTTACAGTCTGGATTGCATGCGAATACCTTAATTATGTACCTAAACATAAACAAGGCAATTCGACAGCACTTTTATTTTGCTCGTATCGGTAAAATCAAAATACATTTATATGTTTATCATTGTGTATAATATTCTAAAATCCACACTCATATGCTTAAATTACAAAGAAAAAAATCAGCGCGGTGAATAAATTATTTCTTCATGGTATTGGAGGGCAGTTATTTTGTTAATGTTCAGTCTCTGTTTTTAAACATACAATACGCTACGACATCCAGGCTTAACTGTTCAATTAGAACCGAGAATAATTCTAGGGAAAAAAAACTAAAACTGTGTATAAAGTAGGCCTGCAACTAGACAACTGTCCAGTAAAAAAGACTAATCACACCATGGTATAGCGTTGAACACATATTAGCATTAGTTTGATAAATTGTCGTATCCGAAACATATTGTACACCGGATACATTGATACTACGACAAATGCTATTATGTATTATTATCGTTTTTCTTTGCAGGTGTTTCTTCTTCGGGTAGTGACTCGGAAATCGACCAGGCATTCAGGTGATATTGATAATGTCACCATTGCTTTTATCGTAAAATATTTCGAAACATAAAAAAAACAGTTTGTTTTAGGAGATAGAACAATCAGGATGCAAACATTTATATCTGACTTATAGATAAGTGAACACTGTAGCAAATACGTAAACGGCACATTTGAAAGAAAAAAAAAGATACAAAATCAATCTAGTGTATCTTTACTACGCCAAATATTCCTAAACTATATGACTGATATACAGTCATGATTTTGATGATACTGTTTTAAAGATTCGAGTGAACGATCTCTGCATGAAGTCAAATGTCCACATTTCATATTGAAAGTAAACACCATGTACAAAGAAAATATGGAAAAGCAAAAAAGTATAGCACTTGGCTGAGAAGAACATTTTTTCTTCCCTTGTCTGTGTTTTCTCTGCTATGGAATTGTATTATATATTGAACTAGCCTTTTACAAAATACAGATCAGGCTGAAAGTCATACTCCGGATATGCCGACGCCCGACCTTGACATCGAAGGTAAATATCAACCGTGCATGACTGAAAATAAATACTTGTTTTACGCAAACAGCCTAACGGCGAAACGATTTTTGCACCATATCGAAAACATGAGAAAACGGGAACTATTTGATCCGGAGTTTGTTTGAATTTAGATACCTCCTGGAATGGCAGATTTTGGTTTATTTTAATCTAATGGGTTCATCTAAGGTGGGCCCTTCCGGCGATCATATTAAAATGGTCCAACAGAGCAACATGACAACATAACCACCTTCATTTTTTTAAATGAATTACGATGATTAATTCCAATGGAATATATGCCATAACACAAACCAGTATAGGGCACACTTATTTGAAATGTTGTCTTCGTATATGGTTCGATCAAAAGGTTTAAACAGTTTAAGGTCATTTCCATATGATTTGTTTAAAGTCACGTTTCTACCGTATCGATAATTAGATATGCATTTTACATTCTACTATCAATATAGATATCCAAACTACTGAGTGACTTATATTATGAGCGTGAATATAGCTGCCACTGATGGATGTATTTACTAGTTTATATAGTTTAAAAAACGTAATACATCGTTTCCTCTACATAGAAGGACATAGCCTAGTTTTAAGAATGCCATAGATTCACTGACACACATTTGCACCGTCACAATTCCGTAGCCGACAACATACACGCATTATTATGAAAAACAAAGTACAACAGCAACAACAACAACAAAACAACAACAACAACATTAACAGCAACACGTTTTGTTAGAACAGCAAGGTACTTATCAACAAACTTTTGAGAAAACAACCTTCCTTATACTCATGCCAAACACGTTCATAATTGCTTGTATATGCTAGTGTACACGTTTTCTTGTAGTAACGTTTACCATACAAAGTCATTTAAACAGATACTGTAAATGGTAATTGAAGAAAGGGTTAGAATAAACATGATAACCTTATTAAACTTCACGAATAACAATTATTAAACGTGGACAGCGAAATAATGGCATTGCTAATGAAGGAACACTTATATATTTACACAAACAATAATGTGCTTAATAATTACCGCCAACATTGTTTATTCGTATGATGAATATTCCTATCCGAACCACTATTTACACCTGATAAATTGATTCTACGTTAACTTTTATAATGAGTTATTATTTTTATTCCTTGCAGTGAAATCCTCATCAAGTGTTGTCTGGGACATCGATCCACCTACAGGTGATAATCTTCCTATTGTAAAAATATGTCAGAACATTAAGAAAGGTTGTGTTTTAGCAGAGAGGACAATCAGGCGGAAAACGTTTATAGCGATAAATGTACACAGTAGCCATTAGGTATAGGCACATTTGACAAAAACAAATTCAAATGTGTGTATCTTAACAGAGCAAACTACTCCTAAACTATATATTTACAGAAACAATGGCATTGATTATACTGTTTTGAATATTCGAGTTAATAATCACTGCTAGAAGTCAAATTTCGCGATTCCTCATCATAATACACACCAGATACGAATGCAGATGAACAAATAGGTTAGAACTAAATTTCTATGCAGAGAATATTTGTTTTCATTTCCCTTTCTTTTTTATTCGGCATTCATGTATTATGACAATATAATAAGTATTTTACAATAACGCACCCGCCTACTGTTGAACATCATTCTTACTGTTAACAATCATTGTGTGTAAATGTATGATATCATAACCCGTCTATCGAGAAATGTTAACAAATGTTCAGTTTGTTATCAACACATTATTTCCTAGCTAACATATTTAAACATTTATGTTTGATAACTATGACAGTAAATAGTCCTCGAAAGGACGTTAGTGAAATGACTATATTATGGACTAAATATAATGTATGTAGAAAAAATAAATCTTAACTTCTGGTCTGCAAGGGCAATATTTCGCTAAAACAAATACACCTGCTCTGTTATGTACTCTTTTCTTATAAAATTACAGTCAACTCTCGTTATCTCAAAATCGGTTATCTCAAATTTCCGGTTATGTCAAACTGTTTTCTACGGTCCCGTTTTTTCCCTATAGTTTCTATATAGTTCGACTCCGCTTAACTCAAATTCGGATATGTCAAATTATCGGATATCTCAAACTAAATTATTTGTCCCCACACGTATAAAACTGTTGAAATCAGTTGGTCTATCTCAAACTTCAAATTGCTATAAGATGCAAAACGGCAACAATAGTGATTTTCACACCTTCCGTGAAACTCGCGAAGATTTGGGCGCGAGTTTTATCGCCAATTATCGGCAATCAGGATTTCGCATTTTTTAGAGAAGAGGTTAATCGATTATTATTTAATTAGCTGATTTAATGAACAACAATTTCGTTAATCTATTAACGCTGATTAAAGTGTTTCAGTTTGTACTTGTTGTTGTAAAAGTTTTTGAGAACTTGCAGGTATCAGTTTTAGGTGTACAAAATTAGGCCATGTACTTACGACGACGCAGCAACCTACAATAAAAAGAAGAATATTAAATTACATTGTAAAATATCTAATAACACTTTAAACATGCAAAACCACACAAACTTGCAGAAACTCAGTGTACAGTGGCAGATATAACAAGGAATTTCAGTCATTACCAGTCATCGTGTAGCAGGTAAGATTTTTAAGATTTACACAAACTATCCTTAAATTCGGATAACTCAAACTTCGGATATCTCAAACTATTTTCTACGGTCCCTTGAAATTTGAGATAACGATAGTTGACTGTATATTGATTTCCTATAGTTTTCCGTCGGAAACAAACGCTTCTAGATATAAAGAAAACTATACAAGGAATGTGTGACGAATCAGAAAACAGTGTTACCTTTTGTTTTGGAATTATTTGAAATTGTGTATATGTTATCATGAACTATTGCAACTTAAGGAGAAACCGTTAGTAAATGACATTTCGACATACTCGTCCAACAGTTTTAAATAATAAAAAACAGCAATCACTAAACAATAACTAAAAATGTAACATTAAATGTATTTACAAGCTAGTCGCCCACACATTTCGCCTTCTATCAACAACCGAAGATAACGGTAAATGAATGAAATATTTTAACTAAGCCCTTGACCTTTTTGCGATTTATGCGTCATGATTTTGAAAATTTTTATCAAACAGTCGGGAGGTAAAGCGGTAATTGTCTTGTCGACATTTAAATTGTTGATACTGCTGCTGATATTGCTGTTGTTGCTATCGTTGTTGTTGTCTTTACAAGACTACTTGATGGAAACAGATGATCTACGTGTGACTTTGTTTTGTATGTTTGCTGTTGTTGTTGTTGTTTTCAAATGGCCGTTTCAAGAACAAAAACGTATGAAAACATCAATGGTAACAAATTGATTTTCAGAACTACTTCGTATATCCTTAAGAAGATGTTAAGTTGACACAATGCTCCATTATATTTGGAAACAGATGGTGAATTAGTGTGCTAACACGTGACACAGACATTAATATTATAGGACAAAGGTGCTTTTGTTTGTTTGTTTGTGAAACCCATATGTCTGGCTGCATAATTTATTGCAGTTGTAGAGGTATGTAGTGAGGTATACATTTAGGCATGGATACATAACGCCCATGCATATATCGTCAACGATGACATTGAGTTAATTAAATTAATGTTATTGTGTTGTTATTTTTTTGATCCGTCAAATAGGCTGGAAATTACTAGAAACCTAACATTATAAAGACATCATGTGTCACTGAATTTCCCCATGTCTTAAATAGAAAACTATGCAACTATCAATATTCTCTGTATTCGTGTACTTTAAATCCCTCTGTTTATTGAACATGATCTTCTTTACTAAAACTTAACTGGAAGAGTAATTGTATGGCATCTTGGTTACACATCTCAATGTTCATTTTCGAGAGGGGTACTTGGTAGATGAAGCGTCTGGTCATATGGTAATTGTATTTAATTAATGAAGCATATAGGCAATTGTTTGGTTACCTTTAAAGATATAAGTGCATAATGCAACAAATGTAACGGTTTAATATGTTCACAACAAATCCTTAATGATCTACACCAATGCATGAATTTAAAATAAACGTATTTTCTCTTTTAGTAGGGAAAAGAAAGAAGAAAAAAAAACAACAAGAAATTAAAAGCAAGGTAATGTATATATTAGCCGTAATAGTATTAATCATATTGCTAGCATAACAAACATCGTTCAGTGATAAAACAATACAAACATACATATAAATAAAGTTCATAATACAATAGAAATATCAAATGACTAAATAAAAAATGCAATCCCGAAACGTTAACGTGACAGTTGACAGTAAATTAGTAAAATATTAAAACTAAACCGTTAATTATGTTGACTTACCGACTGGGATGCACGTGCATATGGGACATTCTACATTATATACCACTGAGATCAAAGTATGTTTATACAATTACAACATTTGTTTAGAGATGAGAGAAAAACGTTGATAACTGAATAAAGTTATGATCGTACGTAGTATGTCCCATCTGAGGCCGTGTATTTTCTTATTTTGTATTTATTTTTTATCTTGGTTTGGTATATGTTATTTTAGATCCGTGATCTAGTAATGGAGCAGCAGAATGCAGACAAAGACATTGCTGAGCTAGACCGAGGAGAGTATGAAATAAAAGCACTCATTGATACAGATTCTAGTTTATCAAGCAGTGTGTGTGAGATGGTTATGAAGGTTACCACGTTAGGACTGAATTTGCGTATAGGTGGTCAGCTGCAACTTGGTACGTATTAATTAGAATAAGCGTAAGTATATGACGATGTCAAATGCTCTAAATCCTAAATATCCAAAAAGCATCCCTGTAAACATTTAGCAAAAAACACACATCTACTTACATTAAGCAATGTTATAGTGTAAGAGGACTAGCACATTTCCACTGGCTTTATATTAAAAATGAATTTAACTAAGTTTTTAAATGTCATCTTATTCAGAAAACTGTTTTTATAGAACACACCTACTGTTGAACAAATCTACTGACACATTTTTTTCTGTTTTCTTTTGAAAGTGTATTGGAATTGAAATTGTATAATGTATTTGCCAGACACCTCATCACGAGAAGAATGTGAAAGATCGATTCGTCGGATCAAAGATAAAAGAATTAAGGTCAACGCTCGACGAAGGGAATTGGTAAATGAAATCACCACCCTTAATAGTAAACTGGATAAATTACGATGAGTGGGACTATCAACGACACTTTAAACCATAGCAAGTCGTTTTGAGGTTTTGAATAATAATGTGTGTGCTAGTTAATAAAAGGACGTGCTCTTTCTGTGAAATCGTAAATAATCAAATGATATACGTATACTCGTCCCCCCCCCCACACACACACACATCCCCGCGATGCAACTTGTTGTACATATTATATTATTTTATGACATTTTGCAAGAATTAAACTTAACATCATAACGTAATTGTACATTGAAACAGTATTTGTGTTTTAATATTGAATTATGTTTTCATGTATACATATTCGTCAGATGTATACGCATGTTACCGGACTGTATTACACATTATTACACATTGTCTTTGCGATAACTGTGATTACATCGTTTGTGATATGCGTCGGATGTGATAGATTATTAATGCCGTAAGCATGAGACAACTTTTTGAACAATGGAAGAGTTAGTGTGTCGATTTAAGTAGTTTCTTGAGAACTTTAGCAGCAAAAAGCAATTTGGAAATATATTTACGTAAAGCAATAGTTTAAATGTATTTCGTGCTCCAATATTTTCACAACGTTATTGTAGATTTGAAGAACAAATAAAAGAGGAGTGAGCGTCTACAATCTCAATCTACACATTGACATTGCATTTATTAAAACATGGAAACATAAAATCTGATTCATACGTTTTAGTAATTTAAAAGTATAAAATATATATATATTTGACTCAAAAGAAAGTTACTTCTGCTTTAAATAATCATACAATATATTCAGGTGACTGATTCCACTTTGCCGCTTTTAGGAAGGCAGGTAGTGACTAGCAACATCAGGACAAGAAAGTATTGGACGGACAGGCTCTAATTTATGTAATGACTCATGTAAAAAACAAACATTAATACACTTTTATCGTTTTAGTGACCTTAAGTTTTTCATATGTCATTTACGTTTTATAGTCTGCCCGTATTACCGTCTGACCGTTACAAGGCGGTAACTGTCGTTTTGGCTCGTCTCGTTAAATGACTCATCACATATATGTGTTTACTTTTCATTTGGCTTGCATGTGAAATACTTTTGTCATGTGCCTTTTCAGAGTTTGGTATATGTTACAATGCTCATAGGACTTTATCCTATATTCTTATAAGGTGTGTATAGAAGCGGACAACTTCCATGACACAATGATAATATTTCCAATCATTTGGTTTGATGCATTCTAAAAAGCTTTTTTAACTGCATGATTTCAATCCTATAGTAAATATTTATCATTTTCTGTTGTAACAGACGATGTATGCAAGTGATATTTGATTTGGGTGTGTTATGTTTATGTAGTTCTTTATTTATGTTTGGGGTCTTGCTTATATACAAATAATAATGTATTATGTATGTAGTCAAGAAGCAACAACATTTCATAATCAAGGACATAGAAGAGATTAGTACAAAACTTTTGATTATTTATAATAAAACTAATGAAATACTTGAATTGTCTATTGTGTCAAATTACTCAGTTACAAGGGCAACACTAGGTAAGTGAATGTTGAAAATGTTATCACTGAGGTAAACCTAAATCATTGAGGCTTTCTCTGTTCCACACAGATCTGGAGTTCTATTTATCCTTCCCACTGTTTTATAAGCAAGCGTGTTGTTTAATGTAATGTAATGTAATGTAATGTTTTTGTTTCCCTAAAATTCACGTTCGAGTTTATGCAGGCTTAAAAAATAAAAAAGAAACATTAAAAACCTTTGGTAAAATACGATTCGTAGTTAAGGTGAATAAACTTTAACTTTCTTGTAGCCGAAATATTGGCATCGCCGAACTATCAAACTCAAACTAAATCATGGATGGGTGGCGTACACTCAACATATTTGTTTTACTTGAACATTGGATTGAGTCTCGTGTAATGCTGTTTGCCTCGTAGGAAACCGATAGAAACCAATGCAATTGCACATCTTATCTGCGCACTAATTTAATTCTATAATGTGCATGTACACCTTGGCATTTTTATATGAAAAGCATCAAGTTATGTTGCTTTAAATGTCTTGTGTATAAACTTACGTGTAGTTTTCAAAGAATTTTACGTCACCACATTGTAAATAATTGAAACAAAACAGGATTTACAAAATTTAAAACTGTAATAGTGTTGTCAAAAACCGTGAATCACTTAAATGGTGATTGTGTTTGTTTTTATTTCTTGCTGTTTTGTTTATTTATTTACTTATTTATTTGTATTTGTAATGTATGTATGTATAGCTTTTTACTTATTTAGCTAGAAAACTAAACATTAATTATTATTTATATGATGTACAGGTTGCATATATTTAAGTTTGATATGTTTATGTCATAAAACGATGGTGCTTATGCCATTTAGGACACAAACGGCGTCCGTTCTATGCTTCTGTATGAAGTATCACAATTGCAATGACACAACAAACTTAAGTTTACCTACTGCATTGGTAATACACAAACATATCCATGCACATAAGATATATATCTTAAAATATCTTAAAATATCTACCTGTTAAAAAGTGGCAAATATGATATATGTACACGTCATTGATGCACCTGATTCAACACAATTGTTTATGTTGCTGTTTCGGATACTGTTTATTATTTATAAAAAACGTATCGCAACCATGATAACATGTTTTTTTTTTTTTTTCTTAGAAGTATATATTTGGCTTCTATTTTTTTTTTCTAGAACACATTTTAATCTAAAATAATGTATATTATGTTTTGTTAAAAAAAGCTTATTATTAGAAGCTTAACAATGTACACGTGTTTTTTTTTGCTGTTTTTTTTTGTTTTGTTTTGTTTTTGTTGTTGTTGTTGTTTTTTCTATGATGCTTCAATAACCAGTGAATGATGGATGCAATTAAAGAAACGTGATTTCTAACTCTTTAGCTTTATTTTCATTGATTGCTATGATTTGTGTTGCTTGTACTATATGCATATGTGTCTTACTAACTTACAGTTGTTTACCGATACATGTATGTGGGGATTCCACTTCCGATGTTAAATGGTTTGTGTAATGTTACTTAGACGAACGAGGACGAGGTTCCTCTTCAATATGTTACTAGACGAGTATACATGTTTGGCCATTATTTGCAAACATACAATACTTCATGTTGTGTCTGAATACTTGTTCTATTTAGCATTGTATATTTGCATTAATTGTGTTTGTTATTTTTCATGGTCTCATTTCCCGATGCTTATGCTTAAGGCATCGTAAGAGAACAGGAATTTAGAAGAATAAAATTGCTATGATTTATATATATATTTATTATGATTCGGATCATAGACTTAAGTTAGCGACGTCCATCTGTTTAGTGTAGAACAGTAATAAAATCCAATTACTGAGTGGTCGAACGAGAGACACAACGCATGAAATCTGAAATATTGCTCCACATTTAAAATCTTGCCTGCATAATATAAATTAGATAGTTACAATATCAACGAACGTTACACATACAGAGAGAGGGGTATAAAATATGTTTGTAAAAGATTACACATTATAAAACGTTGCCTTATTGAAACAAATGCCATTAAACTAAGTAATATTATTAATGTTGAAAACCATTTTTAGTGTCATGTGTGTTGGTTGTTTGCCTTGTGACAGCATACTGGTTAACATCACACGTTGCTTTTCGAAGCGTGAACGTTAATTGTTGCTTGCTATCCGATTTTACGTAGAAATATAAATGCATGTTTGTATGCGATGTATCTACTCTTATTATAAAATAATGTTTGTTTAATAGTCGTAATTGAACATTGGTCTGTATTTGTTGGAGTTGCAATGATATAGGTACGCAATATACATATTGGTTTGATGTATCACCATACCTATGGTTTTGTGTCATAACTAATATTAAAATAAAAGTGTGATCCTGTCATAAGTATGTGTTTTCGTATTTGTATGAATGTCCAAGTATAAGTCTATGGAAAATAACGATTCGGTTTCCAATGTTTTGTTTTGCGTATGTTTGTTGTTGTATTTGTTTATTTATTATATATGTTTAATTTACGTATTTAGTTACTGTTTGTTGCTGTAGGTGTATCACATAAAGGAAGAAGGGCATAACATTAAAAATACGCATGATCATTTCCGGATATTATTGCATATTTCTCAGCAGTTATTCTTAATTTGTGTTAGTGTGGCTATGGAAACTTCATTCAGGCATATATATATATATATATATATATATATATAGATATATATATATATATATATATATATATATATATATATATATATATATATATATATATATATATATATATATATATATATATATATATATATATATATATATATATATATATATATATGGTACTCAATTAAATTTATTAAATGGTCATTATGGTCATATGTCAATTATGCAAATATTCATAAAGTTTAATGATTATCTAAAAACAATTGTTGTTTTTTTAAAGTCCATTAGATACTTTTCATTTTAAAGCAATGGCCAAACAAACTAAAACGTTCTTAAAGTTATATATATATGACGCGCTCTGATACAACAGAGATTGTTGGTGTTGACGTCATCGGTAGATAACGTGAAAAAAAAAAAAGGAAACGTCACGCAAAATTTTGTGCCGTTATAACTTACCGTACATGACCAACTAAGTCATTAATTGACCGTTGTTATGCTGTATTTAGCTGTATTTTAGTTCTTTAAATAAGCACTTTCTACTGAAATTATAAAATATTTAAAAAATTGCCTTGAACTTTCACAAAGGTTTCAAAACACGGTCTTATCAACAGTTTAAAAGCGCACATGCATCAAAAATATTGATTATGTCAAAACTCTCCATTCGTTGAAATTTGCCTGACGATTTAAACCTCACGAACCACCGTCATAATGGAAAGGTGAAAACATTCAACCTAAACTGTTAGAGAATCTTAAAATGTCTTTATCCAAGTGTAAACTGTTGAAGACTATGTGTAGTAACTGCAAAAAGAAACCAACAGCAGTAACAGCAGTCACATCGAAAACATATTTAGTAAAATTATCTGATCAAACTCGTTGAAGAAAGTTTCGGTACCCAGACGTTTCGTCCCTGATGTTTCGATACCTAGGACCGTGAAAACAAGATTGGATGAATTGAAAGCTCAAAACCGAGGGTATGTGGATGTTTTGTGATTTAGATCATGTTTTCATTTTAAATGCAAATGCATATTAAATAACATACATAAAATTCCATTTATGTATATATGTTTTAATGTAGACTGGGTGATACTAAAACAGTGTTTTTTTAATGATTTAAATTGTCTTAGTAAAGATGTTGGGTTTATCTTGGAGGAACAACATATTTTATGTTGTTCCATAAAATCCATAAACATTTAGTTATAAATCAGCTTTGGCTCTACTAACAAAGACTGCACATTTAAATACATTTACATACATCTGTAATGTTCATTTTAATTCACAGTTACATATCAAAACTATAAATGTTATATAACTTTGTTTGCTTCTATAAAAACTGCACCCATTTTACTAGTTTTTTAAGGACGCCAATGGCGTAGAGGTATAGTTGCAGATTCCTACTCCTCTGACTGCTTAGCCTCTCACCATTTAGCTTCGATTCACGTTAGGTTTGCGGCAAAGGACTTAATGTGATGTTCCTCGAGATGACTTGCGGTGCGCCGGTGGTTCTACCCAGACATTTTGTCTGGGGACTACCTTCACCAAGAAGCTGGGCGTTTCTATAATGATCATGACTGGTTACTGCATTGTACTTCTACAACAAAACAAAACATATTTCTTTTCATACACTAACTGACAGGATAACCAAATTGGAGAAATATGAAAATGAACAAGAAGCAAATGTGTGATGTGTCCACATTCCGAAAACACAGACAGCAGTTCAACAGCTTTCTTTAAAGAATGTCTACATTTTCTAACTTTTTTGACAAATGTATTATCGTGTGACTGTAGTAAGTTTTCTGGAATGGACGACTGAAGATATACAACTATTATTAGATTATTGAATATTTATATTTGCAACATGTTGATATGTTAACGGTCGCATGCTACTTCCTTTTTATCGTCTGCTGAGTTGTTTTCATCCGTTTACATGACGACGGTGCACCATGCAGTACTAACTAATGTAAAACAAATATTTCAAGGGAGATTAACCGTAAATGTATTTACGTGACGTATAATGTAGCAAACTGAACTGTTTATGCGAAGAAGAGTCCGGTCTGCTCGAATACAACCGTTCGTAGGCAGTGGGTGTAACATATTTCAGGTATCTCCATTCTGTACTAAACTGTACTTGAATTATTAGCTAGAAATGATATCTGTGCGGTCCAATAATGGTATTATGTATTATTTTCAGTTATAAATGTAAACCGCATCGTTAACACTTTAACGTTCAAGGCATGACGTCAAATGCACGCATCGCCTCATTTGAAAAATAGTTGGTAGTGTGAAAAAATGCCATATCTGGATAAGTAAGCGTCATATTAATAAGATATTTCACCATAATACTCAGAAAGGGACGGCGAATAAAAAAAGAAGAAAAGCTCAATTTTGTTAAAAAACTTCAATAAGCCAAATTTTCACGTGGCGAATCACAACACACACACCACACACACACACACACACAAACACACACACACACAACACACACACACACACACCACAAAAGAAAATAGAATATAAATAATAGAATAAATATATATATATATATATAAATAATATATATATAATAGAATAATAGAGATATAAATATATATATAGATATAATATATATAGATATAGATATAAACAGATAAGATATACAGAGATAATAATATATATATATATATATATATATATTATGATATATATTATATATATATATATAATATATAATATAGATATAGATATTATCTATTACAGATATATATCTATAATATATTATATATATATATATATTATATATATATATATAATATATATCTAATATATATATGATTTGGTTCACTTTGTTACTTTTTATAATATTTTGATATTTATTTTCGTCCCCAAATTGCTTATTTAATCTTAATTCATAATTTAGGTAGACGTCTGCTTACAAATAACAATAACTTTACAGAATAAGTTTAGTATTATTTCCTTAAGTGGAGACTTTGACTGAACCTAGATTTGTAATAAATGATTATACAAATTAGCCAAAATGAATATTCATACATCTTAATGAGAATCTAAAAAAGACTTAATGTTTGAAAAGTTTATTAAATTATGTTTATTTAAAAGCAATATTCAACTAAACTCAACAGTTTTTTAAAGTAATATGCATACCACTACTTATCTAACACATGCTGGTCTAAGTTTCATATGTTTTGGTTTATTTTGTGTGTTTGTTTTTTTTATTTTGATTTGTTTTTATTTATCTTCTTTTACATTTAGCTCATTCAATCTTAATGCATAATTGGGCTAGAAGTTTGCTTATAACTAAGCATAACATAAGCATAATTTTTGTATCGTCCTTAAGTGGAGGATATCACTAAACTAAGTTTTGAAATTAATAATTAAAACTAAAGCAAAGCCATGAATACAAAAATACCCAGTTTATGTGATAAAACTTGTTTTTTCTGCTGTTTAATATTTTTATGTTTTCAGTTAATGGTACAATTAACATAACATAATTATATATGGATCCAGCCAGAGGACACATCTGTTATTCTTTACTTAGCCTTTGGTTTTAAATTAAGAAAATGCGAGTTCTTAATTCAAACTTAAAGTAAAGCATACTATAGAAAGACATCTCTGGTTCAACAGACACAAGTGGACGTTAAAAGGTAGATGTGGATTAGTACATTATTAAGATTAAATGTCAATGTGGTGCTATAATCAAAGAATTTTCTAGAAATGATATTACAGTGAACAGATATTTTTAAGGCAATTTAAATATATATATAGATAATATATATATATATATATATAATATATATATAATATATATATCTATATATATATATATATATATATATATATATATATATATATAATATATATATATATATATATATATATATCTATCTATATATCATGAGTGACTTTAATCACTTGATAATTTAAGGCATGTTTAAGATTCACTAGCAAATTATGTGACATAATTATGCTTTACAAAATAAAAAGTTTGCACTTTAGGTGAACATATTCTGTGTTAAAAATAATTGTTAGCCTTGTAATTAATTGATTTACATAGTACTGTTATACCCGGTGATCCATCATGTGTTAATTACTGAGATTATTGACTTAATTCAGTATCTGGTATCGTCCAGATGGTATCAAATCGGTGCATGATGCATTTATTAAATTTTAATTTATTTAATATACGGACAGTCTGTCCAAGCATATCACAGCGGCCACCAGGTATGTTTCCAGAACATAAAGCCCTCTGATGAGTTCCATACATGAACTGAGTTTTAAATGTCCAACAATAATTTGGTCTATTCATGTAATGTGGAGCATACTAAGGACGTCAGGAAAGGCAGTTTTAAGTCCAATGTTGGATGTAAATGAGCACTCAAAACTGCCTGACCACCACTGGTTTTAACTCGTGTGTTCATTATTCAATAAATTGAAATATGGAGTTTAATTGATGCAGCCAATATTGCATAAGTTTGGTAAAATACAATAATCATGTCATTTTGCTTGTGATATAATTGTTTATCAAACTGATTAATACAATTGTCAAGTTATCTTGATTGGATTTTATATGTATATATGAAAAGATTCCCCCAAAAATATACATTTACAGTGTTCATTATTTAAAATAATGTTATCGGAGGGATAAGATACAAATGATGCCATTGAACTGACTTGAACATCACAATAAAAAACAAACTTTACATTAAAATTGACATTCAGCTAAGAATTGTTTTCTAATAGAATATATCACTGCATTCTTATAGCAAAAAGCAGTACTAGACAGCACACATTGATGACAAATGTGACATGCTGTAGTTCTTATTTACCTATGATGTAGGCATGTGGCTATTTTGAATACTTAAGAAATTGGAAACATAACAAGGCATATTTATTGATTCATATAACAAGGCATTAGCATCAAATAAATTGTTAGTCTATAAACTCTGAATTCTTGTTGTAGTTTGAGCTTAATAGATGTAAAGGTTTCATTTCCTAAGCCAAAGGATAAGGCAATGAAAGTGGGGTAAATGTAACAACATTATTCCAATATAAAATGACATGTTTAATGCGTTAATAGATATGGCTTTGCCTATCTAATAGGAAACATCGCAGAGAGATTCCCTAAAACATTCAAAGAAGTTGTTCACAAAGAGAATGCACCACATTGGATATAAAAATACATATTTTACCAATTAAGACCTTGCACAGTAAACAAATGGCAAAACATGTCTTAAAAAGAATATAATACAATATCAAATGGCAATATAAAGTGAATTTCAACAGGATAGGAATAAATAAAAAAGCTGTTCCTACTATCTTAACCTTAAAGATAAAGCCAAGAAAATTATGTACTTCATTCATTAAGAAAAATCGGAGAAATAATTAATTCACTTAAAAAAACAACATTTTAAAGCGTTTTCAACCCTATTGCATCTCAATAAATTATTAATATCTAGTTTATAAGGAGCTGAAGGTGTAGCATAAACATTTCTAATAGAACAATTACTAGTAATTTTATCTACACTCAGAAAAAGTTTTACTAAAATGCTTGAGCTGCCATGTAAAATTATGTAAAAGAAAGAAAAAATACAACAAATGTTATAATGACCGAAATATTTTTAGTGTTAAAGTGCATAGTGTTAGCTCACAATTAAGGGTTTTTGAATATTCATGAGAACTAATTATTTTAAATCTTAGCTTAATGATAGCCTTCAGCAAAGGACTAGTCAATAACTGTTTTTCCATGTTATGAACAGTTATAAGTAGGCGTTTAACATATTCGTATCTTAAATGTTAATGAGTAAAACTCAGACCAAAATAATGGAAAAAATCATACACAATTTAAAAAAAAATGGATCAGTTTCATGCAAAACTTATACAAACACGTACTGTACAGTTTGTTCAAATATGAATTTTAAATGAAATAAATTGTAATAAACTTGTCAAAATAGACATCTATCGTTAGATCCTCATTAGTATGTATGATCATTCATGCTGGCTAATTTACATAATTATTAATTAAATAATTGGATATATAAGTCTAAATAACAAAGTGAACCAACTTAAATGAAACACAGACATGTGTTACAAAATTCGGGGTATGTATATACCTTTAGAAATTGTTAACTTTGTTTAAAAATTGCTTTTAAATAAGAAGAATCTAAACAACTTTTAAAAAGAGTGTTTTTTTAGATTCTCATTTTGGCTAATTTGCATAATTAATTATGACAAATTTATGTTTAGTGATAGCTTCCACTTAATGAATGATACAAAGATTATTCTTCAAAGTTATTGTTAGTTATAACAGACTTCTAGCTGATAACAAAATGGTCCAAATCATAAGAATCTGAAAAAAAACATATGTTAGACAAATAGTGGTATGGGTTAAACACATCTCCGCATGAACAGGATGCTATCACTCTTCTAAACACTATGAGGACATTATATGTTCAATGACGTCAGTACTTTCGTCATAACTTGTCAAACAAAACGTGAGTACTTGGACATTTATTCAAATGGATCGGCTTTCTTTTCATTGCTTGCATTTGAGAAACCCATCAGGAATGCGAGGTTAGAGCTCTGTAAAACCGGTGTAGCCCGACGGCTTTTGACTTAAAAGTCTTTAGTTTAATTTAATTATATTTAATTAATTATGTTAATTAATTATGTTATGCGGCCAACTACCATCGGCTACATCAGCATCGTTTGCTCATCATCGTATAGTGGTTATAATTTTGTCTTATATCTTTATTTACATGCGTTGTGTTTCTTTTGCGACTTTGTTATCTATCTACAGGTTCGTAACTTAAGTGATTTGTTAGTTGTAACAATCTTTTTATGATGCAGACAGAAATAAACAAACAAGATCGAATACGTTTAAAATACAAGGTTATTATTAATAATGTTGTGATAGTAGTGTTGACAAAAAATACAGAAGTAGCATATTCAAATATATAATATGTATCTAAAATTAATATCAATATCTAAGTTAACAATATTGTGGTTCAGTAACTCGTTGCTTGAACGTTTCGGCAATTTTGTTACTATTAGATCATGAAATTCTTAGTACAATTTCTTAACACAACTTCATATCAACAAGTTCCTCAATCTAATGTTTTACAATTCTTTGTTTAATGTAAATATTTAGATCGGTGAATTCAGCAAACAGAGCTATACTGTTTAAACATCAATACAATATCTCTTATCATTTACAATACATTACAGAGTTCTTCCGAAAAAATTCTAACAAACAACTTATCTTTGATTTAAATAAATCCAACAAATAAATCCAACAAGTTTTGTTCCCTACACATAATTGTGCTCTAATTCCTAACCTGATTGAATCTAGAGTAAATGGGAAAAGGCCTAGATGCTGGTTTTGACTCCTAATTTATACTCGAAGGTAGTTTTTCGGGCCGTGTGCAAACTATGGTTTTATGATTAGTCGTTATTTTTTTCTCTCTCTTATTTCGTCGTTTAGTTCTAGTCGTTAAAACGATTATTTTGATTTTCTATGATTTTGCGACTTATTTATTAAGGTTTCACCCGAATGAATCTTATAACCTGTCCAGCTGTCAAGTCACCCACATCTAGAATACTTAGTGCAAATAATGTCTCGCCTTTACTGTTACAAGTGAACAGATGTATACGGTTGTAAGCTTTGACTCGCCTTTAGTCTCGCTTTTAGTCATGTGACAGTAGGCCGTAGTGTTACACCGGTTTACGCACCCCAGTTGGTCCATATTGCCGACTGACCGTTCCAAGGCGGTAATTGTAGGGTTTGCTCTTATTGTTAAATGACTCACTTTTATATTTGGCGCGCATGTGAAGACCTTGGTCCTCTGTCCTTTGAAATTTTCTGTATATGTTGCAATGCTCATAGGAATTTGTCTTACATCTTCTTATCCATACAAGTATGTTAACATGCCAGAACGTCGTATTCAAATTGTTCTGATTTTGTATATATAATGCCATGTGTTTTGTGGGTTTAGAAACGTTAGCTTTTGTTTTATTTTGATATGATATCGGTTAGACATTGCTTTTTTAAAAGTTTATTTAGATTTTATCCTGAATTATTGAATATATTTATTGTATTATTCTTTCTTCTAAATTATTAAAGAGCGCGTTTGTTTTTATTAATTCTGGGGTGGGGTGGGGGTGGGGGCTTTATGTTCTTCACCTTGGAAGCTGGATCCGAGTCTGAGTTTAATAAAT
Source organism: Sinonovacula constricta (assembly GCA_007844125.1). Taxonomy (NCBI): domain Eukaryota; kingdom Metazoa; phylum Mollusca; class Bivalvia; order Cardiida; family Solecurtidae; genus Sinonovacula; species Sinonovacula constricta. Next base: position 5,483,044 of record CM017564.1, read on the forward strand.
ATTCGATCATAGGCTATATTACGATGGTGAAATTTGACCTTGGAGTTCAAATCCCCTTAATCATAATTATATTTTTGTTTATATTCTTTAAATTGATCATCTGATTTCTTTTTAAAATGGCCTAAAATAAAGATGTACGTTTCTATGTTGCTCAGTCCGATTTTTAACGGAGGCTTTTTTTCGCTATTTTGTCTGCAATTACATTGCCCACAAATCCTACATGACGTGGTATACAGACAAGACGCATCTCTGTGCTATAGTTATTTTTTGTAATGGCAATATACTTTAAATATTTCTTGTCTGTTCGTTCATTTAACTTGTTGAATAGGTAAATAAGAAAAGGTCCTATCAACATTTTTACAGATATTTCAATTGTATCTACCTGTAGGCAGAGGCATACAAGGTAAATGTAAATGTGACAAAAACACAGAGGCGAGACATAACACACAGCAAGAAAAAACATCAGTTACCGCCTTGTAACGATCAATCGGCAAAAGGGCCGACTGGGGTGCTTAAACCTGGATTGTGGAGCGCTCCAACCTCGCACTTCCTGAAGGTTTTTTTTCTATCAAACAAACAGTGTAAATAACAATATCCCGTCAAAGTGAAACAACTTACAGTAAGCACCTGGAGTTAAAACAGATACAATGAACTTATATACATACATTATATCTAGTAATAAAACAAACTGTCAACACTGTCCACTACGGCTTAATGACCACATACGTTCACACTGCCCGTCTAATTTTAGTAAAAACGTGGTGTCATAAAAAGTGGCAATCTGTTCGGGGGCTGATACACGCTCAGAAAATAAAGAACATCGGAAACATACCATTGTCTTATATTCAACCCTTTATCAAGCACTTATTACATTTGAAATTCTGTATGGTATAATAACATACGGATCGACCGGAAAAAAACAACAACATTGCTTAACAATCTACAACGATTTCAAATAGTACAAGCGTTTCAATTTACGGACATAATGATTGGGGATCTTTTTGTAACTTGACACATATGCCATAAAGTAAAGAATTATGAGATTTTTAGAAAAGATTCTGGGGGCACAGCCCACAGCACAATCAACCGTTTATCATTGATAATAAAACGATAATAAATCCTATATACAATTATATTAGTATTAGTTGAGAATTACTACAAAACGAGCAGCATTGATGAATAATCATCCGAATTCATGATAAAAAAGAACAATTCTCAGGAAAAAAATAGTAAAATGATAAAAAAGGAAAGAAGCCATGACTCATTATACTAGAACCAATCATAATTCAACACTGAGCTAAAAAAACACTAAGTACACGACTGAAACGTTATTACAGTTGATATTGGAAATGCGAATATCACTTATGTTGATATTCCTGACTTATTCAAAGACTTATTTGATGTTCAGTTATTAGCATTCAGTATCATGAAGCCAATTCACTTTCCCCATTCCCGATGTCATATGTTATGATTATTAAAGATCTCATTGTTGATTGATCAACCATCTTCTTATCGCATAGGTACTAAAAACTGCCTGAATATGTTTCCCACTATTACTCTTGAAAGTATGTCTGACTAGTCCCCATAATGACTGTTTGCTATGTTTATATACTGGTCTCCTTAATGACTGCCTTGTACTTTGTTTCACCTGTATAAATTGGTAACCTTATTGACTGTTGTATACTTCAGTTTTTTATGTATCCTGATCATCCCCTTAATACCATTTTGAAACTTAGTATGTTTATATACAGGTATTGTTAAATATTCAATTAATGTTTCCATTATGAACCAAACATAATAAAAAAGCGAATCCGGACATTATTTCCAGACTTAATAATTTCTTTTATTGTTCGTTCATTAAAACAATATCCAATAGAAATACTTGTCTCAACTTCCCTCTAAATAGTTAAGCATGTTATTAAGTTAACTAATGGCTCCTTAAAGGTTTATAAAAAAATATTTCAGAAACCGGAAAGGTTCTGAATATTCTGCAAAACTATTGTTAAAAATGGAAAGCTGAAACGCCACATAAAAAGGAAGCATACACTAGAAAATGATGTAAAAATGATCCTGACCAAGCCTGACAGCATTCAGAAAGCATTTCTTGAAATTAAAAGAAAGGAAGGAATATATGTGTTCAACTTTGGTTTATTGGCGGTTGGAAACAAAGCACAGATGAGAGAAAGTTAACCTAAAGTTGATGACAATCTAAGAGAATGCCTCAACTGCCATGGCTACTTCGGTAGTAGTTTCTCAAACATACATTCTCTAGTGAAAAACCAGTGACATTGCAACCACACTTTCTTCAAAGCAATGATAAAGACTTCAGAGATATTTTGAATAGATTTAGAGATGGAAATATTGGTGAGATTTGCCGGACAAACACATTTATTAAGTTAATAGGTTACCGCCACTGCAACCTACGTAGACATGAGATAGGGAAGCAAGATGAAGTGCAAAAAGTAGTTATGTCAGAAATGCTTGAATAAGCAATGTTGTGATTTTAAGATCAATAAAGGCATTGAACGGATATTACAGTGAAACAATACAAGATGATAAAGGGCAAGGTTTAAAGAAATTTAAGGAAGCATGCAATCATAAATTGTATAAGCTATATCTACAAGCACGGGAAACATGCGTTTATAAATCTATTAAAAAAGCGAGAAAGCCATCACGTTTGGCTGATGAAAGAGCCTTACAAGAGTTAAAAATGTTTATGTTGTCTAAAATCAATCATATAATGAAAAGTTATGACATTAACGACTATGTATGGCTGCGGAGTTTAGTTGTGGTTTGCTTTCCTTTATATAATACAAGAAGGGGTGAGGAAGGAGCAAGGATGACGCTAGAAGAGTGGACAGATGCCTGTGCTGGGGTGTGGATACCTAATGAACATGTTAAAAAATATTCGATCCAGGAGAAAAAAAATAGTAGGCCAATACAGGCTGGCCTATGTACATGGTAATAGAAGGAAGTATGTACCAGTTCTAGTACCTATGGATCTGACGGCTGCAATGAATGCTATAAATAGAGACATACATGTTGTTGGTATTAATGAGAAGAATATTGTTCTGTCTGTCACAAAGAATTTAATAATTGTCCCATTGCTCAGGTTGGCATGCGGTTGCTGGAGTTTGCAAAAGGGCCACCATAGATTTATCCGTGAATGCCACCAAAATGAGACATAGATTGTCCTCATTGTTTGCTAGTCTGGACATGAAAGCCAGTGACAAGACGATATTTATGGACCACATGGGGCATGGTGAGGAAATTTATAAGGACAACTACAGTGTCCACCTGGCGCGTGATGAGGAAAATGCTGTTTGATGCAGATAAAGGTATGATAAAAAACTCCAAAGAGTATTTAGGAAAGAGTATCGTATTTAATGATTTATTTGACATCTATTGCTCTCAGATACGAATAAATAGTTCACAAATGCCTGTTGCCTTAATGTATTTACTATTTTAGTATAACCATCAAAGTCAGGAAATATTACAAGGATCAAGGGTCAACGGATTTTATATGGCACATCAATAAGTGGCATTATCCATTAAAAGACCAGACACTTGCTTGTATTTGTTCTGTCTTGATTTAAGTTTTCAATATTTTGACTCTATTGTCTATCATTCATACAGTAGTGTTAACGGATAGAGTTCTAGTATGCCCCACTCATGGATTAATGATGTAACTGCCTTTTTTTGTTTTCTGTTTAACGGGAAATTATTAAAAAATTAAGGTCGAGTGAATGGGATAAAAATAAAATAAAAATGCAAAACTAATGCAGTCGATACTAGAAATAACATTTTAAAAAATCATCTTAACGATACCCATAAGTCCGAATGCTCTTAAAATTGTTGAAAAAGGGAAACTTATTGTTTTGTTCCTTAATATATTATTCTAGCCTAAACTTAGTCGATGATACCAATATAACGATCGAAAACAGTCCCCAACATAGTTGATTTCTTTTCCGAAAATTTGCAATATCAACAAAGAATTAACCTACGACGATGTACAGACAATCGCAAACGTTTCCATAAATCTTCGATCTTCGATCGCCGTGGCTTGATATACACAAGGTAATGACGTCACTGGCGAAGGAACTGTCGTGAATTTCAGGAGGTGTGTCGATTTTACTCTACTATGTATATATATACTGTAAACTCACTTCCAGTGAAAATAGATTATGGGATATACATCTGTCACACTTTGAGACTGTTGTAAGTCCTACAATGCTCAAAATGTGCACAACATTATTTGGAGAGATATATTTTCACGAGGATTAGTTTTGTCTGTTTTATTCGGGTGATTTTGGACTAATGGGGATCTTTAAGTCATTGTGTTAATTTTTGAAGGCATTATATTTGAAGAAAAATATATCGCGGACAAATGTTTTTGAATACAGAGCATAACATTTATTTGGCAATAAGCTTTTTCTAATATATTTTGTTTTGTGTATCTCTTTTATGAATACATTTCATAGATGATACAATGGATATGTAGTGAAGAAAGTGACACGAAAAAAATAGTGAAACATGCTGTAACTCAGAGGAAAATAAACACTGACAATTTCTTAGGTAAACAATGGCATATAAATAATATATGTGAGAGCCTAGTGGTACAGCTTTCACCTGGGTTCAATTCCGGACCGCGTCAGCATATCAGGCTTCTCTGTCCTCTCAAACCTTTTTTAAAATGAGATGGTTTCCATTTGGAATGTGCAGTCAAGATGAATTAATATATTTTTTCTGTGTATATTTAAAACGCAACAATTCGGAATAAACGGCGTTCGATGCTATGTTTCAGGCCAGGAAACGCTTCTGTTGAGACCAAAATGTAGAAACAAGAGACAGTTTGTCACTCCAAATGGAACATTTCTATATGAAAGTTATTTTCAATAAATATTTTTTTATTCTACTGAACACCAATGTCGATATTTTTTTTTTAAATACACATATCCGAATATGAAACCTTGTTTTTTTAACACTAGCGTAAACAAAACAGACTTTACAAGGGCGTCAAAGATGGCAATACATATTATTTGGATTTTTGCATATTCTTACAAAAACCTTTAACATTCAGTTATGGGCAAATGCCACGATCTGTGTTTTAATATCTATTTACTTAAAATGATAGAATTTAGTTTTGTACAGGATAATGAAAAAAATAAATCAAGTAAAACATGCTCCTGTCATGATTTTATGTTTTAGTTAGTTTGAACAATATTTTATTCAAACCTTCTTAAAGATAGTTTAACTGTTGCATTACAATCGTACTAACAGTACGGTATTTGAATACCTGAGGGTGTCAATCTTGGATTTGACACCCTAGTATATTTAAATACTGTACTGTTATTGCTTAATTATGTGTCCATTTTTGGGTTAAAACATTATGTTGGTCCCCATTGTTTTACATGGCCTTCATTTTCGAAGAAAATAAAGAAAACAAGTTTCGTCAACTTCAGCAAAAACTGATATCTAGGGGTTTTAAGGAATGCTGAAGTGAGGCATAGAACCGAAAGTGTCAAAATGGCTGCCATTTCTGAGAAACTGGCTTTCATGTCCAGACTGGCAAACAATGAGGACAATCTATGTCTCATTTTGGTGGCATTCACGGATAAATCTATGGTGGCCCTTTTGCAAACTCCAGCAACCGCATGCCAACCTGAGCAATGGGACAATTATTGAATTCTTTGTGACAGACAGAACAATATTCTTCTCATTAATAACAAAAACATGTCTGTCTCTATCCATAACATTCATTGCAGCCGTCAGATCCATAGGTACTAGAACTGGTACATACTTCCTTCTATTACCATGTACATAGGCCAGCCTGTATTGGCCTACTATAAATTGTTCTCCTGGATCGAATATGTTTTAACATGTTCATTAGGTATCCACACCCCAGCACAGGCACCTGTCCACTCTTCTAGCGTCATCCTTGCTCCTTCCTCACCCCTTCTTGTATTATATAAAGTGAGGCGAGCCACAACCAAACTCCGCAGCCATACATAGTCGTTAATGTCATAACTTTTCATTATATGATTGATTTCAGACAACATAAACATTTTTAACTCTTGTAAGGCTCTTTCATCAGCCAAACGTGATGGCTTTCTCGCTTTTTTAATAGATTTAGAAACGCATGTTTCCCGTGCTTGTAGATATAGCTTATACAATTTATGATTGTATGCTTTCTTAAATTTCTTTAAACCTTGCCCTTTATCATCTTGTATTGTTTCACTGTAATATCCTTTCAATGCCTTTATTGATCTTAAAATCACAGTATCAACGAAGAACTTCTGCCCATGTTTCTCAGAGTTGTTTCATCTGTTGTCAGCCTCTGCATTGCTTCAATTAAATCTGCTAAATTTGTACGACAAAACATGTCCTGAACATGTCCTGGACAGTTATGTTAGTATCATTTAGGTCTAACAACGCTTGATACAACATTGCTAATTCAAGCATTTCTGACATAACTACTTTTTGCACTTCATCTTGCTTCCCTATCTCATGTCTACGTAGGTTGCAGTGGCGGTAACCTATTAACTTAATAAATGTGTTTGTCCGGCAAATCTCACCAATATTTCCATCTCTAAATCTATTCAAAATATCTCTGAAGTCTTTATCATTATTTTGAAGAGATTTTGTTTGTAATGCCACTTGTTTTTCACTAGAGCATTTATGTTTGAAAAAACTACTACCGAAGTAGCCATGGCAGTTGAGGCATTCTCTTAGATTGTCATCAACTTTAGGTTAACTTTCTCTCATCTGTGCTTTGTTTCCAACCGCCAATAAACCAAAGTTGAACTCATATATTCCTTCCTTTCTTTTAATTTCAAGAAATGCTTTCTGAATGCTGTAAGGCTTGGTCAGGATCATTTTTACATCATTTTCTAATTCATGCTTCCTATTTATGTGGCGTTTCAGCTTTCCATTTTTAACAATAGTTTTGCAGAATATTCAGAACCTTTCCGGTTTCTGAACAAATTATTTATAAAACTTTAAGGAGCCATTAGATAACTTAATAACATGCTTAACTATTCAGAGGGAAGTTGAAACAAGAATTTGTATTGGATATTGTTTTAATGAACGAACAATAAACGAATTATTAAGTCTGGAAATAATGTCCGGATTCGCTTTTTTATTATGTTTGGTTCATAATGGAAACATTAATTGAATATTTAACAATACATGTATATAAACATACTAAGTTTCAAAATGTTATTAAGGTGATCAGGATACATAAAAAAACTGAAGTATACAACAGTCAATAAGGTTACCAATTTATACAGGTGAAACAAAGTACAAGGCAGTCATTAAGGAGACCAGTATATAAACATAGCAAACAGTCATTATGGGGACTAGTCAGACATACTTTCAAGAGTAATAGTGAGAAACATATTCAGGCAGTTTTTAGTACCTATGCGATAAGAAGAGGGTTGCTCAATCAACAATGAGATCTTTAATAATCATAACATATGACATCGGGAAAGGGGAAAGTGAATTGGCTTCATGATACTGAATGCTAATAACTGAACATCAAATAAGTCTTTGAAAAAGTCAGGAATAATAACATAAGTGATATTCGCATTTCCAATATCAACTGTAATAACGTTTCAGTCATTAAGGGCAGGCTTCAGTACGTTGGCCGACCAACTGTCCGTCCAAGTTAACAAAACAGTTTAGAACAGTTCTTAAGGAGACCCGTATATACATATACCAAATTTAGAACAGTCCTTAAGGAGACCAGTATATGCATGTACCAAGTTCAGAACAGTTAAGTAGACCAGTATATAACACATACCAAATTACATCAGTTGTTAAGGAGACCAGTAAATACACATACCAATTTTAAAACCATTGTTTGAAATGGTTTTAACAATTGTCAAAGCCACTCAACCAGAACTTCAAGGTGCATACCAAGTGTCATCAACCAAGCACTTATAGTTCCTGAGATATGAAGGTGCTTGCCAAACTTTATCATTGATTTAATATGTATTGTAAAATTTCAAAGTCATTCAACTGGAAACTCAAGGTCAAGGTCAAAAGATGGAGATGCAGCTGCGGTGGTCTAGTATACATACCAATTTTCATTTACCTAGGACTTATAGTTCTTGAGATATGGAGGTGCTCATAAAAACGTTTACACGAAAGTTAACGCAGCTGCTGCCGCCGATTAAGCAATACCTATGTCTCGCTCCGCTTTGCAGGCAAGACAAAACTCAATGCAAGACATATAAATCCAAAATGTGTGCAATTGCTCAGGCTACAGAACTCTTCACTGAATGTAGTCTTACTACCAGATTTGACATTGACAGGAGGAAAACAAAAATGTGTGTACAAAATTAAAGGTTCGCCATATATTGACTTGAGGTATCAATCAGTTCCACTGGTCAATATACAAAAAACACACAAGAAACTTGTTTAATTTTGGCAATCCCATTAGCCATAATACTTAGAGCATATCACTATGCCTGAAAAGATTGTCGCAAATATTTTGGGGAAAACTTTTGAATTTGTTGAATGATTAAACGTCTAACCTACCTCCTTGTTGGATTTTCAAAAGAATATACTCTGCGTTACAGAGATAGATTTCTTATCTGTATGGTAACGGGAATTTAAATTTCCGAGCCGCTGATATACAACAGAAAAGCTGTTGAAAAAAACAAAATAAAAAATGACCTGTTTTCTTTTTCACTAGCTTTCTTTGCCACTACTTGATCAATTTCGTCGTTGCACACAGCAGGGATTATATCAGTCTCATCATGGGGCTTGGAAGAGACTATATTTCCCTCATCATGGCACTCGACAAGGACTATATCAGCCTCGCCATTGCGCCCAGCAGGGACTATATTTGCCACATCATGGCACTCAACAAGGACTGTATTAGCCTCCTCATGCGCTCAGCAGGGACTATATCAGCCTCATCAAGGCATTCGAAAGGGACTAAATCAGCCTCAGCATTGTGGTGAGCAGGGACTATATCAGCCTCAGCATGGTGCTCGACAGGTACTTCCTCCTGGCATTGAAGAATAATACTCTGAACAGGAACTGAAACAGATATGGGTGCACATAGATTATACAAGTATTTATGTTATGTTTACGGGTATTTCAAATCCTAGATTTTAAACTTAATTAGCATAAAACAACTGTATGGATATTGTTTCTTCTGCATAAGTAAAGCGTCAATATAACAGATAGTTGCAGAAAAAATACAAGCAACCGCAATATACCTATCAGCAAACTATTCTATCTCACATTTGTTTCTAATGTTAAATTGTTAAATGCTACTGGTGAATGAAACTTCAGTGTTACAGGCATTTTACGTTGCATAACTTTTAATTCTTGTAATTACTAATATCTCAAATATATTAAAAATACCAACTTTTCAAACATGTTTCTTGTATACCAGAAACATATAGAGCTGCACCATCCAACACCATATTTTAATGGTTTCCTAGCCTTTTTTTAAATAAGTTTACGGATTTTCTTTTAAAAAAGGTAGGGTCGGAGGAGGAGAAAATCCCAAAGCCCCATCAACCTCCATTTCTACTGGTTCCCCAAAGAGACGATTGAACCGGGAACAATGCCCACATACTTTTACATTGAACAGCGTATATTCAGATGCTATTCTGAATGGTCAAATGTTGTCGAAAGACAAATATTGATAAATTTGACAAGATTTTTATTTTCATGTTAACTTTCAAAACAAGAATTGGTTAGTGGTAAAAAAAAGCTGTGATGATTGCAGCATGATACGACCACAACATGTTGAACCCTGTAAGTTAGTGGCCAAATATGGATAGTCAATTGCTTTTGACGCATGCAGCTCAATGCAGACTCACACAGACTTTTTGACACATGCATTCTGTGGTGGACTTTATTTATATATTTATATCATCCTAAGACTTAAAGACATTTTTCATACACAAATGCAACGCAAACCTTTACTTTCAAGAAGATCTAAAAATGACGTTTGGTCACGTTCTAATTGCTTAAGTGAATATATTTGTATACAGTTTATCTTTTTACCTATTGTAGAAGCTGCACTTATATTGATGCACTCATCTTCTGGCACCACCAAGTCATCATATGGAAGAAATGTTTAAACTGACTGTATATTTTTTAAATAAATAATAAGATATGCATATGTTTGATTCAGTTACCACAGTATGAAGTCTGTACTCAATACATGCTATAATCCTAGTATCTGGTGTGTTTATGTGTTATGCACACAATTTCCAGATAATCATCTCTTGAACAGGTTCATTATCAAGTGGAAGAGGGCCACCTGATCCCCATTCATCTAAAGCGCTAATATAAATTTGGCTTGCAGATGTTGTTTTAATGAGATAAGTCATTAGAATCCAAGTAAATTACAGACACAACAGACAGCAGGTTATCACAAAAGCAGACCATATGAGCTAAAACAAAGTCAAGAACATCAAGGTCACCATCAAGATCAAGATCATGTTCGATTTGAATGCATTTGCCATTTGTTATATCAAATAGAATGGCCAAAGGTGTTATTATTTGCATGTCACTGCCCACACAAAATCTAAAAATGACCAAGTGATAACATTTTTTTCTCTTTTTCATCTGATTTATTCACCTCTCAACTAGTTGTAGAAAAAAAAACATAACATCTCCGGAGAAAACTTTGTTCTAAGCATTATTGTGACGTCACAATTAATTGTCAACCCTTTTCAAAGGCATGTTGCCAATGTTTTTGATTATTCATTAGAGAAAAAGCTTTTACAACTTAATTATTGATGATTTTGAAATTTCGAACATCTCGGTAAATAATTTTGATATTTTAACAGCATGTCAAGCAACGCTATCAAAATAATCAAATTGATTTCCCTTGATGTTAGAAATTGATTAATCAACTCAATAACGTTGTAAACATTATATATATAAACAAATTTTAATGAAAAAGAGAAGTAACATAAATCATATAAAAAATACAATGAACACTCTGAAAAGCAAGCAAATTTAGCTGACGTACTATGCTAAAAATACCTGCATCTGAAGTTTCTTTATCACTGCTGTATTCATCATCTGTTTCGCTTACATAACTGCTAACTTCAAAGGGATCCGAACATGAATCTGAATCTGAAACATATGATAAAAAATCAAGTAAGCTCATTTCAATATGTTGTGTTTCAATTGCCAACATTAAACAAATCTTAAGTAAGACTACAGCTACAGGTTTGTCACAGGTCTGTCAAGATACTCTCCCATTGCCATGTTCCCACTAAGTTTGAACTTGAACAGGAGTTTTACACACATACAATTCACAATATACATTACTATGCTTATCTACTGTATAACAAGTTATTTTCATATTTGACTTTTTGTTTTTGGTAAGAAATATAATAAAATATGCATTCAAATAACTTGCTTATTACTATCCTCTATTGGATAATGCATAACTATGTTTGCATCATCATGCCCATATATTTTAGGCCATTCTGTATATATATATATACGATTAACAAATGAACAGCAGGCTTATTTTCACCCCATATATATCATTGATAAAACAATCTCAAGATCAAAATTTCAATCAAGCAGACAATAGAGTTTAAACTAAGGTACAAATATTATAAAACTTCTTACCACCACGTCCTGCCTTTGTAAATGTAGAAGTTTCTGAATTGCATTTGTCATTCTGTTTGTTGCTTCCTCTTCTGTTATTTTCTCACCAAAGTAATGTAAGAGAAAGTATCCTGCCCTAAAAGGCTCTCTACTGAATACACCATAACCTACATAATGAAATAATTATTTTTGGCATGAAAAATCAATAACACTTCTCCACCATCCCTATAAACTGTAAACTTGTATTCTGGTTCCCTAAAATCTACTTGAAACTCTTAATAATATATATAAAATCTGTTTAAAACTGTCCATATTTATATTCATATTATATTTATATATACTTATGCATGTAGTATAATTATATTCTGGTCCCCTTTAAGTCTTTTTAAAACTTCAGGGTTTCAAACTAGTACTAGTCCAAGGTGTGGGACCTTCCATTTTTCATACAGGACCTTTAGAAACTCATTGTCCAAATACATTAAAGTGATCAGAATATATATATATATATGATCACTTTAATGTCTGTTTAAACTTTTAAATGATTCAAATGATGTTGGAGCTGTAAATGCCATGATGAGTTAAAAATCCAGTACAGACGGGAAATGTAAGATGGAAAAAAACTCTATGCCCATTATCCCAATAATATGTTACTCATCCTGATGAGATAAAAAGGTGAATACCAGTAAAGAGTAAAACCAGAAGTTCATACTAAAAACATAATTGATCATCTGAAGCTGGACAAGTTGAAGCTTTCCAAACAAGCACGAGTTAGCAAACAGATTAACTGGACAAGCAATACACAACCCTATCATGTATTTTTTTGCTCTAAACAATTAATTCAACATGTTTTATCTTTTTTAAAAAGCTAGTAGAAAAAATGAAAAAAAAAATGCATTGTTCCACAAGTAAAGGCAACCAACGTTATCCTGTTAACGTACATAACTAATCTACATTGCCGAATAAATTATAAATTAAAATGCTAATGATCAACTAGCTTTTTAGAAAGCTGAAAATGAAAATATTTGGCAAAGGCATGAGATTAAAAAAGTTATATATGAAAACAAAAGGTGTGAGCGTAAAAAAAACACTAATGTATTATGAACAGATTGTTAAAGCTTATAAATATTGGAAAAAAAAAATATAACTTAAATTATATAAACTTTCTTTTACCTTTGAATATAGTTCAGATTGAAGCCGTATTTGTCTATGCCAGCTTTACAGACAAATATGGTGGAGGTATTTTTGTTCTCTGTAATCAAATGATAAATATACATTGCTAACGAGAGCACTGAAACAAAGCATTATATGCCAGCAGGAAATACAGAAATCAAGTGCTTGATTTTCCAACATAATACCCACACGCCGCTTTTTTGCCAACAGTGAATGATATTGACACTTTACAATTAAACTAGAAAACAATTATAGAGGACTACATTTTACAGTATAGGGATCGACTGACCAATATGTGTTGCTGGGAACAATGCTAGACAGAACTAGTAGCACTACAGTGCACTTCTTCAGTGACAGTGCCACCGAGATCTTAACAATCCTACAAAATTTCATCAAAATTGGAGTGTTAGAGGAAATATGACCACAAAGTTTTCCTATGACCTAAAATGCACAATGCTGATAAAGTCCTATAACCAGTGTTTTCAATAAAAGGCAGCAGGGGGAAATTTTCAACCGCCTATTTTTAAAAAAGGTGGTAAAAATGTTTGCCTATTTTTTAAGAAAGTTCTATTTGTTATAGGTTATTTTGCTGCCTAATGTTTTTTTACACTTTCTGTTGGTGGAAACATTAGTGAAAACACTGCATAACTCCTATAAAATTTGTTGAATCAAAATGGTGTTGGGATATGATAAATTACATATGGTAACACACACTCCTAAAGAATTTCAGCAAAATCCGTTCAGCGGTTTCAAAGGAGATAAGTGTGACGGACGCACAGACGAATGGACAGACGCAGGCCATTACTAAGTCCCCCTGTCACATTGCGGCAGGGGACAATAAAACATTATAAAATATGTTTGTTTTTATTTAGGGTTACAGAACAGTGTTGGTCCCATTATACATTTTTTGTGTGCATTTGAAATGATAACGCGATGTACACATTTTAATATAATTTAAAAGATCAACCTTTGTAGTTTATATTTTGTTTTTAATCCAATATGTTATTACTATTCAAAACTAAAACTATTACCACAACAACCATATTTTGCCATATGTTTAATGTGATGTCTTTGTAATTTTTATTTACATGTACGAACAATTTATCCATGGATTGTTATAAAATTGTCAAACAGTCTATCATTAATTATAGTCCTTGAGAAAATTGACAGAATCACGTTTATTTAGCAAATCCAGTCATTAGAAATCTCCTAAGAATTTATAACACAATATCTGATGAACCACTTTTGATGTCCTTTTACTTAATGACATCATTTCGTCAATTTGACCCAAAATGACAGATGTTTATATATATATATATATATTATATATCTAATAAATCTAACCAATCGACAATCTGCATTTGTACCACGTGACCGTCCAATATATTCCCGTATTGGATCCAAAAAATATATATTAATTTCATATTGGACGGTTGGGTACATGTGCACTAAACGATGTTAGTCTGGTTTCCGATTTCAATCACTAACGAATTAAAGACAGGGAACCATGCGTGCATAAAGACGCTTGTTAGTATATGTTTAAAACTGCTTGTAAAGCGTCTAGCTGACCGGGAAGCGTTGTTTTGTTTTGACAGAAGTCAAAATGTTGACAGACGAAGACATTTCTAATTTTATCGACGGACAAAAGGCTTAAAACACTGTAAACAAAACAAAATCAGATGTAGGAATATTTATTCGATGGTTGGCTGCTACACTGCCATCTGAATCGCGCATCTTAGAAGAAATTTCCCCTGCACAATTGAACTCTTTCTTGAAAAGTTTTTATTTGAGAGTGAGGAAGAGAAACGGGGACGAATACGAACCAGAAACTTTAATTTCTATTAAGAACAGCATTGACAGATATGTATGTGAAAAATCATATGGATATAGTGTTTGCCGGGGGGATGAGTTTAAATCCAGTCGAGAGGTGCTAAGTGCCAAGGGCAAACAACTGAAAAAGGATGGAAAGGGAAGGAAGCCTAATAGAGCGGAAGAGGTGACAGCTGAGGAAGAAAAGGTATAATGAATGTTCACAAATTTGACAAGTTATGTGATATCAAACTATTTTAGCTACCAAAGTAATATCAATTCATTTTTATATTTTGTTTTTTGGCAGATGAAATGTGGGAAGCTTTAGTAAGTTGTAATTGATCGAGATTAAATTTGTCTTACCATATTAACAATTGTTTAAACTGAATGACTAAACTTCTTAAGTGAACGTTAAACTATCAAAGGTCGGTACATTATCTAGTATAAGTAATAAATCAGTGTAAACCTGAACCGAAACAAGATATTTGACACTCTTTTCTACCTTACCATTATTATTTTTTTTAAATTTTAAATGCAAACAGTGATGCTGACTCTTTGTTCACAGAAATTGTGGGACCTTGGAATCATGGGAACGCATGAGCCATATGCATTGACGAGAGCCGTGTGGTGGAGAAATAACTTCTTCGGACTTCGGGGGAGAGACGAGCACAGGAAACTTCGGTGGGGGACATTACCATTCGAGAAGAAGTTGATGGAACAAGGTATTTAATTGATACCTTTAAAGTCTAATTATAGCTTTTGTTGTTTTGGACCTTATTTTTTTTTTTTTTTAAGTTCGAAATACAAATAGCAAAAGACAAGCTGTCTCAATAGATTTATTTTTTTTCTTTAAATTAACTATATGCTTAACCATCTTTGTTGCTTATAAATTGAAATGAAGTTTAACTCAAGGTAAAATTTTGATAAAATAACTTGAGAAAACATTGTAGGTACCATTTAAAATGTGTTTGTTTAGTTATTATGTCTGTTCTTTCTAAAGAAAATCACAAAATTTATAAATGAATGCATTTTATGCTTTACAGGTATATGATGTTTGAAGAACGAGATACGAAAACCCGGAAAAACCCATCAGACATGAGAACCATCAATCCTCGTCTTTATGAAACATGTCCTGTAAATCTGTTTTTTGGAGTATACGCACAGGTATGTGTTAATAATATTTAGTTAGCAAATAAGTTTATTTCAATATCACATCATGATGAGTATTTTACATGCACATATCCATGGCAAAAAAAGTTGTAGTATTTCAAATTTCTTTAAGATTTAATCATACAATATTGTAATAATGATATCAAATTTGATAAGTATTGCTATTTTATATTAAACAAAATTACATTGCTTTTAAAATGTGCATCTAGTATACATTGGGAGGATTTTGTGAAATAATTGCTGCATAAATATATTGAAACAAATTACACTTATAAAAAAAAAATGAACATACACTGTACTTTGATTTATTCATTCTAAAAAATCATAAAAAGGCACTTAAGATAAAAGCAATTAAAATCATATAAGCAGTTCATCCTGTCCTTTTCAGGCGGCCAGTTGCCATGTGTCACCCAGACGCGCCCTTTTACCTCCAAGCTCACCAGTCCTGGAACAAGGGTGACCAGCCGTTACAGACCTGGTTCAAATGCCAGCCTTTAGGCGAGCACAGCCTGGGGAATATAATGAAAGACATGGCTCGCCAGGCCAATTTACCTGGCAGAAAGACAATCATTCTGGACGAAAGACAACTGTCAAAATACTGAAAGAAGCCAATTTTGAAAATACAGACATAATTCAAATCACAGGGCACAAAAATGTGCAAAGTTTGAACTCTTACTGTTGTGTGCCAAATAAAACAATGAAAAAAATGTCAGAAACTCTGACAGCATGCGATGGGGAGGCCTCTGAAAACAAGGAAAATGTGGAATTTCCTGAAATTCCAAGCCATGAAATGGAAGAAATACTCAAGTCCATTGAAGTAATCGAGCAGCCGCATAAGCTGCCGCAACAAGCAGAAATTGAGTGTCCGCAACAAATTCAACTGTCCTCAAGCAATAGCTGAGTCATAAAGCATTTGGTATTGGCACTGCAATGCTGTCTGGGGCCCAGATCAGTGGGGGCAGTTTTGTGTTTAACATTAACATTAATTCTCAGTAAGCTAGTTTACATATTGACAAGTACATGTCCTTGAGGTTCATGTATTTAAATGACTATTGGCAGAATTGGGTTGTGTTTTTGTGATAGTATTGTCAATGTGATAATTGAAATAGGGTTTTGATGTGATTTTTTTCCAAGTTTAGAGTTACATGCATATGAAAATGTTTTTTATAGTGTTGTGATTATTGAGATTGTCTATGTGACATTTTTCTGATTTACTGTTAAAAAAAATGTATTTTAAATGTGATACTTGTAAAAGAGATACGGGTGTAAATGTGATATTTTTTCTGTTTTACAGTTTAATAAATATGTTTTTGTGATACATGTAGTATTGTCGATTTGAGATAGAGGTGTCAATGTGATATATTTTGGATTTACTGTTTCATTTTTATGATGTTTATTCAACAGATATTAATGATAAATCTAAGTTGTTATAATGTATAATTTGTTAAGACAATGTCAACGGTTATTTTCTTGCACTTTCAGAAAATAAATAAATAAATAATTTCAAAAAATATTCGTTGTATCAGTCCAATACAAAAAACAACTAATGTATGTATACACCAAAACCATTCATGAATTAATACCTTTTCTTCTAAAAAAATGACAGGTGGTAGTGGTGGTGGATTTGGTGGTGATGTTGATGTATATTTCAAAGTAAATATTAATATATATTTGGACGAGTATACAGCTTGAAAAGTCATATTGGACGAGCCGAAGGCTATATATATATATATATATATATATATATATATATATATATATATATATATATATATATATATATATATATATATATATATATATATATATATATATATATATATATATATATATATATATATATATATATATATATATATATGTTACCTTCAGCGTGCCAAAACTCTGCAATGCAGCCTTCAATTGAAACCAAAACAGGACTACATTTTAAGAAATGCTTCTTTGTTTTAAATGCATAATAAACAAACAGATCTAACAATGATTGCCGGTATGTATGCTTTGAGAAGAACACTCGACTGTGACAAGTTGAATAATTGATAAATTTAATAACAAATTATTAATGCAATATAATTAAAAACTAGCAAGTATATTCTAAAAGAATTGAAATTTACACTTACGTGTAAAGATAAGATAATGGCAAGTTTTTACTATACGATTGTCCATATTCTCGATAGTAATCGCAATTTTACGCGTTAAAGCGCACTCGTAAATTTTAAGTTTTCGCACGTAGTGTGACGCGCATGCTCAGTTACTTCTAAACGTATTGAACAAGAAAAAATACCTCAAAGTACTTTAATTATAATATTTTTATTAATTCCATAACCTCTTAAAGCAGAAGACTGGTGGAAGGAAATAGGGAACTATCTAATGGCTGAAGTGATATGCAAAAATAAATAAAAACAATAAATAAATAAATAAATACATTCAAGATATTAAATGATTTGTTGTTCAATATATATATATCTTCAGAATTGTGGATCATTACATCGTTACGGCTAAAATCATTGTATTATAGTATATACGCATACGCAAAATGTAATTTACGTTTATTAAAATATGTATCTAGAGCAAGTCAAATCAGTAAGCGTGTGCTTGTAAATTAGACAAAACAACCGACCTTTGTACTGTGTATTACTTTAAGAGTTTGTCAAATTCAGATTATCATTGATGTTAAAGAGAAACTTTTGAAAATTTTAATCTGATTTCTTCTTTTTACATTTATTCATACGCAACATATAGTTTAGTTTTCTTTCATTAAATTGACCAATTTTAATGCAGTCAATGATAAAGTTCATGAATTGTGTACGTAGAGTTACTAAACAAAAACAGCCGCATGTGAAGGCTTGAAAGTTGTATGTACCACAACAACAATATAGTCGTCAGTAGGTGCCATTGCAAAGTCTTAATGAACGCAAGTGTACATTATTACGAACATGACTTGATGACTAGGATCCATAATTTAACCCTAATTATTTATTGAATTTAAACTAGGACCAGTAATCGAGCGTGTCAAAAATCATAGAACATTACTTACAGCTTATTGTATTGGTACTACATATCTTGATAGAACCACCGGCTCAATGCAGACAAAAATAACCATAGAATATCTCGCTTCTACGAACCCACGCGGTGTGTTCAGCCTACTTCTACTTGCAAGTAGATATCCATAACAGCTCGGCCACGACCCCTGTTCCAATTTGTCAATGGAAAAATGACTCTCTGACACGAAACAGTTATTATTTTTGCGAAAACAACACTAAAATTTTGGAATTGTAAACCGATAAAACAGCAGGATAAATAGTAGGATTCTCTTCCACAGCAAACTACAAATTGTCAAACAAATGCATTTGCATGTAAAGTTTATAGTTACTCTTTGTATGGCTCCCGAAAATATGTTCCTGTCTACGAGGTGCGTATTTAACAAATGTTAACGTGTGTTACTGACCATCGCTATTCTCGTATCAACAACTTGGTGAAATAAAGTTTATATCTTAAAATAAATATTGATGAAATCAATTGTAAGTTTAGATATTGCTTGAAGCTGCAACCGTGAAAATGGACAGATCAAAAAAGTATATTTGTACTGACATGGTACATACATATTTACAGGGAAACTCATGATAATGCGATACCATTGTTTATGTATTTGATGATTATCTAAAATCTGAGTCTTCAACAATGTATGTTACTAAGCAATATTTAGCAAATGGCTGCATTTATATAATTTGAATTAATACTTTGGTTACTTAAGTTAAAGAATTGTGTTTTAAATAGGAATTATATTACAATAAAGATACGCATACAGATACAACGAAACACACTATATTACTCATTGAAATAACAGCTATAAAATGTAAATGCTATTTTCAAAATCCAAATACCATTTAAACGGAGCAACGTTACCAGCTGTGCTTCAAGGGAGGTAACACGACCAAAATCAAATATAAGATGGATTAAGTCATTGCCCTTTATAAAAAGGCGATTTACGTCTAAAGGAAATAAAACATAAACCAATATACTGAACACGACTGTAATGGACGTTTGTTGTTGTTTTATTAACGAAAAAAAGGAAAAAATAATCATAATTAAATTGCATTTTACCTGTGTTAAGTACGTGTTGGTGGTTTGTGTTAAGATATGTGCTTCGGTTTGGGTGACTGTTTTGCAAAAAGGATGTTATATAAAGGTTAAGTATGAATAACATTTTCAAGTATTGAAATCCACTAAAACAACTAACTAACACCCACCCGCGTATTGATAATTTAACTGTAGCATGAGCGGAAATATGTATTCGCTCATCGCATGCTGTATTTTTTTCAGGTAACACACACCTTGCGCAGATTATATAGGAAAGGTTACTTCCGTCGTGGTCGCTACTGCACAATTCTGAAAATTAATTATGTTCTGATTTTCAAAATAAAATCATTCAACCTTCATCAAATAGTAAGTCGTACTGTTTAAGTTGTTAAAGGTATTTTCTTGGACATTATTTTTTTCACTTAAAATTCAACAGACTTATGTCACTTGCTGACGTGTTCAGTTTATCGATTCACAATATTGAAAGACGGTGCATAGCTGACTTTCTTCAATCGTAAATGTTTATAATTTGAGGTCTTAGAGTCCTGAATATAGTGTTAAAAAGAAAGTCATGTGAAAAAATGACTAATTGACACGGTGACATATAATTAAATCAACTCGCATCTGAACACTGATCTCTAAATCCTACAATCATCCGAATGATTTACATTGAGACGTTAAGCAATGGATCGTCCCTGTTCAAAGTCTAGTTCATCAATATTCAATAAGGATCGTTACTAAAATCGTGATATTATTTGCATGCTTTTACAATTAAAACTAATGATTTACACGCTCATAAACACCAATCGAATGGATGTGCTATTTGAATACTCGCACACAAGTAACAATAATGTATATTTTTATGTTCAAACAAACAGTATTATAATGATTGAAATCTTGGTATTTGTCGATAATCTAAACGTGATCTTAAAAGTTTCTTCGCATATGAAATACATGTGTTCATTTAAAACGTGTTCACTAGGATTGATAGATGTCTACGTTTACATACGTAAACGGTTAAAAATATATTTTAAAACACAAAACAACGTTTTCTAAGTAAATGCGATTTGAAAGTCTTACTTAAATGTGGAATCCGACAGTTTTTTTTTTATATCTCGTAACACCATCTTACCTAAGTTATGGGGAAATGCATGCATAAACTATTACTTTAGTTAAAGTAGATGTTGTTTTATCATTATCTCAATTGTAGGCATCGTTTTTTAATGTCCAGTATTTTCACATCTATAAATAATAATGATGTGGATGTGAGGTGAAGTAGATATCGACGAATGAATCGATTACCAGGACCATCATCAATGGAGTTCTAAAATGTAAGTGTCCACGTGGTTTTCTCAGTATATAACTGCCTACACATATAGCTAACTCTGAAGTGGCTCGAATAAGCAAGTTATTATCAAGTATTTTTTTTTTTGTAAAAAGTGTAGTGTTATGCTCCATTTTTCCTATACCTGCAGGATACCAATACATGGGATTTCGCAGGATCCTTCCATTACACAATAATATCATTGGGTTTCATGGGAGAGGAAAAATGATCCAACCTCTCGGCTACCACCTTTAAACAGTATTTCTCCCTTTTAGAAATAAAAGAAATATTTGAGTTATCTCCCTTGTGGACTGGTATAACCTTTAGTTTTATATACAAAATATATGTAATTTAATTTTACATTTACATATCGTTTTATCTTAACACTCAAACCCTTTTCTTGTGCTGAAACTTTATGAGGGTCATATGAACGCAAAATAGAGGTAATACAGTGCATTGTGAACAGTTACAATAGCCTCCCTTTCTATAAAAATCGTATGTGTTGGAAATGCTGTCAACTGTAAAGTTTTTTTGCAGGTGCAAACTTCATAACAGTGGTAATATTTAGACACATCTTAATTACATCATCATTTATTGGCTTAGCATAAGTCAACACAGACGCATCCAAAGCTCCATTCATTAAAATGAGATCAAGACAGTTTTACAAATAAGAACATACGCATATTATATACATGCCCAAACGCCGGTGGAAAACATGGATATGTAGCAAATGTTAACACTATTAGTAAATATTGATTCTAGTACAAATCATGTTCTAATTAAACAGACAAAATCTGTCTTGGTGCCAACATTTGCATAAACTTGTTTTGCTAGAATGACGTATAAAACCTACAGTCTACGTAATTTTAATGTATTTTTTCCTCAGTAACAAAGTAATGTCATTTAAACATCTAAAAGTTTAACAAAATGTGACTTGGAAATAAACTCATGCATATTGATAAATGTGGACTAGTAATAAAATGTGTTAACTGTGCAGCAGTTAAACATAAGGCACACATGTATCACAGATAAGGAATATGTCACATAAAACATTATTTTTAACACAATGCTATTATCACTTTTATGAATATACATGATTATGGTTAGGGCCAAACCTTTTATGTAGGGAGACTTAGCCGACTTATGATTGACGTATGTGGGGAGACCTAACCGAATACTACTTGCCGTATGTGGGAAGACTTAGCCGACTTCTGCTTGCCGTATGTGGGAAGACCTAACCGAATACTACTTGACGTATATATGGAGACCTTACCGAAAACTTCTTGCTGTATGTGGGGAGACCCAGCCGACTTTTGCTTGCTGTATGTGGGGAATCCTAGCCGACTTCTGCTTGCTGTAAGTGATGAGACGTAACCAAATACTGCTTGGCGTATGTGGGGAGACCTAGCCGACTTCTGCTTGCTGTATGTTTGGGAGACCTAACCGAATACTGCTTGGCGTATGTGGGGAGACCTAGCCGACTTCTGCTTGCTATACGTGTGGGATACCTAACCGAATACTGCTTGGCGTATGTGGGGAGACCTAGCCGACTTTGCTTGCAGTATGTAGGGAGACCTAGCCGACTTCTGTTTGATGTATGTGTGGGAGACCTTACCGAATACTGCTTAGCGTATAGGGGCAGATCTAATGGACTTTTGCTTGCTGCATGTGGGGGGACGTAACATAATTCTGCTTGCTGTATGCGGGAGACCAAGCCGACTACTTCTTTCCGTATACGGGTAGGCATACCCGACTTCTGCGGTATGTGGGGAGATCTTAGAGAATACTGTTTGCCATATATTAAGGCATTATGATAATGGTTCTATCCATAAGTCTATTGTATCTATCTAGAGGTCATACAATAGAACAGTGGTTCTAACCAGTCGTTCAATGCATTTTTCTAACGGCCATGCGTTACGACACTGATTCTGTCCAGATGCGCATGGCATTCATCTGAAGGCCATGAATTAGGCCAATGATTCCATGCAGACGTGCGTTGTATTTATCTGACGGCCATGCGTTAGGACAATGGTTCTTTTCAGACGTGTAGTACATTGATTCGATCCAGAAATGCCTTGTATTTATCTAATGACCATGGGTTAGTACAGTGGTTCTATCCAGACGTCTATGGCAGTTATCTAACGGCCATGCGTTAGGACAATGGTTCTTTTCAGAAGTGCATTCTCTTTATATAACGGCCATGCGTTAGTACAGTGGTTCTATCCAGACGTGCATTCTCTTTATATAACGGCCTTGCGTTAAGACTGTTGTTCTATCCAGACTAATAATGCATACATCTAGTGGTCATATTTTAGGACAGTGGTTCTATCCAAACGTGTATTTCATTCATCTAGCGGTCATGCGTAAAGACAGTGGTTCTATCCAGACGTGTATTACATTTAACTAGCAGTCATGCGTTAGGACAGTGGTTCTATCCAGACGTGTATTATGTTTATCTAGCGGTTATGCGTTAGGACAGTAGTTATAAGCAGACGTGTATTGTATTTATCTAACGGCTATGAGTTAGGATAGTGGTTCTATCCAGACGTGTATTATGTTTATCTAGCGGTTATGCGTTAGGACAGTAGTTATAAGCAGACGTGTATTGTATTTATCTAACGGCCATGCGTTAGGATAGTGGTTCTATCCAGACGTGTATCTTATTTATCTAACGGTCATGCGTTAGGAAAGTAGTTATAACCAGACGTGTATTATATTTATCTAGCGGTCATGCGTTAGGACAGTAGTTATAATGAGGTGTGTATCGTATTTATCTAACGGCCATGCATTAGGACAGTAGTTATAACCAGACGTGTATCGTATTTATCTAACGGCCATGCGTAAGGACTGTGGTTCTATCCAGACGTGTATCATATTTATGTAGCGATCATGCGTTAGGACAGTGGTTCTATCCAGAGGTGTATTATATTTATTAAGCTGTCATGCGTTAGGACTGTGGTTCTATCCAGACTTGTGTTGTATTCATGTAGTGGTAATGCGTTAGGACTGTGGTTCTATCCAAACGTGTGTTGTATTTCTGTAGCGGTCATGCGTTAGGACAGTAGTTATAACCAGGTGTTTGTCGTATTTATCTAACGGCCATGCGTTAGGACTGTGATTCTATCCAGACGTGTATTGTATTTATCTAACGGCCATGTGTTAGGAATGTAGTTCTATCCAGACGTGTATTGTATTTATCTAACGGCCATGCGTTAGGACAGTAGTTATAACCAGACGTGTATCGTATTTATCTAACGGCCATGCGTTAGGACAGTGGCTTTATCCAGACGTGTATTTTATTTATCTAAGGGCCATGCGTTAGGACAGTGGTTCTATCCAGACGTGTGTTGTATTCATGTAGCGGTCATGCGTTAGGACAGTAGTTATAACCAGACGTGTATCGTATTTATCTAACGGCCATGCGTAAGGACAGTAGTTATAACCTGACGTGTATCGTATTTATCTAACGGCCATGCGTAAGGACAGTAGTTATAACCAGACGTGTATCGTATTTATCTAACGGCCATGCGTTAGGACAGTGTTTCTATCCAGACGTGTATCGTATTTATCTAACGGCCATGCGTTAGGACAGTGGTTCTATCCAGACGTGTATCGTATTTATCTAACGGCCATGCGTTAGGACAGTGGTTCTATCCAGACGTGTGTTGTATTTATCTAACGGCCATGCGTTAGGACAGTGGTTCTATCCAGACGTGTGTTGTATTTATCTAACGGTCATGCGTTAGGATAGTGGTTCTATCCAGACGTGTATTGTATTTCTCTAACGGTCATGCGTTAGGATAGTGGTTCTATCCAGACGTGTATTGTATTTCTCTAACGGCCATGCGTTAGGACAGTGGTTCTATCCAGACGTGTGTTGTATTTCTCTAACGGCCATGCGTTAGGACAGTGGTTCTATCCAGACGTGTATTGTATTTCTCTAACGGCCATGCGTTAGGACAGTGGTTCTATCCAGACGTGTATTGTATTTATCTAACGGTCATGCGTTAGGATAGTGGTTCTATCCAGACGTGTATTGTATTTCTCTAACGGCCATGCGTTAGGATTGTGGTTCTATCCAGACGTGTATTGTATTTATCTAACGGCCATGCGTTAGGACAGTGGTTCTATCCAGACGTGTATTGTATTTATCTAACGTACTTGCGTTAGGACAGTGGTTCTATCCAGACGTGTATTGTATTTATCTAACGGCCATGTGTTAGGATAGTGGTTCTATACAGACGTGTATCGTATTTATCTAACGGCCATGCATTTGGACACTGGTTCTATCCAGACGTGTATCGTATTTATCTAACGGCCATGCGTTAGGACAGTGGTTCTATCCAGACGTGTATTGTATTTATCTAACGGCCATGCGTTAGGACACTGGTTCTATCCAGACGTGTATTGTATTTATCTAACGGCCATGCGTTAGGACAGTGGTTCTATCCAGACGTGTATCGTATTTATCTAACGGCCATGTGTTAGGACAGTGGTTCTATCCAGACGTGTGTTGTATTTATCTAACGGCCATGCGTAAGGACAGTAGTTATAACCAGACGTGTATCGTATTTATCTAACGGCTATGCGTTAGGACAGTGGTTCTATCCAGACGTGTATCTTATTTATCTAACGGCCATGCGTTAGGATTGTGGTTCTATCCAGACGTGTATCGTATTTATCTAACGGCCATGCGTTAGGACATTGGTTCTATCCAGACGTGTATCTTATTTATCTAACGGCCATGCGTAAGGACAGTAGTTATAACCAGACGTGTATCGTATTTATCTAACGGCCATGCGTTAGGACAGTAGTTATAACCAGGTGTGTATCGTATTTATCTAACGGCCATGCGTAAGGACAGTAGTTATAACCAGACGTGTATCGTATTTATCTAACGGCCATGCGTTAGGACAGTGGTTCTATCCAGACGTGTATCTTATTTATCTAACGGCCATGCGTAAGGACAGTGGTTCTATCCAGACGTGTATCTTATTTATCTAACGGCCATGCGTTAGGACAGTGGTTCTATCCAGACGTGTATCTTATTTATCTAACGGTCATGCGTAAGGACAGTAGTTATAACCAGACGTGTATCGTATTTATCTAACGGCTATGCGTTAGGATTGTGGTTCTATCCAGACGTGTATCGTATTTATCTAACGGCCATGCGTTAGGACAGTGGTTCTATCCAGACGTGTATCTTATTTATCTAACGGCCATGCGTTAGGACAGTAGTTATAACCAGACGTGTATCTTATTTATCTAACGGCCATGCGTAAGGACAGTAGTTATAACCAGACGTGTATCGTATTTATCTAACGGCCATGCGTTAGGACAGTAGTTATAACCAGGTGTGTATCGTATTTATCTAACGGCCATGCGTAAGGACAGTAGTTATAACCAGACGTGTATCGTATTTATCTAACGGCCATGCGTTAGGACAGTGGTTCTATCCAGACGTGTATCTTATTTATCTAACGGCCATGCGTAAGGACAGTAGTTATAACCAGACGTGTATCGTATTTATCTAACGGCCATGCGTAAGGACAGTAGTTATAACCAGACGTGTATCGTATTTATCTAACGGCCATGCGTTAGGATTGTGGTTCTATCCAGACGTGTATCGTATTTATCTAACGGCTATGCGTAAGGACAGTGGTTCTATCCAGACTTGTATCGTATTTATCTAACGGCCATGCGTAAGGACAGTGGTTCTATCCAGACGTGTATCGTATTTATCTAACGGACTTGCGTTAGGACAGTGGTTCTATACAGACGTGTATTGTATCTATCTAATGGCCATGCGTTAGGACAGTGTTTCTATCCAGACGTGTATTGTATTTATCTAACGGCCATGCGTTAGGACAGTGGTTCTATCCAGACGTGTATTGTATTTATCTAACGGTCATGCGTTAGGACAGTGGTTCTATCCAGACGTGTATTGTATTTATCTAACGGCCATGCGTAAGGACAGTAGTTATAACCAGACGTGTATCGTATTTATCTAACGGCCATGTGTTAGGACAGTAGTTATAACCAGACGTGTATCGTATTTATCTAACGGCTATGCGTTAGGATTGTGGTTCTATCCAGACGTGTATCGTATTTATCTAACGGCCATGCGTTAGGACAGTAGTTATAACCAGGTGTGTATCGTATTTATCTAACGGCCATGCGTAAGGCCAGTAGTTATAACCAGACGAGTATCGTATTTATCTAACGGCCATGCGTAAGGACAGTGGTTCTATCCAGACGTGTATCTTATTTATCTAACGGCCATGCGTAAGGACAGTAGTTATAACCAGACGTGTATCGTATTTATCTAATGGCCATGCGTTAGGACAGTAGTTATAACCAGACGTGTATCGTATTTATCTAACGGCCATGCGTTAGGATTGTGGTTCTATCCAGACTTGTATCATATTTATCTAACGGCCATGCGTTAGGACAGTAGTTATAACCAGACGTGTATCGTATTTATCTAACGGCCATGCGTTAGGACAGTAGTTATAACCAGCTGTGTATCGTATTTATCTAACGGCTATGCGTTAGGACAGTGGCTTTATCCAGACGTGTATTTTATTTATCTAAGGGCCATGCGTTAGGACAGTGGTTCTATCCAGACGTGTGTTGTATTCATGTAGCGGTCATGCGTTAGGACAGTAGTTATAACCAGACGTGTATCGTATTTATCTAACGGCCATGCGTAAGGACAGTAGTTATAACCAGACGTGTATCGTATTTATCTAACGGCCATGCGTTAGGACAGTAGTTATAACCAGGTGTGTATCGTATTTATCTAACGGCCATGCGTAAGGACAGTAGTTATAACCAGACGTGTATCGTATTTATCTAACGGCCATGCGTAAGGACTGTGGTTCTATCCAGACGTGTATTATATTTATCTAACGGCCTTGCGTTAGGACAGTAGTTATAACCAGGTGTGTATCGTATTTATCTAACGGCCATGCGTAAGGACTGTGGTTCTATCCAGACGTTTGTTGTATTCATGTAGCGTTTATGCGTTAGGACTGTGGTTCTATCCAGACGTGTGTTGTATTCATGTAGCGGTCATGCGTTAGGACTGTTGTTCAATCCAGACGTGTGTTGTATTCATGTTGCGGTCATGAGTTAGGACTGTGGTTCTATCCAGACGTGTGGTGTATTCATGTAGCGGTCATGCGTTAGGACAGTAGTTATAACCAGACGTGTATCGTATTTATCTAACGGCCATGCGTTAGGACTGTGGTTCTATCCAGACGTGTATTATATTTATCTAACGACCATGCGTTAGGACAGTAGTTATAACCAGGTGTGTATCGTATTTATCTAACGGCCATGCGTTAGGACAGTAGTTATAACCAGGTGTGTATCGTATTTATCTAACGGCCATGCGTTAGGACTGTGGTTCTATCCAGACGTGTATTGTATTTATCTAACGGCCTTGCGTTAGGACAGTGGTTCTATCCAGACGTGTGTTGTATTTATCTTACGGCCATGCGTTAGGACAGTGGTTCTATCCAGACGTGTATTGTATTTATCTAACGGCCATGCGTTAGGACAGTGGTTCTATCCAGACGTGTGTTGTATTTATCAAACGGCCATGCGTTAGGACAGTGGTTCTATCCAGACGTGTATTGTATTTATCTAACGGCCATGCGTTTGGACAGTGGTTCTATCCAGACGTGTGTTGTATTTATCTAACGGCCATGCGTTTGGACAGTGGTTCTATACAGACGTGTATTGTATCTATCTAACGGTCATGTGTTAGGATAGTGGTTCTATCCAGACGTGTATTGTATTTCTCTAACGGCCATGCGTTAGGACAGTAGTTATAACCAGGTGTGTATCTTATTTATCTAACGGCCATGCGTTTGGACAGTACTTATAACCTAGGTGTGTATCGTATTTATCTAACGGCCATGCGTTAGGACAGTAGTTATAACCAGGTGTGTATCTTATTTATCTAACGGCCATGCGTTTGGACAGTGGTTCTATCCAGACGTGTATTGTATTTATCTAACGGCCATGCGTTTGGACAGTGGTTCTATCCAGATGTGTGTTGTATTTATCTAACGGCCATGCGTTTGGACTGTGGTTCTATACAGACGTGTGTTGTATTTATCTTACGGCCATGCGTTAGGACAGTGGTTCTATCCAGACGTGTATTGTATCTATCTAACGGCCATGTGTTAGGACAGTGGTTCTATCCAGACGTGTGTTGTATTTATCTAACGGCCATGCGTTTGGACAGTGGTTCTATCCACACGTGTGTTGTATTTATCTAACGGCCATGAGTTTGGACATTGGTTCTATACAGACGTGTATTGTATCTATCTAACGGCCATGCGTTAGGACAGTGGTTCTATCCAGACGTGTGTTGTATTTATCTAACGGCCATGCGTTTGGACACTGGTTCTGTACAGACGTGTATTGTATTTATCTAACGGCCATGCGTTTGAACAGTGGTTCTATCCAGACGTGTATCGTATTTATCTAACGGCCATGCGTTAGGACAGTGGTTCTATCCAGACGTGTATCGTATTTATCTAACGGCCATGCGTTAGGACAGTGGTTCTATCCAGACGTGTATCGTATTTATCTAACGGCCATGCGTTAGGACAGTGGTTCTATCCAGACGTGTATCGTATTTATCTAACGGCCATGCGTTAGGACAGTGGTTCTATCCAGACGTGTATTGTATTTATCTAACGGCCATGCGTTTGGACAGTGGTTCTATCCAGACGTGTGTTGTATTTATCTAACGGCCATGCGTTTGGACACTGGTTCTATACAGACGTGTATTGTATTTATCTAACGGCCATGCGTTTGGACAGTAGTTATAACCAGGTGTGTATCGTATTTATCTAACGGCCATGCGTTAGGACAGTAGTTATAACCAGGTGTGTATCTTATTTATCTAACGGCCATGCGTTTGGACAGTGGTTCTATCCAGACGTGTATTGTATTTATCTAACGGCCATGCGTTTGGACAGTGGTTCTATCCAGACGTGTGTTGTATTTATCTAACGGCCATGCGTTTGGACTGTGGTTCTATACAGACGTGTGTTGTATTTATCTTACGGCCATGCGTTAGGACAGTGGTTCTATCCAGACGTGTATTGTATCTATCTAACGGCCATGTGTTAGGACAGTGGTTCTATCCAGAGGTGTGTTGTATTTATCTAACGGCCATGCGTTTGGACAGTGGTTCTATCCAGACGTGTGTTGTATTTATCTAACGGCCATGCGTTTGGACACTGGTTCTATACAGACGTGTATTGTATCTATCTAACGGCCATGCGTTAGGACAGTGGTTCTATCCAGACGTGTGTTGTATTTATCTAACGGCCATGCGTTTGGACACTGGTTCTATACAGACGTGTATTGTATTTATCTAACGGCCATGCGTTTGGACAGTGGTTCTATCCAGACGTGTATCGTATTTATCTAAGGGCCATGCGTTAGGACAGTGGTTCTATCCAGACGTGTATCGTATTTATCTAACGGCCATGCGTTAGGACAGTGGTTCTATCCAGACGTGTATCGTATTTATCTAACGGCCATGCGTTAGGACAGTGGTTCTATCCAGACGTGTATTGTATTTATCTAACGGCCATGCGTTTGGACAGTGGTTCTATCCAGACGTGTGTTGTATTTATCTAATGGCCATGCGTTTGGACACTGGTTCTATACAGACGTGTATTGTATTTATCTAACGGCCATGCATTAGGACAGTGGTTCTATCCAGACGTGTATCGTATTTATCTAACGGCCATGCGTTAGGACAGTGGTTCTATCCAGACGTGTATCGTATTTATCTAACGGCCATGCGTTAGGACAGTGGTTCTATCCAGACGTGTATCGTATTTATCTAACGGCCATGCGTTAGGACAGTAGTTATAACCAGACGTGTATCGTATTTATCTAACAGCCATGCGTTAGGACAGTGGTTCTATCCAGACGTGTATTGTATTTATCTAACGGCCATGCGTTTGGACACTGGTTCTATACAGACGTGTATTGTATCTATCTAACGGCCATGCGTTAGGACAGTGGTTCTATCCAGACGTGTATGGTATTTATCTAACGGCCATGCGTTAGGACAGTGGTTCTATCCAGACGTGTAATGTATTTATCTAACGGCCATGCGTTTGGACACTGGTTCTATACAGACGTGTATTGTATCTATCTAACGGCCATGCGTTAGGACAGTGGTTCTATCCAGACGTGTATCGTATTTATCTAACGGCCATGCGTTAGGACAGTGGTTCTATCCAGACATGTATTGTATTTATCTAACGGCCATGCGTTAGGACAGTGGTTCTATCCTGACGTGTATTGTATTTATCTAACGGCCATGCGTAAGGACAGTAGTTATAACCAGACGTGTATTATATTTATCTAACGGCTATGCGTTAGGATAGTGGTTCTATCCAGACATGTATTATATTTATCTAACGGCCATGCGATAGGATAGTAGTTCTATCCAGACGTGTATTGTATTTATCTAACGGCCATGCGTAAGGACAGTAGTTATAACCAGACGTGTATTATATTTATCTAACGGCCATGCGTTAGGACAGTGGTTCTAACCAGACGTGTATTGTATCTATCTAACGGCCATGCGTTAGGACAGTAGTTCTATCCAGACGTGTATTGTATTTATCTAACGGCCATGCGTAAGGACAGTAGTTATAACCAGACGTGTATTATATTTATCTAACGGCTATGCGTTAGGATAGTGGTTCTATCCAGACGTGTATTGTATTTATCTAACGGCCATGTGTTAGGATAGTGGTTCTATCCAGACCTGTTTTGTATTTATCTAACGGCCATGCGTTAGGACAGTGGTTCTATCCAGACGTGTATTGTATCTATCTAACGGCCATGCGTTTGGACAGTGGTTCTATCCAGACGTGTATTGTATCTATCTAACGGCCATGTGTTAGGATAGTGGTTCTATCCAGACCTGTGTTGTATTTATCTAACGGCCATGCGTTAGGACAGTGGTTCTATCCAGACGTGTGTTGTATTTATCTAACGGCCATGCGTTTGGACAGTGGTTCTATCCAGACGTGTATCGTATTTATCTAACGGCCATGTGTTAGGATAGTGGTTCTATACAGACGTGTATTGTATTTATCTAACGGCCATGCGTTTGGACAGTGGTTCTATCCAGACGTGTATCGTATTTATCTAACGGCCATGTGTTAGGATAGTGGTTCTATACAGACATGTATTGTATCTATCTAACGGCCATGCGTTAGGACAGTGGTTCTATCCAGACGTGTGTTGTATTTATCTAACAGCCATGCGTTTGGACAGTGGTTCTATACAGACGTGTATTGTATCTATCTAACGGCCATGCGTTAGGACAGTGGTTCTATCCAGACGTGTATTGTATTTATCTAACGGCCATGCGTTAGGACAGTGGTTCTATCCAGACGTGTATTGCATTTATCTAACGGCCATGCGTTAGGACAGTGATTCTATCCAGACGTGTATTGTATGTATCTAACGGACTTGCGTTAGGACAGTGGTTCTATACAGACGTGTATTGTATCTATCTAACGGCCATCCGTTAGGATAGTTGTTCTATCCAGACGCGTGTTGTATTCATGTAGCGGTCATGCGTTAGGACAGCGTTTCTATCCAGACGTGTATTGTATTTATCTAGCGGTCCTTGATTAAGACAATGGTTCCATGCATACGTGTATTGTATTTCACAGCCATTTAAATGTAATGGACTTGTCGTTAACTTGCTTTTGTTTCAAATACAACATTTATGTAAATATTTGTAACATATAACCGTGAGGTTGTTTAACATTAAACCACGTTTGTTCATTTCTAATTTAATTTTAACATTAGTCTTACTTTACTTGTCGCATGACATTTGCATATCTATTGTGCATCTATCTCTTTTGTTTTTTATACTTTGGTTTTGCTGTAAAAGGGTCAAGAGCAAGCAATGCAGTACGAGGAAGGATTCCCCCGTTGTACTGTCATCAATAAATTTTCTGATATTTTGTAAAGTGGTCAGACAATTTATTGAGACCCTTGATTTCCTTTAACTTGTGTCCATTAAATGTAGGATGACTTACGTCATTCTGCATAAGTGTTTCATACTGCTATTATAATAGTTAGCAGCAATCATTGCAGTGAACGAATTTTGAAATCGCCCTTCTTAATTTGTAATAACGAAAGCCTTGCTGTGACATTCTAGAAGAAATTAACCGGTTTCTAGCATTGGAATCTTGTACTTAAGTGCAAACTTGTGCTAACTCCTGCAAACCTTGTAAGGTGTGATATGTAAATATGGTTAGAAGGTGGAAAAGTTAACATGGAATAACGTTCAAAGCAGTTTAAAAACAACAAGTCTGCAATTAATGGTGCACAGTTGAAACATTTCATGTTCGGAACAAGTTACAGATCATACAAAACAAAGCTGATGTGGTTTACTTAAAAGATGGAAACAATTTTAAGAATACTAGCAAACGGTTTTAGCAAAAAATTATCCGAGTCTTCCGATTAATGGAAATATTTTTCTCGGTATACAGTATTAATTTCTCGGTAATTACTTTCAGAATCAAAACGAAAACTTGGAATTAATATCAGATTTTAACAGATTTGTGTTTATTTGTATCATACATAACTAAATGAAAAATGTTATCTTTGCAAGCAAAGTATGTTTGAAAACGGTTTAAGCAATGGGAACAAAGATACCAACTCATCTGCTATATAATAATTAGGACAAAACAAACACGGCAAATATGTACCCAATCCTAATTTTGAGTAATACTTCACTGAAACTATGTTTATATTGTTTTTCCCCTTGGCAGAAATAGTATGAGTCCCTATTTAGGCTAGTAAACCGGACACTCCCGCATCCCCCGGCAAGTGATCTACTAGCCAGTAACACAAGTGAAGGAAATCGTTCCACTAGTAGTTCTAATCCCTGCCAGTCCCCATAGCGCCCCTAACTTGATATTTATAAATTTCAATACTATCTAATAAGCATAATTCGAAAAGAACATCATTAAGCAGAACATATACAATATATTGCATTGATTTTAGGGTGTCTTTTGTCATGCAAGCAGCCTGCATATATGATTTGCTGTGAAGAATACACTTATTATGTTTTGTCTTAGTGTTACTATCATTATTACATGTTGTGCTTGAGCATTTGCCTTACAGTAGTTCGAAATTTAATATTTGTGATCTGAAGGACTTTTCTGGATTTCCTATCACCATTATTTTGTAACGGTTATTCTAAGTTAAAGCAAACAACCATCTATATGGATGTCTTTGTCACGTTAACATTCAGACAGGTTAAATCGGTGTATGCTGTACGTTTAAATGCTATTGCGATTTCATAGGCACCTAGCAATGTTTTTAATATTGAGACTAGGATGTAGCAACGATAACAGTGGTGTAATAATATCCGTTGGCGGACATGACTGTGATGAATTATAACCGCTTATCGCCTTGTTACATATTTTTTTCGGAATCACATAACAACAAACAAACAACACTCTTTCATTTTAAGTAGCTGCTCATATACATTTTATAAAGTATATTCTAATTTGTATACTTATTCATTCCTAAATATGGTGGTCGACCAGTTGGGCCATTTTTCACGCCTGTGACGAAGTAAATGTTGTTGTTGTTTTGTATACTTTGCAGCGACTTATTATGTTCAGACCAAGTTAACTGCTGTCTTATAAATAGATCTCATGAATTCATGAAAAAGTACGTGTTTCTGTCCTACCTATATGTGAAAACAATGTTTTACATAATACTTGTTAATACAAACACATATTTCATGCCCCAGCCACCCTAGATATTTGCTATTTTTAAGCGTTAACTAAATACAACAACAAAAAAATAAGCAACAACAACAACAAATCAACAAAAACAGCATTATCAAAAACAAAAGGCAAACACCTGGTTAGTGGTATATAGACCTGGAACATCATCCTCGTTAGTCTAAATAACACATCACAGGTAATTCAACATTGGTAGAGGCAATTTTGTTTTTCCTGGTAAACAACTATGCTATCTGAAATCATATATTAATAAGAGTTTATTTAGAATCAAAACGTCGTGTATAAAGGAATTTACTTCCACAAATAAAAACATGTCAACATGTTTGCAATACGATAGATTTAATAAATACAGCTGCATCAGCAGCAACATCAAAAATAGTGCTAGCTGAATCAGTGACACCAATGACGTATGCCTGTTATAGTCAGGCCAAATTGTGGCACACTGATATGTTATACACACACACACACACACGCACATGCACGCACGCACAAACATGCGGTCACAAAAAGTCACACACATAAACACACATGTAAACAAAGTAAAAATAATGAATTGCCCGCAAAACAAAAAATGTAGACTTGAATAGTCTAATAGAATGTGAACATTTGAGTAATTATTTCGTTACATAATGCAAATGCACAAGTACTGTGTTGATGCAATCTCAATTAAATTTATGCACGTTTTACTTGCTGTCAAATATGAAGACAATATCTAGACGTGTCTTAAAAGCCATCGGATTGTTAGTATGGTGTTCATAGAGACATAGTTCCCTTAACGTTGGAAATGTTAGTTTCTGGAAAGGTATGGCATTTCAAATGTTCGCAAACTTGACATTGATGTTCCTATATGCCTAATGGTATTGACAAATGCACTTATTGCTATGATAACATATTGCAGTAGACATAAACAACTAGCATTGTATAGTGTTTTTCTTATCCAAATTAACGAAACCCAGACACAGATAGAATAATATCGAAAACAATAATTGTACAATAATTAAATTGAAAATAAAGTATTAATACCCAAAACAATTTGGTGCAAACATAACATTGTTTTTGTCCAGCCCCGGCACACGGACCAAAAATGCAAGAATTCTGACACATGAGAAAACAAGAATTTCATCAAGGCTACATTAACTTCTGGCCAAGAGGATACATGGTACACCAACCCGTGCATTACAAACAACAACGTATTCGGCTGTTTAATAAGCCAAGGAGGTGCACTCATAAACACGCTTTAGTGTAAAGAACGTAACGGACAAAACTTCGAAACTGAAAAGAATAGTTAAGACGACAACTGCTTATCAGCATTCATAGTTGGTGGAGCAAATCAGCCTTGTCGAATCAGAAAGTGAACGCAATAAAGGCCCATCATTTGGACATTATCTGGTGGACAATTATGTCCAAGAAGGGAGAAATGGCAGAAGTGCAATCATTTAGATTTTCTACAAGAAAAATAATCCGGGAAGGCAGTAAATACACAGGCATTGTAGGCAAAGTATTGCGCTCGAAGCCAAACCCGAACAAAGTAAAACAACTACACGAAGAACACAATAGGAAGAACAAAAGAGGAAATCTGCAGACGTTAAATGGTAACGAAATTGTGTGACGTCAACTAAAGAACGGTTATGCAATTCAAAAGTGTTATAAAACATATTCACGTCAGCAGTGCTAACATGTAACGCCATACTGATCGTCAAATGATAGCGAAATTTTGTGGTGTCAATTATATATAGAAACAACTGCACATGATTATGAAATTCAAAACTTTCTCAAAAGGTATACAGGTGAATTTTGCCTAAATGTAACTCCTTATGATCTTAAAATTATAACACAATTGACTTGCATCAACTAAAAGGACAGCCAAAGACACGTGCTTATGCAATTCAAGAGTATGACAAAACATATGCACGTTAATAGTAAATACAAGTATAAAATAATAATAAAATGATAACGAAATTGTGTGGCGTAAACTAAATAAACAAAGGCACATGACAATGCAATTCAAAAGTGTCACAAAACATACGCGTGTCAATGGTGATAATATTATGATACAACTCATGTCATTACTTTAAGTTGGTGCGTGTCACGTTGAAGACAAACGCACGGACTTTTATCTACCGAGTCGAAAATAATTAAATATTGATCTCCTGTCTACAAACCAGATGACTCACACAACTAACACACATCAAACAAGAGTATGTATACAACGATGTGGCGAACGGGATCTCACTATTGCAGCGATCAACAATGTAGCCCGACGGCTTTTGACTTATATAGTCTTTAGTTTATTTTAATTATAGTTAATTAATTATGTTAAGTTTTAGTTATGAGGTTCAACTACCATCGGCTACATCAGCATCGTTAGCTTATCATCGTATAGTGGTTATAATTTCATCTTATATCTTTATTTATATGTGTTGCGTTTGTTTTTTGCGACTTGGTTCGTAACTTTAGTGATTAGTTAGTTGTAGCGATCATTTTATGATACGGAAAGAAATAAACAAACAAGATCGAATACGTTTAAAATATCAGTTTTTATTAATAATGTTGACAAACAATACAATACAGAGGCAGTATATTCAAATATATAATATGAATCTAAAATTTATATCAATATCTAAGTTGACAATATTGTAGTTCAGCAACTCGTTGCTTTATGGAAATGTTTCGACAATTGAGATCGCGAAATTCTTAGTACAATTTCCTAACACAGCTTCATATCAACAAGTTCCTAAATATAATGTTTTACAATTCTTTGCTTAAAGTAAATATTCAGATCAGTTAATTCAACAAATAGAGCTATACTGCTTAAACAACATCAATTAAACATATCTTATCATTTACAATACATAACAGAGTCCTTTTGACAAAATTCTTACACACAAGTTATCTTTGACTTAAATAAATCCAATAAATAAATCCAACAAGTTGTGTTCCCTACACAGAATTGTGCTCTGATTCGTGACCTGATTGAATCTAGAGTAAATGGGAAAAGGCCTAGATGATGATTTTGACTTCTTATTTATACTAGCAGGTAGGTTTTCGGGCCGTGTGAAAACTATGGTTTTATGATTAGTCGTTATTTTTTTCTCTCTCTTATTTTGCCGTTTTGTTTTGGTCGTTAAAATGATTATTTTGATTTTCGGTGATTTTATGACTTATTTATTAAGGTTTCACCCGAATGAATCTCATAAACTGTCCAGCTGTCAAGTCACCAACATCTAGAATACTAAGTACAAATAATGTCTCGCCGTTATTGTTACAAATGAAAAGTTGTACACGGTTGTAAGCTTTGTCTTGCCTTTAGTCATGTGGCAGTAGGCAGTATATTCTTAAACTCTAAGAAAAACAATGTCAAATATTTGAAAGAAAATGCTTTCAAATAGGAAACAACAAGTATCATCATCATCAGCAGCAGCATCTTCATCACCATCGTCGTCATCATCATCACCATCATCATCATCATCATCATCATCATCATCACCATCATTATCAAATTCATCATAAGTATTAGTGTTAGTATTTATATTACTTTTAGTGTTTGCGTTAGTAATATTAGTATTGAAATGTATTTAATTTATTACCAAAGAAAGATTTGTTTTCCAAGTGTTTTGCTATGCCGAGACAACCTGAACGTAATAACTGGACTTACAATTGATTCAATCATATTAATTTTAGCACATAGTCTACTATGATGTTAGCAAGCAAATCCTTGGATTGATTACTGACTTAATATCGCTCATGTTCATTCAGAATCTATAACGCATATGCACTTTGTCTGTCTCCTTAATCTAAATTAAACAACCAATGCGAATTTACCTGACAATTTTTTATATTAATTATGCACAAAGTAGGAGAGACACATGGCATGCCAACTATAAAACTTTACAAACACACGCATGTGTTTAACAATGTGCTGTTTATCAAATAAGACAACACCATCATATAGCTTTGTCGACTTATAATAACAAATCTTCAGTTGTGATTTCTCTATCAGCTTACACTGTCACGTTTACATTAAACAGGCTGGAGGGTGTCAGTGGCCGAGCGGTTAGGTTCACTGGCTTGTAACTTTCCAGTCCATCAGCACTAGGGTTCGGGTCTCGGCCGCCGCACTGATTTTCATGTGATAAGGCTTTAGAGCCTACCGTAAATGTGTCTGTGGTATTACCGAGACAGATCTATATATATATATATATATATATATATATATATATATATATATATATATATATATATATATATATATATATATATATATATATATATATATATATATATATATATATATATATATATATATATATATATATATATACATTAAACCCGATAAATCTGCTGTCATGTAAAATGTCGTGTCAACATGATTGGTTTAACATTGTGTCAAAGATACACGTTGTGTGATATATGTATATCCTTTCTGTTTAAATGCAAATTAAAGTACGTAATGATAATAGCATTGTATTATTAACGTGTTATTATAAAAACTACTAATAATGTCCTTAATTTCACCAAGTCGTGCTTGAGACGTTACTATATGTTCCATAATGTCCGACGTTTGTATTAAAAGATTCATTTTCACATGATTTAATTTAAAATCAATCCGTATGTAACAATCTCAATTCTGACATTAAATGAAAACTGGAAATTCGTATAAAAAGACAGGTATATGCAAGAAACACATTTATTTGATATTTCTACTAAATATGACAAAACAACTACACCAGCAACATCCTGACATTGTTCATGAGTAGCTACCATCTTTCCTATCACGGTCAACAGTATGTTTCTATAACATTGTACAATAATTGTTTTGATATTTTGACGGATATACAAGAAAATGCACAGATACAAGATCGCATCATTCTCGGAAAGATCAAGTGGTCAGTTAACCACATCTTTTGTCCGTTGCAATTTTAAAAGTCAAACTTATTAACATGCATCTTAATCAGAGGATGTACTGTATCAGTGCGGGTCATGAACGATGAGATAAACTTAAAGTGGGAATGCATTTCAGCTAAAAGGCGTTGATTCGCATAAACCCAGAACATAGGTCTGGTTTTTCGTTTGGACGTCGCGATCATTGCATTAAATGTGGGGGTTGTATGTTTCGAACATAACCACTACGTTGGTTGACATATTTGTCTGAAGATCATGCGTGTGTGATAAAAATGATCTAATGTTGTATTGTTATAAAAATGACAATGCTGTAACCGATACATATCTAACATTGTTTGTATGCCACTGTCTTTCTTGTTGTCACTCTCAGCTAACAATATATTGAAAATAGGCATCTTGAATTAAAAGCAAAACAAAAAGAAAGAAATAACTATAATATAATACAGCTAATAAACAAGATTAAATATAATTAAGTATTAAATTAAAACACCTAAGTCAAATGGTGGCTAAATAAAAAAAATCAAGCTATCAATTCTTCTTTACAACAATCTGTCCAGTATTCGCAATGTGATTATCTCATCCCGTTTTTTTGAACATTTAATAGTTAGTTTATTATTTGTGCACATACTTGTATCAGCAAGAGTAAGGTTTGGTCTCTGTTTCCAACAATTAATTACGTCATCAATGTAAACTGACTAAGACAAGAACGAATGGTTTGTTCAATGTATCATGTACTGATTTGTCTAGGTGTATTTAGGCCGCAAGCTATGTCCTCTAGATGAATCTGGGCGGGACTTCAATCTATAAGCTGTGACATTTACATAAGTATTTTTTTTCAAAGTGTTTTGTTACATCCATATTTCAAACATGTATAAGATAATAAAACAGAAATTATCCAAAAAGACAATATTACACAAACAAGTCATACATCTGTTAAGCTAAATTATTAATTGGAAATCGTTTTCTGTACATGTAATTTACGAACGAATGATAATGTAAAACTAACCAACACAGTTATTTACTCTTTAGGCGACACTTACTTTTCATAAAAACACGGCATGCACTATATTTTATTTAATATTCAAGTTTGTTCATAGTTTAGTTTTGCTATTAGTCAACTTAGTTCACACAACATATTATTCAAATATAACAATAACAACAGTACCATCAACGATTGCAATGATAAAGTTAATGACAGTCCCCAATTGCATATAATGAAAAGATCAATTGAAATTAGTTATTTGACATTCGTAACAAGTTGATAAATACCATTCATTTGTGTCGATTTGTATAAAAAAATATGCTAATACGTTCTACATATGCAAAAGTAAAAAGTAAACACTGTTAATACGTGCATTACAAACTGAAATTGTTGCATGCAATATTAATAATTTACCAATATCTAAAATACATGTGTTGTTCCTTTTAGGAATTTTATAATAAAATGTGTGATATATGCAAGTCTTAAAACTCATGTTTTGATAAAGTTTTAAAGTCCCAAAAATAAGCTCAGCGCGATAAAACACAAGCGATGCTATTGGATGGTTGCAAAAAATACAATACCCTATGAGCATTGCAACATGAAAAACAATTTTAAAGGTAAACAGACATAAGCAGGCCAATCAAAGGTAATATGTAATATTTCTAAAAGGTTATGACAAAATAATTCATCATATCAAAAACATGTGTACAATCAATAGATTTTAACATCACTATGAACATTAAACAACCAATAGTGAATTCGATGTAAATGCATATGCACTCACAATAACTTATGCGTAGTTACAAAACAAGTCAAACTGTAACCGAAACTCAGTCACGTCAATATCAAACATATTTTTACGTGTTACTTATTTCTTCGCAATGACACACATAAGTATAAGATATGGCCTTGAATACAAACATCAACCAACCATACCAGTCCACATAAAACATGTTCCAGTATACAATTAGCACATTTAACTTAAACTTCCATCCACCGAAGCGTTGGTAAACATGACATCTTTTTGTGTGGTTGATGGCAGTGTTAATGTGTAATATTCCCATGGCAAAAATGTAGTTACAGTACATTTCTAACATTTTACATACTCAACGGCAGATTTCAAGCTGGCAGTGTA
Source organism: Sinonovacula constricta (assembly GCA_007844125.1). Classification (NCBI taxonomy): domain Eukaryota; kingdom Metazoa; phylum Mollusca; class Bivalvia; order Cardiida; family Solecurtidae; genus Sinonovacula; species Sinonovacula constricta. Next base: position 5,525,043 of record CM017564.1, read on the forward strand.
CGCGACATATGTCACGTGTCATTTTAGCTTTGCGAATAGTGTTCGTATGTAGTTGATAGATACACACACAAGAAATGTCGCAGCTTATTAACAGTTTTGACACAAGAAGACCAAGTTGTGCTACATTGTTGGAAAAGCATCCAAAAAAGCATTGGTACAAGTATTTTTTAGACAATGTTGCATTTACATAAGATTAAATGCCGTATTCACAGCGCAACTTTATTCGCATTAAAGAATGTACTAGTACCTGATACATATCTGATATGTTGAATTATCTGCCTCAGTCAAATAATGTCTCAAAGCATAAAGGTATCGCATACTCGATGCAAATGTTGTTATAAAACTACTCAAATAGAAAACAAACGGGTATGTCTTTTATTTGTTGCCGAATTCCAATTAATCGAGCTTCCTCTTCAGAGCATGTTTTTCCCTTTGTAGTTCACGGATGTGAATGACACCTTCTTGTATTACATTTTCCAGCCTGTTAACCCCATCTTTACAGCCTTCTTCAGTCGAGAAATCCAAATGGCTCAAATAATCGCCGGCTTCAGATGTTACATTAAAAGAGAAATACAACAGTCATATCGAAAAATACTTTTGCAGAATATAAATGCATACATTCTAATAGCGAATAACTGGCGATAATAAAGTAGGTTGCGTTCAAAGTTTTATGAGAACACCTACTAAATAATAATATGAAAACTATTTTTTGACAAAGCTATCTTAAGTTTGCAATACCTTTATTGAGAAAAAATGCAGTCATGAGACCGTGATGAGGCATTTCGATTCAAAGAAAACACTCAGGTTGTAAGTAAAACTTAATACTTATGCTGGAATGCTGCTTTATAACTCTAATTCATTAATAGGCTTTACAAGTCCATGTCGCTAAGTTATGAGGTGTCAAACCTCAATGCCGACACTATCAATACATATCGGTACATTACACGGCCTAAGATATAATTGTCGGGAAAACATCTACTAAGCTGACTCTGGCAATTCACAATGTCTTAAATGTTGGTAAATTGATATCGGTAACTTTCAATGCCTACTATGTTCTATTAGTTTCAAGACTACACATGTCCATATCGCCTATTTACATGTCATAAAACAATGTTTCGACTAATAATTTGATGTAATTGATGCTGATCGGCCTTCTATCTTCCACATAGTTATAGTCACATGAACTATTTATATTTTTAAAAAGAATAAATATGTAGTCGATTGTTTTTGCTAAATCCTTGTGTGCAATGTCCTTTCATTCGTTCATTATTCACTTGACATATATGTGTCCGGCAAGCAACTCATATTTATGTATACATGCATAATCTAAGAAGCAACGAGACAGTACAAACAGATAGGGTGATACAGATAAAATAGGTAGAGAAAACTATGCAGACACAAACGCATGGCGCAAAGGGGAGGGAGAGATAAAGAGAGAAACATAAGAAGACAAATAAAAGATAGATAGAGAGAGAGAGAGAGAGAGAGAGAGAGGGGGGGCAGAGACAGAGACAGAGAAACAGAGAGATTGTGTCATTATAAATTAATACGTACAGAATCCCAGAAACGAAAACACATGCTCTATCCAATAGCTCTTAAAGACAACCCCAACAGCAACTACAGCTGCTACAGCGGCTGCGATCCCGAAATGACTGCCGGTCAAGATCGTTGCTCCAATTAGAAAAGCTCCTGTCATTATCCGATTGCGTGACTCTCTGCATAGCTTCTCAGACCTTTCCTCAATATTGCGTTGGACAGCCTTGAGGTCGCTTATTATGCTCTCCTGCCGTTGTATTTTGCATTCGAGTTCACAGATCTAAACCACAAACGTGTATTTTAAAGACAAACTGCACTGGTTTGACCAGTAAAGAAATAGTTTATGATTGCCTTACGTTATCAGAGAACTGTTTAGGTCGAAATAACGAAACAAGTCCAGCAGCAATGCATGCACATTATATGGTAAATGTACGCAACGTGCTAAGCTTACAACAAACGGGCCGGCGTGTCATGTTGTCGTAGGGCATACCTAAACAAAATATCATTCTTCAGTACACCAGTCCGTCCTCTGATGCACTTCCTCATTTACGCAAACATCAACATTATAGATAAAAAACATAATTGATATGGCCATTAAGACGTATTTTGTCTTATGTTCTCGCGGTTTATTTGCATGAATATTACAATGATGGCACAGCTAAGAATGCGCGTTGTGTAACAATTGCCAACAGCATATTGGAATTAAGATAAATACAAACAAAAATAACATCGAAATTGAAGTTTTTTTTCTAGTACATTCGGTGTACTTTTTTTTCTTTTGTCTTATACATATGGACAGTTTGATTCTGCGCCTAACTACATTTCTCCCAATTCAGTTCATCATCACGTATCAAACAAAATATCCACAATTAACTCCAAATAATAATCCACCAATAATTGAATTGTATTCATGTTAAATATGTCAACAAACACTTGTTTATTTTAAATATATTTTTTTCTTAGATTACTTTATATATCAAATAAGTGTGTTTAAAATTATATATCCAATGAATACATGCGTGCACATATATTAGAATGTCGTTCCCTATTAAATGTATTTACACTTTAAGACACTTTAATTTCAACATGTGTGTAAGGAGATGTGTTGTTATTAAGACAAGTCTATAGTAATTCATACTACGACCAGCGAGCCATTATAAAAACACGTTATGGTGTGGACAGCGATATAAACAGTTTTCTGAAAGATAACTTCATCACCACATGTGTTTAAGTAATCTTAATAAAGTAACATTGGGTAATTAATTATATGAGCGAATTCAAAATCGTATTACTGTTTAGGAAAACTAAGTTGACGAATCGAATCCTCTGCAGATTTTTTATAATGAAAATATAGTTAGCTCGAAAAGACCAGTGAAATAAAATATCATTACATACGGGAGCGGAGGTTGCATGTTTAACTTCCTAGCTACCAAGACACAAAAGAAAACAAGATAGTAGGACAGTCGGACAAAGCAGTGTGAGAATAGTATACTGCTAAGTTGGTTGATAGATTGTAGGTTTTTAGAAGTACAGTTCAAAAACATGCATTTACTTCACATATACCACTAATGTGTTCACCTTGCACGCCGTCTAAATTGACCATACAATTTTTCAAGCCCATTAATACCAGACGCACCACATTTATAACTACCTTTACGATGATATTACTAACATACAGTCCTGGCACCGTACCAGTTGTCCAAAACATCGTATATCGTGCGTATTTCTATCGTAAACGTATCGTATGGTAACGTAACGTATCGTGTAACGTAATAGGCCTATCGTGAAGTAACGTAACGAGCCGTATCGTATCGTAATGGTACATCGTATCGTATCGTATCGTATCGGACCGTAACGCGTATGACAAGACCGTGGTATCGTAACGGAACATATAGTATAGTAAAGTAACACAAGCAGAATTGCACTGTGCCTTCTCATAATTCTTTGATACAAAGATACATATATAGTGACATTTTTCTAATGACATTATCATGCTCATACAAAAGTTCACAGGAAATTTAAATGTCATAATAAATGCTTTACAAATACAAAAAGAAGTTTATAAACAGAAACTTAACTATATATTACATTTCCGGTACATGCATACTATCGATGAGCAAATAAATATTGCACACCTTCGAACTTATTACTTGAATGACAATATGCGTATATTGAATATGAATGGACGTTTAGGAAAATATACGTGAAAACTAGGATTCTGGTTATTTGCCTACGTTTTTATGGAAAATAAAGAGCAGTAAGACGTAATTGAAATAAACATACAGCTGGACAAAAACTAGCTATAACATAATCTAGCTCTATGTCAGGTTATGGAAAAGAGGTTTGTCTCAAATATGGTATTAAATTGATACGGTTCATATACAATGAACTTTGCTAATAAATGATTGGACCGAGTGGAATCATCTCTGAAATTCCGACAAGTTAATTGTAAAGCTAGCTTACCTATGTCATCGCTGGGCACAATCAACACTGATAAAGTTTCTTCGCCAATTATTTTAAACGCGTAAATTTTATTCACATTTATGCGAATTTAAATAAATAAATAAAAGCAATTCAGTGCTCGACGAAAATTCAATAAAAGTACGTTCACAAGTGTAGCAAACAGAAATTAATATAACTATTCTTCTGCCAGTGATGTGATCAAATGTTTAAGGTAGGAATGTGTTTGTCAAAACAATGTGCTAGTATCATAAATAACAGTACACATCTGTCACCATGCCTTCTTAATTTCCGTACATTTTCCCGCCCTGCCAATCACGTGCACGTGTGCTAATTCCAATAAATTGGTGACACTTTTATGGCACCACTAATCTTAAAGGAAGTAGGATTTTTAGCCGTTCGTTATGTTGATTGGTTTGATATTTAACGTGTTGACCGGAGGTGTTAATTGGTCTGTTCTTAAATCGATTTCCTCTTATAACGAAATGGTCCTTTGTAAGTCTTTTTAGGATGATGAAGCCACTTACATACTCTCCTAAAATAACTAGCGCACATCGGCAGAAAATAGAATTTGTGAACTTTGTACTAAAGGAGCTATTGGAGATGAATTTCATTACCTCTTAGAATGTGATTTCTTTGCAGAAAATAGAAGAAAAATGTTAGATAGAAACCTCTTTATTTCTCTAAATGTACTAAAACTAAAAAAAGTAATGAACCTTTCACCATGCAATGTTAAGTATACTAAATTTTGTAAATTTGTTAAAGAAATAATTGTCAAATTTAGATGAAGATGACGATGTTATGTTCTCCTCCACACATATAATCTTTTACGATATTGCCATTATATCATATTGAATTGCAATGCCTCTTTCCTTTATTTTTCATATTCTACATTCATTGTGCTCATTTTGTCATGTTCATTGACATGAGTTTCGAAATGAAAAAAAAAAAAAAAAAATAAATAAAAAAAACTGAAACTGAAAATAACTAGCGCACATCGGCATGTACCTTGACGTCAGTATGGATACTGAAAAGAAAACCGTTGGAGTTACAATAGAAAATGACATGATATCTAATCATTGCAAAATCAAGCAAGTCAGCATACAAATATAGTCTTTACAGTCTCCTGTCAAAAAAAACATGGAGAAAGAGCTATAATTAATAAAATAAATATAATAAATAACCCACAAATTCAGATATCCGGATATGTTGGTAGGACTCTAAGTTCAATATTTACTGCCACAATAACGTTAGTTTAGAATAGTTGTTTTAATTAAAACTAGAATCAAGCTACCCTGGTAAAGAATGCAAGTGCACCAATAGGAACTGTCCTTACTGTGACATAGAGAAATACTTTAACCCCGTGCTGTTTTTGTTAAGGCAGCACACAATAGCAAGAGATTAGCTACAAAAACCTATATTATTCACACGTGTCTTTGCTTTGTGTACCAGCGGAAAAAGGCAGATTTAATAAAAATGCAACACTTTAATACCTTGAAGATAATAAATACATTAAATAAATTTAATTCTCCACTTAAATATATATTATATACGATATACTAAACTAACTGAATTACCAACCCAAGCTTAACTACTCACACACTTTTCCCGTACTTTTGTCACTTTAAAACATCCTCGTAGTTCAAAAAGTGCCAGCTCTAATCAGGAGTAGAAAACATTTCAATGGTGAACATTTTAAGAAACAGTTTCTTAGAGGTGAAATGCCTTTAAACAAAGAGCAGTCATAATCTTCCGCCAAATTGGGGTCCAGCCAATCAGAGAATGGGTTTATTAGGAATGTTTAGATTTTAAAGAGATTTCACCCCATCACGTGTCTTGTGGGTTTTGAAACTTTAGTTATTGTTTGATTTGGATATGATATCGATTGGACATTGTATAAATTCAGTTTATGTAGGTGTTATCCTATATTATTAATTAAATATTTAATGAAATGCTTTTATTCTAAAAAAGATTAAGAGTGCGTATTATTAGTTCTGCTTGTCGGGGGCGGGGGGGGGGGGGGGGGGGAGGAGGGGGGATTTACTTACTTCAGCTAGGTAGCTGGATCCGAGTCTGAGTCTAGAAATATTTAATCATGGGCTATATTATGATGGTGAGTTCCAATCTCCAAATTCATATTAGAGATTTTGCTTAACATTTGTAATTTAGTATTTTAATCTATATATTTCTTTAATTAGTTCTTGTCTATTCTTTCCGTAAATTGTCTGAAATGCTTGTAAATAACTAAGAGAGCCGGGGTAAATATTTATTGCTGATCCGCAATTTGCTCTATTTGAACAAATTTTATGGGTTATAATTAACAGTTCGCATCTAAATATAGAATGTCTAGTGTTTAGTTTTATTTTGGCCTTGTTTATTTATTCTGTTGGTTTTCAATCATAATAACTCATGCTCATATAGCATTTTTGTTTGTATCCTTGCTACCGTCGGTGTAGATGTGGATGCGGGTAGCGATATCTCAGTACTCAGTATTTGAGTTGAGTTTAACTAAGGGAATAATCTTATCAATTAAGTCGATTACTATTGCTAAATTTGTTTTAATGTTAATGGATTTGATCCCTACATGGAAAGGATTAAGTGAAGGTGTTAATTTGTCGGTTGTTAGTCCTATTTTGTCTCATAATAAAATAATTATTATTTGATAGCCCTGTTTCTATCTTTTTAGTGTGTTAAGTTTTTCCCCGATTGACCCATATTCTACTATTCCTTACCGATTTTTTTATTTAAATAGTGGTTGGAAAGGGGTTGAGTATGAGACAATGGTATGTTTTTGATGTTATTTTTTTCTAGCAGCTAGTCCACTTATGAAGGTTATTCGGTACATGTACCTACAATTCACGCGAGCGATTATAATCCCCCACACAGATTGCCACTTTTATGACACAACGTTTATATCAAATTAGACGGGCAGTGGTCATTTAGCTGTAGTGCACAACAGCTGCATCCAGTCTGAAGACATGTCATACATGTATGAAGATTCCAGCACACATAATCTGGCTGTGAAATTTCACTTCAGTAAAACGCAGATACGGATGCGGGGAATAGGGGTAGAAAATTGAAATATACGTGTATAGAAGAGTGGTGTAAGAATGTTGGGAAATTACATATTTATATTAATTTGTCTTAACATGGTACATTTTACACACTTGTTCAATGTTTAAGCAGACTATCATATTGGCGTCACTTATTTATCATTTGCCTACACAGTTTACCATTTAGATGGAAATAGGTATATTGTCTCATTTGAAAGGTGTGAAAACATTACCGCCTATATGCGCTGGAAGTGGGCCGATTGGGGAGAACGATTTGGACAAAACCGAGTTGGTACAGTATAAATAGGCTGATTGAATCTTTACTTTAACAACATGCCGCATTTGCCATGGTATTTCGTGTAACGTGACGTAAACGGAAACAGTACAGTATGTTGTATCGAAGCGTACACCGCATCGCATCGTAACGTGTAGATTTTCTATCGTAATGCATATCGTGTATGGTATCGAACCGTTACGTGTATGGTATCGTGTAAAAACCGCACATGGTATCGTGCATCGAACGTAATCGCACCGTACGTACATCGTATCGTGTGACAACTGTTACGGTTCCAGAACTGTAATAGCAAATTCATTATACCTATCGTTACCAACAATGGCAGCAGGGTCAACATCATAATCATCATCATCATCATCATCATCATCATCATCATCATCATCATCATCATCATCATCACCATCATCACTGGCAACAACAAGTAGCAGCAGTGGTGTTTTAACTAGTGATTATTGATATTAGATGACGCCCGTTGATACAATTTGTTTTTCGCCGATGTTGTTAGTATTTAATAAATGATCATACTGACACAAAGTCTTGATACTTAAGGTAATACACATGATAATTAAATCTCCATTATTAAACAACAACACATAGAAACATGAGACTTGAAAAGCATCCTAAAATATAACAATAAACAATACCTACCTGTGTATCTTCAGGACCACCGCTATCGTCACAATCTTTTAACATAAAAAAAGGAAATATAATGCTGAATAATCATACAATTAACGAACCTCGAATATCGAATAGGAATATGTTATATCATTCCATATACAATTCAATAAGTATTTTACTGTCAATTATGAATTATAAATATAGGATATACATTAATGACTGATTTGTTAGATGTTTACGTATGGTTTGGATGTAAACTCGCGTTGTTGTTGTTTTTTAAACTGAAATCAAAATAAACGGCAACGGATATCGGCGTCTTTTATAAGCACGACCCAAATATATTGTAAGTTATTAGCATTTACTGCTCAAGTTAATTCAACAACGAACTATGTTTCGATCTGTGGCCTTGACTAGATATTTGTTTAGCAACAGACCGAACATTAAAACTGTGTTTAGTCTCATTTTTTTCCAACGGCTTATACCCGTTCCTCCATCAATGTCAAATAAATTGTGAAGATCATAGCTTATTACGTGTTTAAAAGCCCTTATCGTAACAGCCTTACATCAACACATTGACATTCCTGCTCTATACAAATGCATTGCTTAAGGAGATTATATTACGAAAGCCAAAACATACGAGATACATAAACAGATGGACCGTGTATCCCCCGATACATGGGTGGTAGCCATATTACACATTCTGTGGTATCCAGGTTTCTTTTTTCGGAAGAGATCAAATGCAATAACGGTGGAATTGATTGGAAGTCAACAATTGTAAGTAAATGATTCTAAAAGATAGAACTGCGGTTCCTTTTTAGTCATAGCAAAATATTAACTATAACTACTCTTGACGTATATTTATACATACTAATCTTTACTACATTCATGCAAACGTGTTCGTAAGAACATATAGCTTAGGCTAGAGTCATTTACCATATTACAATGTGCAGTATTTTAAGTTTTAATCGTATGATTTGTAATTCATTTGTTAGACCTACGAAAAATACAGCACTACTATGCATTTCTGCGATATGTCATGAAAGAAAACAAAATATGCATGTTTGTGTAAATATGCAGAACAGCAAGTGAACATACCTATGCTCGTCTTTTCTGTTAATTCTTTTGTCGGAAAAACATGAGGCTTCTGTTCGGACAATTCCTATTAATAAAACCGCATGTTATTAAAGTTGACGGCATTTAGATAGATACAAAACTTGTTAACAAAACTTGTTCATTTTAATGTTAAGCATTACTATTTCATTAAGCATTGGGTACAGGAACACTGTCATGATCAAGCCGCATTAGATAACCCCACATTTGCCTACTAAGGCAAACATTAAAACGCGTCTGCAATTATTTTTAAAACGTTTTAATCCTGCCATATATATAATTAACAGTCAGCATTCCTGGTTCAATATAAGAGAGAGAGAGAGAGAGAGAGAGAGAGAGAGAGAGAGGAGAGAGAGAGAGAGACAGACAAACAGACAGACAGACGGACAGACACAGAGACACACAGAGAGAGACAGTGACAGAGAGACAAAGACAGAGAGAGAGAGACATAGATACAGAGATGCAGAGAGAGGCAGAGACAGAGACAGAGAAAGTGACAGATAGGCTTACCTCCATCCCGATCTCATGTTCGTCACCTACATGTCACGAAAAGTAATGCAGGTGAAAATACATTTTGAATGTAGTAAAGCAATATGATAACGAATACAAACAATGCTATTTTTGTTTTCTTTGTGTGCCGGGTATTCACTTGCATTGAGATTAATATTTAATGCAACATTTCCAAATTTCCAAAAGTCTTTCTTGTTCTGAGACTGTGCTTTCTTTTTCATGAAATCAAGAAATACTAATAAATGTAAACACGCTATCATATATAAATTGCATTAGATACATTTCACGCTGTATTATAAAGGAGGCACTTAGATGACATCAGTATATAAACTTTAATATTGGTTGTGCAATGAGACGCCGAAATGATAATCTGATCCTCACTGCAAAGTATTTCCCGAAGTTATGTCTTAAATTGTTGTATACTATACCCTAAGGAATAACAGCGAAACAGCAATGACAGCTTTTGCTCGAGAGCAACGTTTATACATTGGATGCCATGAAATTAATGCCGTTCTTACCAACACTTTTTTGAAACCGTTTACTATGTTTTATTGTACAGGTGTGAAGCTCTATGTTTTCTAATAGACGCTATTTACATACAATGAGGTGACACTTTATTTACACAATTAGTTGATATTCCTACTGGAACCAACTGTTAATTATTTGCAGATTTGTTTTGTACAGCTTTGAACGGGATTTCATTTAAAATTTGTCACTTTCTAAAGAAAAAACACATTATAGTGACTTTCAATTCAACATCACACTATCTAGGCGATATTCTAAGTATAGATAAATCCTTTCTTTTTTTCAAATAATGCCTCCCATTTATCCCTCATAACATACCCTTAATAAAGCAAATAACTGACATTCAAATGCAGCATTTCTAGACATGGGGATCGCTATTTCCAATGCTAACGTCTCTACTAAAATCTAAGACTAGAGAGACGATTTAAAATTTAGTATTGTGAATTATCCATACGCTAATGCTGATTCACCTTGTGATACCTCCTGTGGCATTAACCTAGCCCAACTTACAAGGTTTGCACGAGATTGTACTAAAGTAGAATAGTTCTATGCTAGAAACCGGTTTATTTCTTCTAACTTATTACAGCAAGGCTTTCTATTACACAAATTTAGGAAGGCGTGCTCACATTTATTTACCGCAATGATTGTATTGCTTCAAAGTATAGGTCGACATATTCATGTGTATCCAGATAGTTTGGTTATCTTTCTCATAAAGTGTGTCTGTAGTTTTATCATCTTGACATTCATCAGTGTTATTTTAACCAGCAATACTCGTAACTTAAAACGAAAGAAAAAAGAAACATAGTTACTACATATTGAACCACCCAATTTAGTTATTAGTAATTTTGAAAAGTTTCCGTAAACAAAATAGTGATATGAGTATCTTCCTGTCCATCTACTGAGTCAGTGATGACTTAATTCGTATGCTTGTCTTTATATTGTTTACACAAGTCCTTGAATCAAAAAATACAGTAGCAACTATATTTTGATGTGTCCAATCTTTAAAGCAGGTAACCTGTTGCAAACAATAATAAACGTTGTCAACACAGTATTTGATAGACGATTCACGTACTTTTTTTCCCCTTAAACTGGTATGTAACTGGTTTATAAAGGTCTTCATTAACATCACCGACATCAAAGTCTTGGAGAGATGGCCTTACCTGGCTTCACATTGTGATCACAGTAAGTTCATGGCTTGGAGGATTGAAGTGGGGCGTGGAGTGGGTTTAGCCAACTGGACACATCCCTTGGTTGCAGTGGTATCAGGAAATGGGCGAGGACAAAAGCGTTACTAACCAAGGGCAGTGTAGTAAGCTCAAGTGCTTCAAGTATAAATTGTTGTTTTACGATTTCTCCCTGCATGCTACTCTGTATATAATGAACTAATCAAGTGACCACCTGTGATCCCACAGCATTTTATTATATTTGGGGGATGTGGGAAAATGGTCGGAGGCTATATAAGGTTCCCTAAATAAGGTTAGTTTCAAGGACTTCAAATCATGTACTTTCGCTGATAGAGCAGCATGGGTTATTACCTTTGCTTGGTTGAGTAACCATATGTTTCGAACCAGTCAGTGCACTCCCACGCATGCTTCTTATAGCTTCCTGTCAAGAAAACCACAATTCATTGCGTTATCCATTAAAATAAACAAGGGAACTGGTTTAAAGTCTCAATTTAAGCTGCTTTTCATCATCCAAGTATATATGTTATGTTTGAATTTCGCAAACACAGCGATGCAAATTAAAAATGTCTGCAGTATTTGAATACTCTATGTCTTATTTTACATCAAGCATTAACAACTTCTCTAGACGTAGAAGCTAATAATTTGTTTGATAGTTAACGTTATTGTTAAATTGCTTAAAATGCGTACATACCATAAGTTTTCTCCGTTCCTCAATCCATTTTGTTTCTAATCCTAGCTTATCAGCCTGTCGAATTTCACAAAGAAACAAAGGTTATTTAACAAATAGCATGAATACATTATACTTATAAAATCAGTAATCATACGAAACATCGAAATATCACAGTATCAATACAAATCTCGCCATCATTAGACAATAAACGTTAGTAAATATGTTTACCTTTCATTGCACGTAAATTGACATTGATATGTTTAAAATTTAAATCGCAGGATGTTCGTCCGTTAATATAAGCACATGCTGCGTGGTATTGAATAGGGAAGTATTTATTGCGAGTGCCTTAAACGTTAATGAACATAATCATGTTTCCATGTAAAAATGTATGTATACCTTACCGAAAATAACTACAACAATAAACTAACTAGTGGACACTGTCGGCACATTTCTGTCACTTTTAAGTATGTTTTCATATTGTTGCAGGCGTTTTTGGTCTAAGAATGTGTTGTTGATAAACACATTATTGCAAAGTTTTGAACAGCCATTAATGCCTTATCACAATGGTATAAACATACCTCATTCGGAAAACAAAGAATGGTTAAATAGATCTACATTACAACAGGATTGTATGGTCGGAAGTAAACGTGTTATACCTTTGTCGGTTAGTTTTACTAATATCACTTGAACCTAACTGCAACTGATTTCCCGAAGTTATCACACATACTTAAATTTCAAGTAAATATATGCAAACAATATACGCTTTACGATGTAGATATATAATTTATCAACAGTGAGTATGTGACACTTGGAAAACCACTTGATTGCAACAAACAAGCATCTAAAACTGGGTGAGTTTCCTTTATGTTTCTTTTAGAATGAAAGAGGGATATTTTGTAAGTGAACTTTAAAAGTTTATGTCAAAAGTCAATCGCATCCATTTGACCTGATTCAAGATATTCATATTGTAATGGCGACGTTAAACTCAAAAGCTACCATCTTAATCTAATAATAAAAATGATAAAAGAGAAAGGTTTTATAAATAAACAGATCTTTTAAAATGTACCACTTGACCAAAGAAGCATTCATAGTAAATACACAGAGACGAGATATTTCACCCATGATGGAATTCATCAGTCTGCGCATTTGACCGTCAGTCAGACTTCGTGTGGTTAAGTTCAATTTTTCAGCTTTTCGATTTCTATTAAAAGTGCACGTGATGACCTTGTTCAAGGCTTACTCCTCATATGCTGCGTTTCTGGTCTATTGCTGCGTTATTGAAAAGCTGTTATGATAATAAAGAAATGGTTGCGTGACTTTCTGCCGAGGTGTAAACATTTAACCGATCAAACTAATTAACTAAGCAGTGTACATCAGTAAAAGAGTTGGTGAAAGAATCAAATGCCGCCATCGAGCTCCAGTTCAACAGTGACCAGTATATATTTGCCTGAAAGACAAATCGTCAAAATAAAAAGTTCAAGTATGTATCTCATTTAATTTTGATAATCATCCAGTGTGAAAATTCACAGAAATTTAAACGCATGACAGCGCCACACCTTAAGCGTTTATGTTACAATTTCAGTTATTATCTAATTTAATTTTGATAATCATCCAGTGTGATTATTGACCGAAATTTAAACGCATGACAGCGCCGCACTGTGGTCGTTTATGTTGGTCTTTTTTTGCACTTGTTTTACGAAACATGCATTGATATAATTTCTAAGAATTCATATTAACTTGCAACTTATTAATGTCCGCAGTCTTTGCTTTATTATTTTTTTTTCGTTTGTCAGTTCGTCAATATTACATAAAATTACGAGCATGCGTGTTACAAGCAGCGTTTTAAAGAATGATAGGTTAAACAATAACAACATTCCTCATACCTTTGCTTGTAATGTATATTCTTCTCCTGAAAAAAAAAGAAAAATGTATGTCGCAATACCATGCTTCATGTAAAACGGACAACAAAGGTTTATTTAAGGGAGGGGGCAGTGGGGCGTTGGGAGGGTGGGATATAGTTAGCCAGCTGGACACAGCCCCAGGCTGCAGTGTTATCAGGAAATGGGTTTGGATTAGGTATTACTGACCAATGGCAGTGCAGTACGCCCATGTGCATCAATGTAATTTATTGTTTTACGATTTCTTCCTTTAGGATATATTTGTATATCATGCACTTATTAAGTGACCACCTGTCATCTCACAGTATTTTATTATATTTTGGGGGATGTGATGATATGGTCGGAGGCTATATAATGTTCTCTAAATACGTTTTTTTTTTCAAGGACTTTAAATCATTATATAGTTGTGCTGATAGAGCAGCATGGGTTATTACCTTTGCTTGCTTGAGTAACCATATATGTCGCCAAACCCATTGGACCTCCAACTGCGCCTAATATACTTCCCATACGAATCTGTCAAAAAAGCACATCTCATTGTGTTATTCACTAAAATAGATATGGAAACTGGTTGAAAGACTCAATTTAAGCCAGCGTTGACTATCCACATATACATGCTATCTTTGAATGACGCAAACACTTGTATGTAAGTCATGGATGCCTGTAATATTCGAAGATCCTATGTCTTATTTTACAACAAGCATTAATATCTTCTCTAGACGTAGAAGTTGATAATTGATTTGAGCGTTTACGTTATTGTTAATTTGCTTACAATGCATACATACTATAAGTTTTCTCCGCTCCTCAATCCGTTTTGTTTCTAATGCTTGCTTATCTTCTTGTCGTATTTCATAAAAAAAGGTTTTTGAACAAATAACATGAACTTACAATACTAATACATTCAGTGAACACCCGATGCATCGAAATATCACAGTATCAATACAAATCTCGCCACAATCATTAGACAGTAAATGTTAGTCAATATTTGTATCTTCCTTGCAAGTAAATTCATATTAATATGTTTAAAAATTAAATCGCATTAAGCTTGTTCGTTAAAATAAGCACATGCTGAGAGGTATCGATTAGGGAAGTGTTTATTGAGATTACCTTGAACATTTATGAACATAATCATGCTTCCATTGCGTTGGGGTAAAAATGTATGTACATTTTACCGAAAAAATATTGTACTGTGTATTGTCTGTTGACTTTTGGACATTTCATCACTTTATTTTACATTTTTTTCTTAAATAGAACTAACAAAAAAGAAGATACTGTAAACATCTAATCTACATTCCATAGTCCTCGATCCTGTTATCGAACACAGGTTTTAAATGAACTATTTCACACATGTTATCTACAGAACGAGTAAGTATAAAGTAAATATGACGTTACGTGCTAATGCTGTGATTGCAACAGTAAACAAACTACAGAACACGCTGGGCAAGTTGCTATCACTAAGTAGTATGTTTTTTTATGTTTTAATAGTGCTGCAGGCCTTATTGGTCTATTAACGTGTTGTTGATAAACACATTCTTGCAAAGTTTTAAACAGCCATTACTCCCTTAGCACAATGGTGAAGACATACCTGAATCAGAAAACAATTAATGGTTAAATAGATCTACATTACAATTGGATTATATGGTCGGAAAAAAACGTATTAGACCATAGTCGGATAGTTTTACTAATATCACTTGAACCTAACTGCAACTGATATTCCAAAGTTATTACACATACTTAAATTTTAAGTAAAAATATGCAAACAATATTCGCTTTACGATGTCGATATACAAGTAACATAAATGAACATATTTATCCATAATCTATCAACAGTGAATATGTAACAATTGGAAAACCACTTGATTGCAACAAAGAAGCATCTAAAACTGTGTGAGTTTCATTTATGTTTCTTTTAGAATGAAAGAGGGATATTTTGTAAGTGAACTTTTCTTTAAAGTTTATGTTAAAAGTCAATCGCATCGTTTTGACCTGATTCATGATCGTCATAATCTAATTGCGGCTACAAACACAAAAGCTACTATCTTAATCAAATATTAAAATAAGGTAAAAGGGGCAATGTTCTATAAACTAACAAAACTTTTAAAATGTTCCACTTGACCAAAGATAAATAAATAGTAAATACACAGAGACGAGACATTACACACATGAATGAACTCATCAGTCTGCGCTTTGGACCGTCAGTCAGACTTCTTGTGGTTAAGTTCAAATACAGCATTTTCGATTTTTTGATAAAAGTGCATGTTCAAGGCTTACTCGTCATATGTTGCGTTCCTGGTCTATTGTTGCGTTATTGAAAAACTGTTATGATACTAAAAAGTTGGCTGCGGGACTTTCTGTCGCGGTATAAACATTTAGGCGATCAAACAATTTTTACAAAGCAGTTTACATCAGTGAAAGAGTTTTTGCAAAACATCAAATGCCGCCATCGAGATCCAGTTCAACAGTGACCAGTATATATTTGCCTAAATGACAAATCGTCAAAATAACAAGTTCAAGTATGTATTTAAATTCATTTTGATAATCATCCAGTGTGAAAATTGACCGAAATTTAAACGCATGACAGCGACACACCTTAAGCGTATATGTGTGTCTTTTTTGTACTTGTTTTACGACACATGCATTGATATAATTTCTACGAATACATACCAACTTGCAACTTGCCAATGTCCACAGTCTTTGCTTTATTTATTTTGTTTCGTCTGTCAGTTCGTAAATATTAAATAAAATCACGTACATACGTGTTACATGCAGTTTTTAAGTATGATAAGTTAAACAACCACAACATTTCTCATACCTTTGCTTTTAATGTATATTCTTCATCTGAAACAAAGACAAATGTAAGTCGCAATACCAAGTTTCAAGTAAAGCGTATAACAAAGGTTGGCAGTAGGGTGAGTGGTGGGTAGAGTGGTTAGAGTCGCCGACGTGTAACTCCTCGGTCGATCACCGCTTGGGTTCGAGGCCTGCTTAGGGTCACTGTGATTACTTTTATATGAAAATGTTTCCAGGTATTTTTTGCTGTGTCGTTATTTCATCCTAGACATAAGTCTGAGGACCTTCCTCAAAATTCAGCTTAAATACGTTGGAAATATGTTTTATAACTGTGTCGACGATGCAGAAATAACAAGTAAATACCACAGGTAACTAAACTAAAAAATGTTCAAACATTGATTTTGTTTTAAATATTAAGACATTTTCGGTGCTCTATAGTTTGACGCCATTATTCCAAGTGATTAAATGCCTTATATTTCAGTCATCTATTGCCATTCAAAATTAAGCTGTTTTAGCTAAATGATCAATACAATTCAGATCAACTCAAATGTTATATATATTCAAATATAAAAGATTGACGTCAGCATTAAAGTGATAACAACTATACCGTTTCATTTCTTTAGTACAAGATAATAGCAGAAGGAGGACACTTTTATTTATTTAGTAAGTATATAAATGCAGTTATCTTGCCGTTACATGCCAGCAGTGGTCAGGACTTTGGCGCATCGTTTGATTGTATTGATGTATTTCTAAACAAAAAATGTATTAAACAAAACACTGTATGATTCTTATAATTTTCAACTGTATGTTAGTAACAATTACGGCAGCTTACCTTTATTCACCGGTGTAGCTTCGTCCAAAGGCAATTTGGCCAATTTATCCTCCATATAAATTATATCCTGTACATATGGAGATATAATATATTCATTGGCACTTTAAACGACTGGTGCAAATATTATAGATACTGTCATTTACAACAAACAACTTTATTCAAACGAAAAGACACTTCAATAATACGTTCTTTTTCTATTTATTATTTTGAAAAATAGTTATGCTAACATAGTATTAAAACGAGTAATTTATAGCAACATTTACAGTAATGTTCGTGTAGTGCCTTGGTCTTTGGAATAAAGTTCAGTATTTGAGAACCACAGGTCTGTGACTCATGTCTCACATTCGATGGCAGTCGCTATTTATACGAAGCTTAACATCGCTTGAACATTTAAAACTATATTAGAACTGGTTCAATTATGCAATACAATATAAGCAGAATTTCGTCTTGTATCACTTATAAGGACAAAGCTGAAAAATAATCTCAGTTCAAATATGTTATACCTCAAGTCGATTCCTATATGGTTTGTGCTTAAACTCTCTTTTAGCGCAAGGCAGCCACTCCCGAATCAGTCTGGCTTGTAGATGGCTAATGTCACCTGTTCTTAACTATGGGGTGGAAACAATATAGATATCGTATACGAGACATGCATAACGTTTGTTAATACAATTATTTTAATATTGATTTGAAAAACAAACAAACACACAAAACGTGTTCCAAACAAGCATGTACCACTAAAGGAATATGTACATACTATTACGTTTAGAGATATGGGAACGGATATGTTTCACCTGTTGTATTACAGTATTATAACCACTGGAAATAACAATACAAAAATGCATATAAAGATCGCAAAAAACTTGTACATGTAGCAGTGATTTGAGCTCCTACCTGTTTAATGCTTTCAATTGCATTGACAACTTTATCCGTGTTTTGTAATGACTTGATAAGTTGTAAGAAGTCAAGAATAACATCGATGTGGTTTTCCGTCTCTTGCTGGTCCATTGTGGTGGGGAACATAGTCCTCTTGCTCACCTTTCTTAACTG
Source organism: Sinonovacula constricta (assembly GCA_007844125.1). Taxonomy (NCBI): domain Eukaryota; kingdom Metazoa; phylum Mollusca; class Bivalvia; order Cardiida; family Solecurtidae; genus Sinonovacula; species Sinonovacula constricta. The sequence continues at coordinate 5,543,568 of CM017564.1, forward strand.
TTAAAAAAGTATTTATTATGCGTCTGTTTTCGGAACAACATACATCAAGTGAAAACACAACAGAAAGGCGATTATGAACTGTAGCTGATTAACTAGACAAATGGGTAAACGATCAAATACGCTCATACAATTACACCACCGCCTCCATATAACTGAAATGCTGTTGGTGTGACAATTAACCCAATAAACATAAACACTTTCACCAGAAATGAAGAAATGAAGATCAGCATGATGTGATTGCGTTGTATCTATTTAAAAATATGTTAATATATCATTAAATCTGACATGCTATCAATTAATTTAGATTAAGCTTCTTTGAAATACATACTCATAAATATTATATGTATAAATATTAATATATGTTTGCCACAACACGTATATAGAGTAGAACTGTTGTTACTTACTTCATATATTTTACTTTCATCAAAGATCTGCCCCAATGGCTTGCAGCGCGTAACTATAGTACAGAGGGCGGTTATATCAAATTCTTGAAAATATTGTATCTCACTTCTCATACAATCTTTTAGAAACAGACGTGCAAATTCAATTGGCGACCGAAGCCAATGCTGGGGGTCTGTGCCACATAACATTTGATAAAAATTGACGGAATCTGTAGTGTGTCTCTTGATAATAATTAAAATATTCTGGCACCCAACTTCCGTCGCAGGACACAAGTGTTTAAATCGAGCCATATTGCCATTTGCTGCTACGATATCACCGGCTGTTGCATCTAAGCAGAGGTGTTGTCTTCCGAAATCAAGTAAACATTGTTTGTGTAAGCTGATCATTTTGTCTTCGACAAATGACAGAAATACAGGCTGAAGATATTTCAAGGCTTGTCTGATTTTAAACCATTTGTCGTCACGTGTAAGGACCTGAAACTAAAGTTTTACATGTATCAGCGAAATGGATATTTGTACACAGCATCACAAACAACTGCTTAAACTCTATTGAAGGATTTCGATGTATAGATTCATATATCCACATAGTCGTGCCTGCCCTTTCCTTCGGTAAGCATCTAAACATAGGTGTTACACATGTTCGGATCATTGAACATGGATGTATGTATAAATCGCAAACGACTGCTTATACATTTTCGTTGTGAACGATTTCAATGTGTAGATGCAATGGCCAATAAGATATGACATACTACTGCCAGTATGCAGTGGACCAAAAAATGTATGTACAATGTTTTGTCTAATTGCAACTTATTTAACTACTTTTTAATGTCGACATTCTTTCGCCGTCACTTTTACTCATGGGACATTCGTGTTCTTCGTCAAAAACGCGTATTGTCCTATATCCTGTTAGACATGACTTGAATGGTTTACAAAATGCATCAATTGTGTAACCCAATTTATTTATAAATGTGTTTTCTTATGCTATAGACATACACTTAATATATAGTGAATATTTAAATTTGACATACAAAACTCATGTATGTCACTTGTTTTCCATCTGTTTATCAATGTGAAACATTTTAGCCTAGACTATCGATTTAATGCTTTCTGGTTATTTGTATGTTTCCGTGGTCAACAATAGTTTTCCACGTGTATTCATTGTGTTAGAAACATTTTAAATGGTAATAAAAGTGAATATACCTTCTGGTCTTGATCAGCTATCTTTCCTAAAAGAAATCATAGCATAAGTTTAATTTAGCAATCCATTAGATTATACTAATAATTGGCATAATTATAACAAATAAGAATACCAATATCTTTCAGGAACTAAAACAAGCTTAGGAACGTCCACTGTCATATATAGTTCGTACATGTTACTGACATTAAAATACTATGAACGACTTGTGTCTGTGTCACTACAATTTAATGTAACATGTGCGGTAGCGTTAAAGAAAAAAACTCGCAAAATATCTTGCACAACAGAGTTCAGAAGTGCGAACAAAAGGACGTTACAAATATAGTGATGAATAAAGGGCTTTCATAATGTCAGGCCTTTGGGAACACTGGAACTGACCGTATGTATAATCAATGATAAAAATAAATTTTCAGATTATTTATAGAATGTTCTTTTCATGTCAGACAAGGGTCTTGTGTTTGCATTCGAATAGAAGTTGCTATGACATGTTATAATTCTTCGCTTACCGGACGTTTCACAAACACATGAATTTAAGTGAATTGGCATACTGGTTGAATAAAACACAGAGATGGTAAGTCATCATTTACAGTTAAGATAGAAACGCGGTACGTTAATGATAATGAAATTGAATGCCAGTTTTGTTTGTGATAATGTTAAATAACTGAACAAATATCATCATCGTCGTCGTCATTTACAAGCGGAATGAGTACATATGATAATCCATATTTACAGTTTCATCCGTGTGAACATCTGCAAGCTCATAAAATTGAAATGCTACCAAATATGTGACGAAACAAATGTAAGTATTGACTACAACGAATGGTTAAGGTTAACTTGCGATATTGAATTGGATTATAAAATTGATTGGCACACGACAACCAATGTTTGCCCCATGTGTAATATATGAGTCTATACAATTTCAATTGAGGCGTCTAGGAATGTACACCATATACGCAATTTAAATCGGTGTCCTATATGAACCCCAAAATGATAATCATGTTTAAAGAGGATAATAAAAACTAACATTTAAAATAGAATTTGAATCTTAATCTGGGCATGGGCATGACATGTTTATTAATTTATTTTCCAAGTATCTGCATTATATAGTCTTAAAAGGCGTTTATTTTGTAGAAATCATCAATTCATTTGATTTAACTTCCTGTACCATACCTGTTGTTGTAGGTGAGTCACGAACATTCCTAACTTCATTCTGGACCTCTCCCTGTTCAGCCGAACACTGAAGTTGAAAGACACGTCCCAGTGTGTAAATATAGCACATGTTAATATCCAAACAAATGGTATATATATATATATATATATATGTATATATATATATATATATATATATATATATATATATATATATATATATATATATATATATATATATATATATATATATATATATATATATATATATATATATATATATAAACTAGAATCATTCAACAATAATTGCAAAACAAATACTTCTGACTTACTGTCACTCGATATTGTGAAATAACGTTTATGTAAATTGGATACCAACAACACGCTATTAAAGTGACTTGTGATCTAAGCAGCCATAGTGGTGCTGGTTAATCCCATGTTGTTTTTACGGATAATGTGTCTTTATTTTTTGTCTTTATTTTTTCCGCTATGGACTATTCGCGTTTGCTTTACGAGGACCTTTCCACACCCCTCGCTCACCAAAGAGGAAAATAGTAGTATTCACCGAACTGCAAAGATGTATATTCTACAACATGTTCAACTAATAGTAAGCGTCGAGTTTGACATGCGGAAAAACGTCATAAATAGCATATGTTCTTTAGACTCGATTTGAACTGATACGAATCTCGTATGATATCTTTAAGATTGACGTATAATCTTCCATGTAGGGCTGCCATTTTCCGTTCAAAACAGTGTGTCTTATCCAACCTATGATGGTTATCCTATGAACATTGCAACACCTACAAAAACATGAAAAGCCACAGGACAAAGGTATCCACACGCAAGCCAAATGTAAAAGTATGAACAAATCTGTGATGAGTCAACAAAAGGTGCAAACCCGCCATTTACAGCATTGGAACGGTCAGTAGACAATATGGATCGACTGAGGTGCTTAAACCGGTTTTGTAGAGCTCTTACCTCGCACTTCCTTGCAAAGTGACGGAACACATTCCCTTCAATAGTTTACCACATTGAACCTATATGGAATTATAGCTTTACAAAGATTTTAAAAGAAGTTATTAACGTGGCGATGTCACAGATTTGCAAGGTCGCTTGACACTTATATTAACAATACCCTGAATAATTGTCTCTATATATATTTGAGTCATTATCGAGCCAATCAGTGTAATGCTAATGACAGATGTATCGACACGGTGTATATACATACACTCTGAGGATGATTAGTTGCAAGATTTATTTAAGTATGATCATGGGTCAACCAAATTTTGTTTTTTGAACAAGTCTTTCCATATAAAAGTACAAACAATAAAGTAGAAACATATCATCAGCGCCGTTAAAGATATTTTTGACACAAGTAATTCCTAAATTAAACAATCTACTAATAAATAAATAACTACTTATGCTTAGTACCCTACAGTTTGGAACAAATAATTGTTTTTCGTAATTAACCTAGTAAGTCGCTGTTACCCGAAATGTTCTTTTACAATGCTGTTCAGTAGTGGCCAAGATGGACTAAGAAGCATAAATCCAAACTCACCATGGCAAACAGTTGTTTTATATCTGAGCCACGCTGAAGAGATATCTATGTTGAACCTAAGAAAACCACGTGACAAGTAACGTTTGGAATCACGTTATATCGTCATCTCGTAAGCTTTGCCGTCAAGATCTATTTTTTAGCAGAGAGCACGATCGCCCATATGTATAGAAATGGAAGGCATGGACATGTTGAGTGATTATTTCGCGATGTGTACTGTCTAACACTTTAAGTAGTGTTTTACATTGTCTTTACTTAGACGCAAGGTATGTGTTTATGAAGACAGTATGCATACATGTCCCAGAACATGTCTAAGATATCGTAACATTCATTTCGTATAGGCACACAGCTGTATAATAACTTTAACATACACGTTCCTGATTTCTTGTCTTTTGCCTTGGCGTATCTTAAATGCATACATTGACACTGTGTCTTTTTATAGTGCATATTTTTAATGTACATTGATTGTGCACATATTGTTTTCTGTAAGCTAAATTGTTCAATGTATAAAGTTAATTACATAATTTTATAACGTAGTCATTATTTGATAAAGGTTATATATGGATCCTTTATTACAGTAAGTTTGTTTTTTTTGTTGTAAAAGATAGCCATAAAGACCTTCACCAAAGTAGAAAGTGGGTGTTTAAATAAGACCTAATACCAAATGATCGTAAACATTTGAACAGTAGAAAAATAACAGCTAAGTGACTTGTATAGTTTAAAATGAACAACATCGGGTGAACGTTTACTGATGCTTAAATGCACATCAACTGCTTGATGGCAAATACAGACTTATTTCTCAACCAAATATCAAAAGTGTGTTTACGTACAAGTTAGTGTGATTACAATGCGAACTTACCAGACGTTTTCTTAGCTCCTCATTCTGTTTCTCCAATTCTTGTTTTTCTTCTTGCTTTGTTTGAAAAAAAAATATCAATAAGTCACACCAACGTACAATATTTATAATTGGTCATTCTTAACTTCAAAACATTCTATCACATCATCAATACAAATCACGCCATCATTAGAGGTCAAATATAAGTCAATTCAATCCATTGCTTGTAATTTGGTGTGCGAAAGACCTATGTTTTTTTTTAAAGTAAATCGAAGTATGTTCATTCGTTAAATAGCAAGTCCTCTTTGATTTTGTTTCTGACTAGGGAATATTTTCAAAGTGAAAAGGGCAGGGTGTCTAAAGCATATATGAACATTGTCGTTTCTCCCTTAGGACTTTGGGTTAGTTTGTATGCTAGCTAAAAGAGTGGTTCGTTTATTGTCTGTTAACTTTTGGAAATTTATTTAGTATATTATGCAACAGTTTAATAAAAAGAAGATAATGCTGAAATCTGTAGGTCATTGTCTTGTTTTTTGAATATTGAGGATAGCCTTTAAATCAACAATTTGGCAAATATTGCCTGAAGAACAAGAAATGTCTCTATCATTGAGCATAAACAAGGCACAAACACATACTCATTGTAAGTAAAAACACACAGACGAGACAGTATACACAAAAACGGAAATTCAACTGTTAGTGCCTTGGAAGCTCAGTCGCCAAAATGACCCATTGCGTGAATAAGTACTAATATACTCCTCTGATTCCTCTGTAAAAGAAAGAAAATGTGCAGGTGGTGATCATTTAGAAGCCTTACTTGTCATATGTTGCTTTAGTTGACTACATATGCTTTAATATATAATAATTTTAATAACAGTTTAATAATATAAACAAATTAGACGTATGTACTCTGTATCAGGGCATACACTCTAAGCGAATCAAACTATATCAAAGGCATACGATGATTTAAAATAACACTTAGTTTAAATTAAAGTGGCATAATATTTCTTGTGGCTAACTTGGCTGCATCTGTTTTTGAAACTTTTTTTCAAAAATACATACTAATTTGAAGATGTCCACGGTCTTTTGTTTCAGTTTTCTATTTTCGTCTGTCAGTTTTTCAATCTATGTAGAAAATAAGTCATTATGTAAAAACAATCATGACAATATGTGTAACAAAGAGTGTTGGGATAGGAGAAGGATAGGTTAATAATTAAAATAGTGGCATTAATAAGTCAATAATATTATTAGTCAATGGCTTGCAAAATTGAAACAATACTTGTAGCTGATTTTTTTTTTAAATTAAGACAATACTTTACGCCTTCATCATATCTAACTTTATATACGCTGTGTGTAATGTGCGTGTAACATCTCTGGTTACCGGCAGATGTCTTCCTATAAACATGATCAAGCCTCTATCCTTGCTTCTACAGCGTGTTTGTTTTGTTTTTCTTTGTTTCCAGTGGTAAATTTGACAAAATCACATCGCATCGCAGTACAGACTCCCTCGGTGTAACCGACTCATATATTGTGAGTGTGTTTAATGCACACCTCATTGAGGACTATGTGATGTAATCACTGAGAAATAAAAAAAATCAATCAGCGCGCACATCAGCCACCTCTGCTGCAACTTGAGACGTAAGACCAAATCACAGAAAACGACTTTTAAAATGATACTGATACTGTTTCCCGGTTGTTATTACGAACAAAATATCAGTTTAATACGTTGTATTTGTATTGTCATTAAAAATAAATAAAGATCGACATACCGTTGCTTGTATATTCTGTTCTTCCCCTGAATAAAAGGAACATGCTCTTTTAAATCACAATGACAAGCAAAAGTATAGCACCGGTATAAAGAGCACATGGCAGAGCTGTTACAGTCATCGATTTTTAACACCGATGGACCTAAACGTACCGGGTTCGTGTCTCGGTTGGGGAAATAACTTTTGGAAATGTATCCCATTGATGTACGCCGATGGTTCTATGCAGGCGTAAGTTTGTTGTCTCCCCCATCACTATTAAGGTTCCCATTAATAATATGACCATTATTTTGTCTTTTCGATGTAACTACCAACAAAACAAAAATAGCACATGCTAACTGACACTACATTTAAGAGTAAATATAGACAAACATGTAGAGACGTTTGCATTCGTGTGTTATCTTATTTGATTGCCATGTTTCCCACCGCTTTAAGGCTTTTTGCCATATTTAAATACACCTTTTTTCAAGTCGATGTATAGAATTTAGATTCACACGAATATCTTATACCTTGAACAATGAAAGTTCGCCGTCAGAATAAATTCGTTAATAACTAGTTTGTTACGTTCCCTTATTCTATCAGTATTAAACTTAAATACAGATGACTTTAAAAATACCGCCTGTAAGAAGATATTTATTCTGACGATGACTTGCAAAAATAAGTGTTTACAAGATACGACTTACCTTCATTCATTTGTGCAACAGCCAATTGTCCAGAATCCAAAACTCTCAGTTCATTGTAGATGTACACGATATTCTGTACATATGTAAACATACTGAAATTATCGTCGTCACTTCTAATATATGACTTGGACAACTATAGTCCTGTTTAATAAACCTTGTTATCTACCTTGGTAGAGTTATCGTTCGTTTTTCGTACAACTTCCGGTAGGCAAACAAACAAAACAAGATGGCCTCTGAGAACAATGAAATCGGTGATCTGTGCAAATTGTCAAAACTATCAGTGCGTCAACATAAAGACTTTCTTCGATAAAGAGGGGTGCATGTATCAGAGAATCGTCCGGAAGTTATAATACACGCCAGAGGGATAGAAAAGCTTGGTGTATGGACATTAAGCAAAATTAAATTGGACGACGAACAAGACAGCATCAAACGCGCAGGATAGTTGTTTGTAACGCCCTTTGGAGAGAATATTTCAATCTTGGCAATCTAGGACTATTATCAGCATCTTGAAACCAAAATAAAGTGTAATTAAGTATATTTTCACAACAGTCTAGGATATTTTTTTTTTCTATTCTATTTTTACTGCAGCTGCAACAGTATATTTTTATACAACTCTTCTACCTCCAGATAAGAATTATAGTGAATTGAGTAAAAACTCCATAAGACTATAACAAGCAAGTAAAGGAATTTGATTGTTTTGTTTAACATAATTGAATAAAACAAAATTATGCATTTTTATCCTTTTTTTGGAAACTGCTCGAATATGGTCTACAGCATTTACATAGTGAAAAGAGTGCGTTGGGCTTTTACTCTGGTTAAATACAGCAACCAAGGGTGCAATTTCATTTAACTATTGATTCGGCCATTTAAGATTACCTTCACCAGTCATTTTTGTAAGAAATTAGATTATCCAATAGGTTACTCACAATTATAAAAAAAAAAAACTTATTTAAATAAGATTTTCTGGGTGTATCTGCTACGTCTAGAAATGAAATATGTTTATTATTTTGTCTGACATTCCATGTTAATTCTTACCTTAAATATAGTAATTCTACTGCAACATAGAAAATAGGTAATAACTGGTCCAAATATAGAAATGATATTTGGAAATTTAAAGTTGAAATACGTGTTTATTCAATACTAACGACGTTCATTTAACAAGTCTAGATTTGAATATGTTTTAATACCTGATGTAGATCATTCGCTTCGTCACGTTTGTGTTCATAGTCCCGTTTAGCACTCTGCAACCATCCTAGATATACCGGCAGGACTATACCGACTACAGTTCTAACGCCATCTCTTCTTAGCTAGTGGATGGAAAAAATGGGTTTAGAAAAATACACATACGTATATCACGTCATGTATTAACTAATGTTTATGGACAGCATTATTTTGAACCCTAAGTTTGAAAACAAAAGAAACAGAAAATAAACAAACTAAATAACATTGCCTTGATAATGACATAGCTATGTTTTTTCAACTGACGTATAACATTAGTCTAGGCATTGACAATATAATAAATTATTAATTCTAAATGAAAAGTAAACTGAACAGCTACCTTGCTTATGCTTTCAATTGCTTGAGTAACTTCGTCCGAGTTTTTGAACGAGTTGATATGTTGTAAAAAGTCAAGTATTACACCAATGTTGTCTTCCATCTCTTCCTTGCTTGTTCGTATTCTAGCACGGTGCATTGCCCAATTTCTCACTTTTCTTACCTATTAAACGAGATGTTTATTAGTGGTATGAGTACACAAATACAGACGTGTTCACATGCTGACAGAGACACACATATAGTCTCTCAATGGCATGCACACATGTACACATACACGCATACAAACACACCCAACAAACACGCATACACATAGATACATAGATACATAGATACATAGATACATACATACATACATACATACATACATACATACATACATACATACATACATACATACATACATACATACATACATACATACATACATACATAAATACATACATACATACATCACTCCCAGGTATGACATTCTTCTCATTGGTCACTATGTGAGAGGTTCACCCAAACGCAAATATAGAGGCCTCAGTGGTCTATATGTTATATAGGGCGCTATGTTTTTGGGGATAGTTTCGCTTTGCGAAACCATGAAAAGTATGAATATTTAAAGATTACTGTAGGCTCAAACGGTACTTTATTCCGGACAACAATATAGGTAAACATGATATACTTATGACTTTGGTCTAACTCTACTAGACAATAGTGCAACGCGACCGACAGGTAAATCAAATTTTAATTGTATTTACGAATTTGAAAAACTGAAAAAAATAGCATATTAATTAGGTTTACTTAATTATCTAAGCAGGACATAGAGTGGGAGAAAGTGAGAAATAACAGTCCTGAATCCAGAACTTCTCATCTAGTGAAGTGGGACGGGGAGCAGGTTTTAGGGAAGCAGGACCGACTTAAGCATACATGATACGTGGGCTAAGGGGTGGGGGCATTCTCTCCAGCCCCGAGCTTTCTTTCTAGAGTGTAACATAGGAGAGAAGACATTGTATTGCAGTTAAAACTAGAACTTCGTGCATGCAATCTATGTTGTCCTTTAATTCATCCTATAAGGATTGTTACGTTTATTTCCATTAATTCCATCTTTACATGAACAGAATGCTACAACCATGTATTCGTCTCTGGTCATGTTTGTTCATGATTCAGAAAGTTAATTGTATTTGTAGTTAACCATTTTGTGTTGTTTTTCAAATCGAAATAATACCATATTCATTTTCTGAAAACTATGTGGACATTATTTTTCGATGACGTCACTACTTTCGTCATCACGTACAGAAAATATCAGCGCATGGACATTTTGTTTTCAAAAAGATCGTTTTTCTTTTCGTTGCTTGCATTTGAGAAACTCGTCAGGAAGCGCGAGGTTATAGCTCTGTAAAACCGGTTTAAGCACCCAAGTCAGTCCATATTGCCGACTGACCGTTCCAAGGCGGTAACTGTCGTGTTTGCTCTTTTCCTTAAATAACTCATCACAAATGTGTTCTTACTTTTCGCTTGGCTTGCATGTGAAATACCTTTGTTCTGTGCCTTTTCGGTATATGTTGCAATACTCATAGGACTTTGTCATATATTCTTCGTCTAACACTGAACAGGTGCAATACTTAGCCTTAATGGGAAGCTGGACAAAATGATTTAAACTATGGATACATATTATTAATTATAATATATGACAGAGTCTTATGTGCATTGCAACCTATACCAAAATTAGACAAAGGACAAAGGTTTTCACATGCAAACCAAATATAAACGCAAATACACTTCTGTGATGCGTCATTTAACAAGAAGAGCAAACCCAGCAGGTACCGTCTTGGAAGGGTCAGTAATCAATATGGACCGATATTTTCCCAAAGAGTTTCCACTCGAGTTTGTGACAAGCAACATACATTGATCATTTTCAAATTTGCTTTACCATAAGAGTCTCTGTCTAAAACTTCACTTTATTTAAAGTAAACCACGTATCATCGCCGAGTTTCCGTAAACAATTCATTTGGATTTTATAGAGCGAACCCAGAGAAATGAACAAAGAGGTATGACTTAAACAGTAGGGTTTCCAGTTGAGATATAGCTGTTTGACCTAAAACATTTTTTTTCAATCGGAAAGTACGCATGCACAACGGATGAACAACGTACGCAATATTGATTATATCATACAACTGGCATAAGACTGCACAGTGAAAACACTGTTTATTTTTAATAGCATGCAAATATATATAGCATGCAATATATATATATATATATATATATATATATATATATATATATATATATATATATATATATATATATATATATATATATATATATATATATATATATATATATATATATATATCTGTTTATACATATATATATCTATATATCTATATATATATCTCTCTATCTCTATCTATATATATATATATATATATATATCAGCCGAGAGAGAGGGAGAGAGAGAGAGAGAGAGAGAGAGAGAGAGAGAGAGAGAGAGATTAATTATAACCACTAACTGAAAAGAAGAGAATTATGAAGTAGACGCAGTCATTGCGTTTTCGGGAGAAATAAGAGAAATAACAAGTGTTGAATTAATAATTGACTGAAAAATTGAAAGACTCATATGTATACATATAGCAAATGTGAAAAAAATCGTATATGCCAGCAGCAAACTACAGAATTCCTCTATAATACATAGACCATTGTGGGCCGCCATTATTTACGTTTGCCCGACTTACTGTTTGTCATATCATTACCCAGAGCGCAGACTTTACCACTCCCCACATTTATCTAGTAAAGCTGTTGCAACTTACTCCGTCGAGTTTTGTAGAATCATGAAGCTGCATCAATGGCTTGCAGCGCATAACAATGTTGCAGAGAGCAGTGACATCGCACTCTTGAATATCCTGTATGTTACATCTCAACCAATCTTCGAGAAACAGACGAGCGAATTCAAATGGCGAGTTAAGCCACTTTTGAGGATCTGTGTCTTTTAGCATATCAAAAAAGCGAACCGAATGTGTAGTGTGTCCCTTTAAAATGTTTAAAAGACTCTGGCAGGCGACTACCTCCGTTGGACAATCGTGCTTGAAATTAGCCATATTGTTGCTTGCTTGAATGATGTCACTTGCTGTTGCTTCTGCACAAAGCTGTCTTCCAAAATCCATTAGAGTGTGCTCCTGCAAGCGTTTCATTTCGTCTTTGATACTTGACACAAGTGCAGGTTGTAGGTAGTCTAAGGCAAGTGTGGTTGTAAACCAATGTATATTCTGTTCACGAACTAGACTCTGCAACGTAAATTACATACTTGTTACGATAAGCGACGATGAATGTATGTATATAACCTGACAAACACATGCTTAGTCACGTTTGTATTTGATCTTCCATGAATATACACATGTTATCAGAAACTACTCTCAGAATATATTGTTTGTATTCACATGTTTTTACATGCAAACAGGTTAACTTTTTTTCTACAATAATAATGTCGAATGTATACCCCGTCGATTTCCAAGGGAAACTCGCGAGTCCTCCCGTCTATTTGTCCTATATTAGGTGAGATCTAATCCTGTAATTAAGATATATTTCCAAATATAGTGTTTGACGATGTGACTTTAGGGAGAACTATGAATTACCATAGGTAGGCAACTAAGTATGTTGGTAGTGAAAACTGTGGGCGTAGCGATGCCACTTGTATGTGATATTTTCAGTTAATCTACTATTTGTGTAAGTCATATTCTTCCCCTTTGAAAATATCGATCCTAGCGACGTAAATACTTTTTTCAAGTTTTGGAAATAGACAGGTGCTTTTGTTTGGTTTAAAATTGTTTGAACTTTTGATTTCGTAATTCCGGGTCAGTCATGCATTTAGAGGACACATGAGGAGGGTGGGAGCATTATTTTAAATGAGAACTCCATAGCAATCACAAATTTAGGCGAAAGTTCCAACTTACTCTAATAGGACATACCCATATAATCGCAAAATTGGACAAGGTATACAATTTAAGAAATAGTCCTCGAAAAAAATAAGAATAAATAAAACACACTAAAAAAACCACTACTAACAAACAAACGGTGTGCTAGATACATACAATTCACGTTTCAATTAATCTCGATAATTAACACATAAAAACTGTGTTCATAACCATCTCTATCAAACTGTACCGATTGATAATCTAGGTCAAAAGTATATCATTAGAGGGGATTCAAGGTCAGGAAAAGTTTAAGAGCATATGACGACGAAACTGTCAGAGGTCACACTTTTTAAACAAAAGAAAGCCTATTATTGTCACAAAATGTATAAACCGTTTTATAACTGATATATCAATAGCCTTCGCTATGTAAATTTGCATCAATAATGCATATTTGTATAAATTTGTTTCCTTTTTCTATATTTTTTGAAACGGCTATGTGAGATGATCGATGATCGATAATAGGTGGTGGCAAATCACATCTTCCTTGAAACATGTGAGTCACGTGTCAAGTGTTTGTTTATTGGGTTTATCGTCCCACCAACAGTATTCCAGTTATCTGGAGACGGTTGTGTCAAGTGTATATTGTGTACTAGCTTCTAAGCGATGGCGATGTTCTGGTGTGTCTAGGAACGTTAAACATACACGACAAATCGTTAAATTCGATAAACAACACTGATTTGTTTATATATTCACTATCATAACTAATGCAATAACTCATTTGCAGTAGTTTAATTAAATTGAAGTTAAACATCCAGGTCCATAGAGTATACATTTGGGCGATTTTCATATTAGCATATCTACATATCACGATTATGTCACGACTTTCAGTATGTTACTACTGAATTCTATCTGCTGGGGTTAGTAAGCTACCTAAAGATGTTCAAGGGCAACAATGTATTACTCTCTGTTAACTTTCAAAAACAACCATAACCGTGCTGCATCTAATAATGCAATTAGTTTTCTTTCAATCAGCTTCATCACCATATATATCACACAGTTTTCGGACGTGTATCGGATCGTAAATATTTTTTAAACATGTGTTTGGTATTTGGATATTGTTGCGGTCAAGGACATTTCTGCGCGTTTAAATGTTGTGTGTTAGAAACCATTTACAATAGTAATTAAAGTGGCTTTACCTGCTGGTCTAGGTCAGATTTCTCTCCTAAAAATGAATAAAGTACGAGTATTTAAGCAATTTATTGCATTATACTTACCGTTTGGGTTATCATATATGCTAAACATGATCAAATACTGACAGAGAAAGACATCAGGTATTATAATACATCTAACACACATAAATACACACAAAGACATATATATGTGTACATATATATTTCTGAGAGATATAATAGATAGAAAGATAGATAGATAGATAGATATATATATATATATATATATATATATATATATATAGATAGATAGATAGATAGATAGATAGATAGATAGATAGATAGATAGATAGATAGATAGATAGATAGATAGATAGATAGATAGATAGATAGATAGATAGATAGATAGAGCTAATCTATATCTCTCTATCTCTTTCTCTCCCACCTTTCACAAATACATATATATATATATATATATATGTGTACATACCAAAAGAAAAGGCAATTAAATGTTTGAAGAATTATGTACAAAAAGTAACATTGCCAATACCCCTTTTACATTGTCCCGCTCAAATTGGACGTTTTGAGCTGATTTCCAATTATGAATGGTATCATGGAAATGAGTGCCACACTGCAAGCAATGTTTATCATATGTTTACCAAAGTTGTCTCTTTTAATTCAACAGAGACAGGTACACCATATATTGAACTTAAAGCGACGTCTCATGTCAACCTAAATAGTTGGCACTTATGTTTTCATAACAGTTATAAATATTCACTATCTAACTCATCATGATCTGCATTTAATGTGTATTTATAATTATTGTCCAGGTATTTATCTTTTTAGAATCTTCCATAATGAAGGAGTTATATATGATATACCTGGCAAATTATTCCTTTATTTGAATGACCCTTTTGTACCATACCTTCTTTTGCTGATGAGTCACGAAGAGTCTGATCCTCTTCCGAGTCCATTCCCTGAGCAGCCGTGCACTGAAAAAAAAAACAACAACACATACTTCCCGGTGTTTAAACAAACATACATTGTTACTTCAAAAAACGGACGCTGCTTGAACATTAGTGTCATAATAGTTGCATTACGACCATCCTCAAACTTGGCCCGCTGTCACAAGTAGACACACTATTATTAAGCGGAATAAAGAGATATAGGTTTCAAATCTTACACTTGATTAGAGCTTTATAAAGTACACAAGAGGCGTAAGTAAAAGACGTTAAAATGTTAAGTATTTTTTATTTAGAAACATGGGCAGCATTTCTTTCAATTAATTCTGAACTAAGCTATGTAGTTAGTTTAAATGATAAAATGATACCACTTCAGGTCATACCTTGTCTGGTTCCATCCTTTGAAGATGAAGGACCGTTTTCTATGAAATTGATAAAAGCATCGCTATTCGGGGTTCCGCTACACTCTCACTAACCTGTGACACGCCTTATAATGAGGAGATGTTGACTGCAGCTGTAGACAGTGAAGCTGAAATATGTAATGTTTTTATGTAAATAAGTTTGAAGAACAAAGGTATATATTATTTGCAGCATTCGAGCCATGAAAAGTCGACAGCACACACACACACACACACACACACACACACACACACACACACACACACACACACACACACACACACACACACACACATATACACATATACACACATCACACATACACACATACACACATACACACATACATACATACATACACATCGATAGATACATCGATAGATACATAGATAGGTTCGCACACAGTTTCAACAGATACGCTGTATATACTTCGGTACAAGCTAATCAAATAACCGAATTTTAATTGTGTATACCTAAGAATGGAGTTGTTCATAAGTTTTTTTTCGCCATCTGTCTTGCCTTTTGTTGTCAATCAATTGCATCAAATTACATGATCAATGTCGTTATATAGACCGCGTCATACGGCCAATATTGTGTGCTTCATTTGAATATGCTTAGAATGTTCACTACTGAAGTCAGATGTTTGTAAACAAACCAGGGGATAGGGATGTATGTTAAACACAATTTACATGTTTTCCGGAAAAACAACAACACCACGATATATCCGCTAATTTGCAGGCACTAGACAACTAAAAACACCAAACACACACACACACACACACACACACACACACACACACATGCGCACACACTAAGCAAAAACATGTTCGAATATTAAACAGTGTCTAGTCTTAAATCGTCATCCTTGATTTCTCGGTATGTATTGATGTCAATTCACACTAGTATTATAATTAGCTTTAAAGAAAAAGAAAACTTTAAATTTGACCGCAAATTAAACCTGTGCCGGTCTACGGTGACCCCTCAGTGTATCGATTTATTTAAAATTATCTCTGAAGTCTTAAAAGATTTACAAGCGACATTGCTAAACAAACGTTATAACTGTGATGTCAAACAACATTATTTTCTCCAATGGTCCCGTTAATGACTTGTATTTAGAAGATGCAAATTCAAAGATCCACCCTTCAAATTACGACCTACAGTCCCATTACCTGTACTGTTAAACAAACAATACCTGATTATTTATTTCAAAGACACTACATTTTTTTTCAAGTTGACCACTAATGTCAATGTACATGCAGTATTTTCGGATCTAACGGTGCACATTAGTTAAATCTAGTTTATTTACAACTGATACAACTGACTTTTCGCTTCACAAAAGGATTTGAAAACTGTATTTTAAAAACATTGCTTAACAATGTCGACAGCGAATATTTCGCCTATTCGTGTCTTAGCTGAATCAAATGTAGAGGAGACATTACCTGAATAATATAAAGACATTAAGTTCGATACTTTAACTGGTTTAAATATCATTTAGTGAAGCTAATTGCATGCTTCCTTATAAGATATTTTACAACTTTATAAATAAAGTCTTAATATGTCGGTGCGTGTATTTATTGCTGATGTTGTAGACGTAAAGTAAAGCTTAGAGCCATAGTAACATTCTAACGACTGAGATTATAGAAGACCGTAGATCATTTCAAGAAGTTTATTGCACAGAATACAGACAAAACAAAACAGATGTACATCTCAGTGAGCCCGGGATAATTATATATATTATAACAATCGAAAACAAGCATAACCAGAAACAACTATAATCTAAACAATGGTTATGTTCGAAGCTGTGTGTTAATAATGTGTAGGTCGCAATCTAAAATACAACTAACCGGTAATCTTCAGTGAGTATGTATCACTGAATCCTTGGCCTGTGAAGAACCCATGCGGAGGGTTTGCTAGACCAGACTCCAGAACATACCTAACACTATTTGCAAAACAAGTAAAATGACATGTCATACAACATATTGTCATGTCTAGCCACATGAGTATACAACAATTGCAAAACAGAACCACTTATATATCTGCTCACAATGCTAACATTTTTTTTCAGATTCGTTCTTTCACATCACTACACAATTACTCACAGTTTGTATAATACTGTCTCACCTTACCGATGCCAGTGATCACAGTGTTTTCTTGACGTTAGAAATTTTAGTAAACAAAATCCTAGCAACGTCATTGTTGGCCGCTTGAAAATAAATAGCCCAATGTCAACATTTCTGATAAATTCCCGGACTGCCGCAGGACAAATACTTGACGTGTTTTTCTTCCTAAGACTTTATTAAACGATTTCTAAGATTGAAGACAGAAACAGAAAAACAGTAAAATAATGGTCGAATCATGTCATATTACCATTTAACGAATATTTCACCGTAAACGAACTTGGACGTCATATAGTCACGAGATTTTAACAAGACATTTGGACACAGTATGCAATGATATGAAAAACTAAAACACAGATAAGGACTTTAACCCTAACAACTGTCTTCCTACTGCTGGCCGTGGCAAGGTGATTTATGATTCTGCGTAGGTGGAGATAGGGGACTTATTACGCGCATGTTGGTAATGGGTGGTGCTTTAAAGTATAGAATATTAAACAGTTGAAGGATTTGTTTGTTTGTTTATTGGGTTTATCGTCCCACCAACAGTATTTCTGTTATCTGGAGACGGTGTCCACTTGAAGCAGATATAGTGCTGCCTTCACTGTGTATAGCATGCCGTGAACACCTGACATGATACCACACCCAGTCACATTATCCTGACACCGGGCCAACCAGTCGTGGAACTACCCTTGTATTTGCTTGAGCGTTAGCAAGGGAGCTATACCACTACCATTTTTAACGACTTTTATATGTCGCGGACCGGGATCGAACTCGGGGCCTCCCGGACCTGGAGCCGACGCTCTACCGATTGCGCTACCAGGTCCAGTGTACAGTTGAAGGAGTGTGTAGCTCTGTATATATAAGAAAGTTATATCAGTTGTGATTCGGATAACCTCTGAATAACACATTTCTTGTTCTCTTGATATAAATAAAACAAAGCGCTCGAAAACGCTGTTTCTGCGGTGTAAGTGAGTACAGTTGTGCAGACAATGGTAAAATAGTCCGTAGTAAATCAAATGTACAGCACTTTGGAAATTGGAAAACAGGCAAGGATGCAGTTGAACAAACACATCTTTCCATTAATTTAGATTATACTTTCTAAAAAAGTCATATCAGCCTCTGATAATAGAAACCGTTTTATAAAAAAGTCAATACTATCTATGTTACTTAAAATTTGTACTGTGATAGATCTAAAATAAATGGTCACACAAACTAAAGGATGCGTCTAAAATGATTTGGAAATTTACTATAGCTCGTACACAAATACGACCTGCATCAGAATATTCCATAGTAAGCAATTTCTCTCATCTCTCGTTCTAATAGCAGTTTCTCTAGTCAATAAATAGTACTCGGTAGTGTTTATTCACCAATGTTCAGTTCATGCACATAAGGATAACGCAATATTAGCCCAGTTTGAATTACACTTGAAGCTAGCCTGGACGCTATCGAAGCATCTACTCTATTCAGACGAATAGTTTGCTCTAAACGACAAGTATTTCTTCATAGGCAAGATTAATTTCCGCGTGTATTCAAGGTCATGAAGTGTCAATCGTGTGTGCTTCAAAAATTGAGGCTTCTCATAACTCCGATGTTGTCGCAAGCTACAAAGCCCAAACGCGTTATTGTGGAGTATGAATAATGATGAGGCCTCTTCAATCTTCAAAACCGATTGATGAGCTTATAGTAAGTAAAAGTTCTACGCATATTGTCATTCAAGTAATAAGTTCGAAGGTGTGCAATATTAATTTGCTCATCGATTGTATGCATGTACCGGAAATGTAATATATAGTTTAGTTTCTGTTAAGAACCATAACTTCTTTTTGTATTTGTGAAGCATTTATTATGACATTTAAATTTCCTGTGAACATGTGTATGAGCATGATAATGTCATTAGAAAAATGTCACAATATATGTATTTTTGTATCAAAGAATTATGAGAAGGCACAATGCAATTCTCCTTGTTTAACGTTACCATACTATACGTTCCGTTACGATACCACGGTCTTGTCATAAGCGTTACGTTCGATACGATACGATGTACCATTTACGATAGGACTCGTTACGTTACTTCACGATAGGCCTATTACGTTACACGATACGTTACGTTACCATACGATACGTTTACGATAGAAATACCCACGATATACGATGTTTTGGACAACTGGTACGGTGCCAGGACTGTAACCATTAAAGGGTCATTAACTTATAATTCACGTAAATTGCAGGTACGGTTTCTGTTTATGTTCAAAATTGTACTAACACACATACAACTGTTAGATAGATAGTTGCTGATAGATAGATAGATAGATAGATAGATAGATAGATAGATAGATAGATAGATAGATAGATAGATAGATAGATATATAGATAGATAGATAGATAAATAGATAGATAGATAGATAGATAGATAGATAGATAGATAGATAGATAGATAGATAGATAGACAAATAGATAGATAGATAGATAGATAGATAGATAGATAGATAGATAGATAGATAGATAGATAGATAGATAGATAGATAGATAGATAAATATATAGATAGATAGATAGATAGATAGATAGATAGATAGATAGATATATAGATAGATAGATAGATAGATAGATAGATAGATAGATAGATAGATAGATAGATAGATAGATAGATAGATAGATAGATAGATTAGATAGATAGGTAGTTTATCCTTTTCTCGGGATTAAACTGGTACTGAAAGGCTTTTAGGTCGACAAAGTAAGGAGCTTCAAACAAACTGTAAGAATGAATGGGAAGAAAATTGTATAAGGTATTACAGGCACCATTAAATAACATGTTATATGTCTAATACGGGACATATTGTGTGTCGAATGTGCAAGTCAATTGTACCACTGAATTACAACTCGCCTTTCATCTAATTCTAAGACACATGCATACAAAATGTTAGGCCTAAACATGCTAACAAACAGTTTAAACATACGCTATAGATATATTTACATAAAAGGTTATTAAATAACCGAATTTTAATTATGTATATCTAAAAATTAAGTTGTTAATATAATCTTTATTCTCCATCTGTTGTGTCTTCTGTATTCGTTCATGTGCATTAACCTACATGATTAATATGGTTATTTAGACAGGCATTCGGCCAATAGTGTGTGCTTCATTTTAATATGCTTACAATGTTTACTAATGACGTCACATGTTTGCAAACGATCCAGGGTATGGGAATGTATATTAAACACAATGTACATGTTTTACGGAAACAACAGCAATAACAACAACACGATATATCATTTAAATTGCAGACACTAGACAACTACTAACAACACACCACACACATACACACAAAATCATAGACACCGATACGCAGACACAGACACAGACACACAGACACACACACACACACACACACACACACACACACACACACACACACACATACACACACACGCGCGCCAAGCAAACACATTTTCATTTAAACAGTGCCCTCAAAAGATTTACAAGCGACGTGGCCTACCCAACTTGCTACACAGACGTTCAAGATCGGATGTCAGCAACATTATTTTCTCCCATTGGTCCGTTGTGGGATATCGTTAATGACTTGTATTTAGAAATTGCATCTTCAAAGATCCACCATTCAAATAACGACCAACAGTCTTATTACCTGTACTGTCGTCAGGCGGTTAAACAAACAAGACATTACTATTTATTTCAAAGAAGCATACATTATTTTCAAGTTGACCAGGAATGTCAATGTTCATGCAGTATTTTCGAATCTAATGTTGCACATCAGTTTAATCGAGTTTATTTATAAAGGAGTACAAATGCCTTTTCACTTCACAAAGGGATTGGAAAACTGTATTTTACAAACATTGCTTAACAATGTGAACAACGAATATTGTAGCTTATTCGTGTCTGAATCAAATGTAGAAGAGACAATACCTGAATAGTATAAACGGAAAAAAGGTCGATATTTTAATTGGTACGAAGATCAATAAGTGACGATAATTGCATGTGCCCTTAATATTTTACAACTTACTAAATAAAGTCTTAATCTGTCGGTGCGTGTATTTATTGCTGATGTTGTACACGTAAAGTGAAACTTAGAGCCATAGTAACACGCTAACGACTGAGATTGTTGAAGCCCGTAAATCACGTTAAGAAGTTTATTGCACAGAATACAGACCAAAACAAAACCGATGTACATCTCAGTGGGCCCGGGATTATTATATATATGGTAACATATAATATCAACGTTATCAGAAACAAATATAATCTAAACAATGGCTGTGTTCAAAGCTGTGTCTAAATAATGTGTAGGTCGCAATCTAAAATACAACTAACCGGTAATCGTTAGTGAGTATGTCTCACTGAATCATTTGCCTGTGAAGAATCCATGCGGAGGGTCTGCTCGACCATACTCCAGGACCCACCTAGCACTATTTGCGAAACATGTAAAATGGCATGTCATACAACATACGGCCATGTCCAGCCACATGATTATACAACCATTGCAAAACAGAACCAGTTATATAAAACGGTCTCACCTTACCGATGCCCATGATCACAGTGTTTTCTTGACGTTAGAAATTGTTGTTAACACAATCCCAACAACTATATTCTTTGTCTCTTGAATATAAATAGCCGAATGTCAACATTTTTTTTTTATAAATTCCCGAACTGTGCAGCACAAAATACTTGACGCGTTTTTCTCTTTAAGAAAACACTTTATCATTCACAACAGGACATGTTATTTGACGTTCAAGACTATATGCGTCACAGACAAGACCGACACCGAAAACATGCATGGCGGTTGTACGCTCAAACATTCCATTCAAACGAAGATACACTTAATTGAAAAAATATAGTCATTGAAGGAGATTTCACAAAGTTAGGATTGCACAAATGCCTTCGACGATATGTGTGTATTTGTACAAATACACTAATTGACTGTTTCCGTTTTAATGATATTCAGGCATACCCTGATAATTGCCATGCTATAGCTGTAGAGGGAAAACACTTTATGTCTCCAGCTTACTTTATTGATGTCACTCCGAAATATTGAACTGATGTTGTAAATTTACTTGGTTTTGATATTGATTTCAAATTGTCGTTAATTTTCGTCCGTCATAGCATGACGATGAGCTCAACGTTTATTTATTTAGTTTATTTAATGCGTTTGGATGCCTATTATCCTGCTTTGTTGTGTCTCCTTTAATGCGCCTTTGAACGAACTGTAAATACCATCTGTTACTGTCAGAATCATAGTCAGCAATTATTTTCTCTATACACTATTTCAGGGTGGCAGTGATCTCATGTCATATTCGAATCTTGGTAAATTTCGTGTCAGGCTGGTTTTCGCTGGCTCCGGCATCTAAAGACATTTTAAATGTCTTGCTTAATCATGTATTACTGGTTCCAGAGGTGGCGTGTACAATGAGACATAATATATTAACTATAAGGCTTGATATAACATACATCATCCTGATAAAGAATAACATATATATTAGCGGTAGTGAAGTGATACTAACGAATGAATGTGCTTTAAGTTAATATGTCTAAATCATAATTTTCTCGAATTTTAAGAAGAAGCTTTTCGATATGTAAACGTATGAGTACTTTAAGACAACCTTTATTTTTGATGTCGAATTTGAGATCTCTGCAGCAAAGTGTGAACGTGTGTCTCCTTTTTATAAATTGCACGTAAAAGACACTTGAGTTATTATGTTAATTATAATCTTACGGTCAATAACATAACAGGTCAATGTGTGCTTAAACGAAAAATGGCTTCATTTAGTCATCTGAATTCCATCCTTCCCCAAGAGAAAGTGCCTATAATCAGATATGCATGCATTTTGTTTTATGTGAACAATAAAAAATACATTCATGCAGAATCAAAACTTTACAGGGACGGTCAGAAATGGTATTTCATTAAAATAAGCATGAACGGCAATGTGTTAGTACTGGCTCGACATTTAAACGGTACAATTTGGTACAATTTGGTTCGGTTCAATATTATGCGAGTGTTATATTTAAATCAGTTATTGTTTCATTCCCTCAACAACCAGCCACTTATACACGTATTCCTTCTGATATACATAAATCAAAGCGCCCAAAAGCGCTGTTTCGGCCATTACATGTGTGCAGAAAATGGTAAAAATATTCTGCAGTAAATCAAAAGTACAATACATTGGAAATTGAAAAACTGGCAAGTATTCAGCTGCAAAAAACACACTTATGGCATGTTATCATGGTAAACTAGAAATTAACGCATTTGAACGCTCATTATTTATTTCTCAAATATTAAAATATGTTGTTAGAAGAGCCTTATTTCTCCAACTATAGACCGATTGAAAGGTTTCGGTTTGCTCATTGTGTTGATACAGTACTGAAAATTACGAAATTGACAATTTTTCCGTTTTCACTCCGTTTCGTTTCCGTTTCAGTTGGAAGCGTTCGCCGCTCCGTTTCCATTCCGTTTCCGTTGCGTTTCCATTTCGTTTTATTCGTTTCCAGCGCTGCATTTCAAACGCTTCAAGCGTTTCTATCGTTTCTTCCGTTTCTATCGTTTCTTCCGTTTCTATTTCGTTCCGTTGCGATTTTGATTCGTTTAATAAATTTCTTAATATAAAGTACTTCCGGTGTGTTTGCAAAATGACGAAAGAAGTAAACATTCTGGGGAGAGACAAAAGTCTTCCATTACACATAAAGAAATCGGCAATAGATTGTTTGCGACGAGGCTATTCAGTGTCAGCCACCCGGAGGAAAATTGCAGACACATAACTACCCTCCTGAATCAGCCGAAACAACAGGAAAATGCGCTTTAGTTAATATTAGGCTAATCACGATAAAATGTTTCACTACTAACCTGTTTTACGCAGAAAAACTCAAATTTCAATTATAAAACACCAGTTAAAGATTCAGTGAGTGCATACATTTCCCATCTGGACTGACCAACAAAAACGTTGAACACGCTTTGTATTGTTGTCATTCATGTTCGCGATATTTATCCAAACACTGATGCTAAAAAACGAAAATAGTTCACAAACACAATTGCAGCTCTGTCACAATTGTGTTGTCCAAACACTGAATCACCGAAGATAGTCAAATAAAACACAAATTAAAATTACAGCCCTCTAAACCGTTTAAGAAGAAATATTACCTTTTGATTCAAACATAGAACGAAATAAATATTGTGGCAATTTAACAATTTCGCACGACTTTTTCAAAGTTTTAATTGTTTAACGAGAAATCTCGCGTTGATTAATTTTATTGGATATAAGTTAATTTGACGAATTTGTCATTATGACGTATTTTAACACCTTTACCCATAGCCCTTACCTGACCTACTTGTCTTCGCCAGACGTCATATCCCGGAATAAACAAACTGTCAAATGTGGTCCACACACATCCAGTATCCTTAAAAGAAACTTCTCTGTGATGTGTTAATCCGCAAAAAAGCGTAATGGTGATACGATCTTAGAATTTGTACGATGACACACACAATTTGGGCTAATTGTGGCATTTGCCACTTTGATAATTGCCCCCACCCCCCGGACGTTTGCCCCCCCCCGCCCCTGTAAGTGCAGACCGGACGTTTGCCCCCCCACCCCCACTGCCAAAATGAAAAGGCGAACGTTTGCCCCCCCCCCCCTTTCCCATATTTGTTACATGGCGGACTTTATTTTTAACGTTTCGCTGACAGTTACGTGTGTAATATCCAAGAATTTAAGGAAAGTATTACTCACTAGAGTCGCATTTCATCGTTAACATTATTTTCTCATATAAACATGAACAAATGCTGTTTTTTTCCGAAAACAGGCACATAAAAAGTCGCATAAAATACAACTTTCTAAGAAAACAAGCGTGTGTTATTTTTGCTTTCGGTTTGCTCATATAAGTGCTAATTAACGGCTATTCAATACATTGTTAACGCACTTAAAACATGGAGTCGCTAATTAAATCACTGCGATTTTAATTTATCCAAGGTTGTAACAAAATAAATGCGGTGTTGTTTCTTTTTGGCGCGGCGGGCTCTCTGGCCAACACTGCAACATCAAAGAAAATTCTGGGAAACAATCGCCAGTCACAACCATTTGAAGTCGCCGAAAAGAAAAAAAAAATCGTTTCAAATTGACCGACCCATTATTTCTCTCAATACTGTTTAACATGATATCGATCGATAATTGTCTTCAAGCTGCCATAATGATAAGTTCTAAAGTAGTGAGAGGGGAGGGAGGGGGGACTGTACTATGTAGTAATGTTTCAGAACGCATATCCTTTTACTTATATAAATGTCCTAACAAACATCTTTTGTTCATCGAATGATCATAAACTTTTTTTATAAAGGAATTATTTATATTTAAGGTATGGATTAACTATAAAATAATAGGCGAGCCATTGAAATAATATATGTGGACTAAACACGAGATGAAAATATATATTAGACTGTTCCTTTAAGTGTCTTGTCTTCTTAACATTATTTACAAAAAATAAACGACAAGTTATGTAGTATTTACTATAAGAAATCCCCCATCCACGTTTCCTCTTCCTCAACGAAAAAAGAGTGGGGTGGGGAAAGGGTGCATCATTGTGGGTACTGCTAGATATAGCGTTAGGTCCTTTTTGAGCCAAAAAGGATTTTGTAGACCTAAGTGTTTTTTAATTTTTGTTGTCCTTGCTTAAGTCAATGCATATTGCTCTTTAAAAGGTAAAGGTCATAAACCACACGACTGCCACATGGTGACATTTTCAAACACAGCTGCATAGCGGATGCAAGTGTTCTTACAAAGGGGAAAAGGCGCAAAAACACGGTCACACTTCCTGTCCACTAGACAAACAAGGTGTCATAAATCTGCCAATTAGCTTTATTAGTTGGGTGTCCGCTCATGTATTAAAATTGGGGATTGAGTTAGAGTAATACTTTATGAAGGTATGAAATGGACCCATGCGCATGAAGAAACATAATATGAATTTAGAAAAAGATATACTTTAAATTAATACATTTCCATCCTTAAATGGGTACACAAATTAAGTTCCTGGTAGGGCCTTCTTTAGACCACCAATTGGCATAGAACATTTAAGCCATGAATGGTCATGAAATAAGCCGTAGCCAGGCGTGTAGCCCTTCATTCAAATAGTTGCAAGTCAAATAAAGTCAAAAGTTTTATGCAGATTTTTAATCGCGGTTCCGATTAATCATATATACATAATAGCGCATTATGGGAACTATGCATTTAGACATGGGAATTTTGACACCAATGTCCAAATTTACACCATTCTTCATTATAAGATGTATAACAATTAAGATTAGAAGCATAAGAAACTTTGCTTGACAAAAAGGCAAGATAAAATAAACTACATATCCATACCTCTGTAACTAAAGAAATGATGATGCTGATGATAGTGATGCTGCTACTGCTGCTTCTGCCGATAATGATGACGGTGATACCGATGTTGTTTATGATTATGATGAAAATGGTAATAACGGTTACGGTGATGTTGATGCTAATGACAATTATGATGTAGATCGTGACGGCGGTGCTGCTGCTGCTGATGATGATTAGTGGCGATTATACAGGTAATATGGGATCATAATGATGATCATGTGAATTTAATGGCGGTAATGATGATTATTTCTTTGATATTTATCATGTAAATGGACGTGATATAAGTTCGTTTTTACGATTGTTTTTCATTTAACTGTCATCGATGATTGTATACGTGCACTATTTGGAAATCTATCGTTATTCAGACGTGGCACATTAGGATTATACCAGTCGTTGGCTCTGAGTGCCGGGGAGGATGTAATTGGTTCTTGATTGGGTTACACCTTGCAATTATGCATAGCATTGTTTGTTTGTTTTATGTATAGTTGTTTTATTTTGCTTGTGTTATATGAGATATTTACATTCTTTTGGTTAACGTTTAATTCTATAAAGTAGCTTTAATTTGTATCACGCAATGCATTCTTTGTAAATGACAAATACTTTAAACAGTATTCTCACAAAAAAGATAGGCGAAGTTAATCCGGGAACGGACCATGCAGCTATCAAGTAATTAGCGAAAATTCAAAGTCAGGCTGCGACATTGCGCGCGCATACGTGTAAAGTCAGCTGTGTACACACTATCTTCATATGAAAACGATAAAGACTAAGAATGTCGATCCAATGCGGATGTTAAGCTTTTCATTGGAATTAAAATATCAGTTTCGACAGAAAGGCAATTTTATAGTTAAATTGTGCATTTTATCGTGCGGAGTGATTTTTAGTGCAGTTTCTGTTTTGACGCTACACGATGACTTGGACAACTTGTGCGGTTTCGGAACTGTAATGTACGAGTTTGATTAATACGATTTTTTGATAATAATTAAGATTTTTTTTGTTATTTCTTTCTGCAGATAACACAAAGTAGCGCGTTTATGTTGATAAATTGAAACCAGTTATTGTGTTCGTTTAAATTTATTTCGTACAAAGAAACGGTTGGAATGTTACTATAAATAATCAGGAGACCTAGAAACGTTTGAAGCGGTAGTGAAAATAACTCTTCCGTTACTAGCATTCCGATTTTTGCGTTTCTACCGTTTCTAGCGTTCCAAGCGCTCCGGTTATAGCGTTTATACCGTTTACACCGTTTCAAGCGTTTGTAGCGCTCCGTTGCATTTCCATTTCCACTCCGTTCCGTTTCCGTTTCAACAGGAAACGAAAAACGTTTCGTTTCCATTTCCACTCCGTTCCGTTTGTCAATTTCATGATTTTCAGTACTGTAGATTGACTCTTCACAGATTTGATCTTACTATAACATTTGACTTGCATGTGAATACATTTGCCCTGTGCCTTTTCAGATTGTGATATAGTTTGCAATGCTGATAGGAGTTTAAATGGAATTGTGTAAAATATATCTATTCGGTACATAATAAAACCGTGAGAGTCTCCACCTTTAAATGATACAAGTTTGGATCGGCTTAATATTTTCCCATTGACTCATTTACATAATTAAGTTGTTTGTGCTACCCACTGTCTGGCACTTATTTAAGAGAATGTTAAGAACAATTAAAAGTTTATTAAAGTAATGTATAGCATAGTTATGATTTGTTGGCTACGCTAAGGTATTGTCACAATCATGATTCTCATCATCATCGTCATCATAATCATAATCATCATCATCATCATCGTCATTATCATCATTTTCATAATTATCTCCATTATTATTATAATTGTTGTCATTATTATTATTATACGTATTAGTAGTAGTAGTAGAAGCAGAAGTAGTAGTAGTAAAAGTAGTAGTAGTAGTTGTAGCAGTAGTAGTAGCAGCAGTAGTAGAAGTATTAGTAGCAGTAGCAGCAGAATTATTTGTTGTTGTTCTTGTAGTAGTAGTAGTAGTAGTAGTAGTAGTGGTTATATCACATGCTAGTAATGAAGTAATGACTGTCCTAACTTTTACAAGTTCATTGCCATTCTAGTTTATGTGGGTTCAAAAGGCTACAATTCTATAGGTTTAACAACTTTTGCCATGGACTTGTAAATGATAACATCTAAATGCACAATTATGATAAATAGGGCCAATCGTTGGGAGAGCCTATTCACACAGAAACAAAGTCAAATGTATGATATATAATGGATTATTTACCGTTTAATAGTGGGATATTTATTCACATGGAACGCAGAATCTTTTAATGATTGTACGAAAATAGACAAAAAAATCGATTTAAAGTGTATGTCATGTCTTTTGTCTGTACAATTTGGCAATCCAAAAATATGTTTTATACAATACGATATTAACCTGCCATCATGGATATATTTCTTCACAGGCATGTTCACATTATGTCGATATTTTGAGACATAGTTTTCTGTATCACAACATTTATTCTATATTGATCATGTTTATAATTTAGTTGGCTTATTAAAAGGATTTTTGGTAAACACACATAAACACACGTATTAACCCCCACAGGCTTAACTATATTATATTAAATCACGATTTATTTTCATGTTTACTTTTTATTTATTTATTTATTTATTAATTTATTTATTTATTATGTTTATGTATTTATTCATGTTTTTTTTTCTTCTTTTATTTTTAAGAAATATCTCATCGACGATCCCACGTCAATTTACAATCGGCGTGCATTTAATATGATTCTTACCAGGGTCACTTTTATAGCAAAAATGCACAGATTGATTATATGATTTTAAGACGCACCACATAAGAAGAACGGTGGGATTTTCTGTGGCCAGTTGTCTGTGCAATAAATTATTGTTTGTACCTACTGTATTTTAAAACGATTTGGTTTAAATATAACTTATACTTACAGAAGACAAAAAACTGGAAGCATGTGAGACTAGTATTGAAAGACTTTGTAAAAAAGGAGCTCGAGGCTTGTTGTGAAGGAAAATTACCAACCGACCAATAGTTGGACACATACACAAATTTAAACATGCAATGAAGCATGTAGTGATTTGTAAATGACAACTGCATACAAAACCGGCCAACATAGCTCAGGTGGCAGAGCGTCGGCTTGCGGATCAGGAGGTCGTGGGTTCAAACCCCGGCCGGGTCAAACCAAAGACTTAAAATTTGGTAGTTGTGGCTTCCCTCCTAACGCGCGGGTCTAAGTCGACAGCATTAATTGAAATTGTCTCCCTTGATAGATAATATTCGAGGTATTCCAAACAGGAGGTAGGTCCTTTTAGTTGAAATTATTGGACAGTATCTCCTGTTCTTTTGTAGACATTGCCATAACAAACAGTGAAATTTCTAACCTTTGCATTAATATAAGCTAAAGATGCATTTACATACTTATAGAGATTTGTTATTTAGAAAAGAAAATGGAAGTGTCTGTTGATGATGGGTAACTGCGTATCACAAGAAAGGCAAAATAGTTATTATACACTCCAAACACCACAAGCATGAACAACGAGTAAAACCAATTCAAGGACCTACTTGTATTTTGAGATTATTCAGGGGAGACTATTCATTTATGTCTCTCATTAGCCCATCCACTGTTGTCGTTGGAAACGACCATAACGCGTTGTGCAGTACTATTATCTAAAGTAATTGTATTTTCGTATGTATAATAAATGCGTAAGTGTAAAGAAACATCTCAAGCATAAACTTTGAATCAGGTATTCGACTAGGTATATGTTTAAAAATTTCAACCTACCTCAACACGTTTCAAGATAGCGGGCATATTTACCAGATGGACGCTATCCAATTGTTAGGAATCATTTCCAAAGCATATATGTCACTTCTGAAAAGATGCATACACATTTTTGACGAAAGAAACTACTTTCGCTCTAGTAAATGATATCAACTTTACGCCAAATTATTCTTCATTAAACCATATCGCTCCAGCTGACAATTAAAATAGCTGCTGTATGCATATACTGCCAGCTGAATTATGTATACGCTTCAACATAAAGGTAGCTGTTATTGTACCCGACCATTGTCAATGTACATAAATCAAGTACACCAGAACAATCATTTAGCGGCTGTGTAAAATAATTTGTTAAAAAAAAACTACTTGCAAATTTAAGAACACAAATTTCCAAGTAAATGCATAGTATTTAGACATTTTGGTTTATAGACAACGCAGTTTAAATTATGAATACGACTTCTTTCGAACTGACGTATTAATGAAAGCTCGTTTTAAGAAACAAACATGAAATGAACATAAAGTTTTGCGAAAATCAAATGTGTCATGTGACAGGTAACAATGCAAACTTGCTTGTAATCTCCTTATGTTATAGGTGGTTGGTAAGAAATGTGTCACATATCATTCACATATAAACTTTTGTATTATTGTTGAAATAATTGCAGTACTTTTTTATTATTTTACACGTACATATATGCATTCCTTTTTATTGTGTTAAGATGTATTAGCCCAATTGAAAATGAAGATGTTGCTTAAAATCGTGCTTGAATCACAACATTACATCTATCAAGTTAACAAAACAGATCCTTTACTTTGCAGTGCTTGCGTATCGATATACACATTGAAAAAATGTCAATTAATCGAAAGATGGGATTACCAATTGCCCGGTTTATTAACATATTTTGTAGTTTACCATTAAATATTTAATATAAAAAAAATATTAAAAAGGTAGGTAATGTTTTATTCTTTTCATTATTATTACACATATCAACAATTAATACCTTATTATCACTAGTGCAAACACGACGCGTGTTTTGTCACGGTATTTTATGGACATAGAGTCCCAGTTGAGGACGGCATCCATTCAAAAAACCTACAAAACACCAATAGAATCACAAATAACAGTGTTAAAATGTTTAACATTTCGGACCGAGACCAATTAGAATTATAATCCCGTTACTGATGCCTGAACAAACCTGCTAACAACCCCGGATCCTATAGACCAATATTGTTTACATCAACATTCACAAAACTAATGCAATAAATGATCAGACACCGATTGTTCTATTTTCTAGAATCCAATAACATCCTCTCGGAAAACCAACCAGATATACCAACTTATGCAATTTCCTTGAATCGGACATTATTATTGCACAAGAAAAATGTAAATGCGTCAAAGCAGCATTTCCGGATCTTTCGATTAAATGTGGTCAGAAGGAGCGATAGCCTCACTTACTTACTAATAAAATATCGAATTAATGGTAACATTTAAAATGCCTATCAGCATTTTGTTAAATAGGAAAACAAAGTAAGATGTGACAGCGAAACATCATCAACTCGTACAAATGGCTGCCCAAAACGTAGTGTCTTATCAATAATACTCTTAACTCTGTTCATTAACATGCTTAATGATGCAGTTATTAAACACAACAGGAACAATAAATACAAAGAATTAATTCAATCAATTAAAGTAAATCAGTTAAAGATTATAGCGCAGTCTGGGTAACAATTAAACATTATAACAGTCCAATTATGTCAACAAGTATTTAAAATACATACAAACATGCATACAAACATACTTACTTGCATTTGGTGATATATTTGGCTGCGGATTGGATTCTCATAGCATATGTCCGATGTCCTTTTTAAAGCATGTTTATATACACTTTACTATATCTCTTCATTCTGTCTAACGAGTTCGTCTGGCTTTCTTTAATTCGTTCTTACTGACGTCCACTGCAAACAGTCAAAAAAGCAACAACAGTTAATTATCTGAGTTAAACAAAAATCCCCTTTCGCAACCTTTGTCACAACGATAAATTCCTGAGGACTACACTTAATCAATATTTGGACTTACTTAGGAGAGCATACATAAAACTTTTATCCGCCATATTTGTTCCCTTTTTTTTTGTTAATAATACATTGCAAATTAAAGACAATCTCTTTCGATGGCCAATTTAAGTTTGATATATTTTATGGTGCGTTTTAATTTGAATTTAATCTGACAACACAACTTTCTAACTCATCTCAAAACATTTAAATTATTTTAAAGAAAAGCGCATCAGACACGTGTTTTATTTTTGTTTTTTGTTCATGTATATATTCTCATTCCTTTTTAAATTGCTGGAATGGCGTTGAACCTATGACCGTATTATGGGGACTTGGAATATCGTTATTTGATAAGTACACAATATATATATATATATATATATATATATATATATATATATAAATATACATCAACATTGGCGACGGGTACAATTTCATAAATTCAGTATACATATGCTTAAGGTATTACTTGTGCAGTTAGCATGTTCAATAGGTCTATAATTAGTTAATGTTTGAGTTAGTAATCAATACCATAACATACCTCTCTTCATTCTTCCTTTCTCTGTTCATAACATATTTATTCTCTATATATGTTCATGTTTTTTTCTAATTAAGCAATCACACGCGACTGATCACATTTGAATAAGTCACGTTTTCTAATTAAGGTTCCAAAAGTATATTATTGGGCAATATTTATCTGCACTGTGTGCATACCACTGTCATTTGCATTAAAATAAACATGTGCTGGCTATGTATTTGGTTTGCTTAACCTTGTTAAACTTTACGCTACAACACAAATGATGCGATTAAATTCTGACTATAACTCAGTCATTGACAGTCGAAATTCTTTAAACCCAGACTTTCTGGCAGATGAAATATACTACAATAAGCAAACACATTAGCATTGTGTTTCATAGGTGTCTTAACAACATATTAAAGGGATGCCAGCCTATTAGTTTCGAATAAGTAAACGCTTCTCGTAAACACATGCTATTTTAATAGACGTGCATGAAATAATTGAACAACATTTTCTAACATCTTAACAAAAAGTCTTCCACTTAAAGTTCAAAAGCAATATAATATCCCAAATTTAGAGGACATTAGGTCATCTTTAATATCATGTAGTTGAAGTATGTGCTTTGGGATCGAAAATTGTTTCTTATTAAACAATAAAATTACAATTTAACAGTTCAATGTGACATTTTCAGGTATTATATATTTCTGGTCATTAATCAGTTTAATACATGACTATCATGTCAGACGAATATCTAGTCCCTTATATTAGCTTGCACTTTCTATACGAATGTATTGTTATTGCTTACATCAATAATCTTAGGTTATAAAAAAGCTTGACAGTGTAGGCACTGCCAAGCTGTACAGGAAATCACTATCTCAACATATGTGTGCCATATATAAACCAAAAACTACATTTTATATTCAGTAATGCCATGGGATATCATAAATCTGTAGGAAGTGAAGTTCAGGCTTCCATTACCGATTTTTTTCTGATTAGAACTGCATTGTTAACTTCATGGGGAAAAACAAATATTGGTAATATGACGAAGAACAAACTTGGAACATTCCAAGTAGGGATAATTAAGAAGCCTTATCCAAGAGCATGGTTTAGTCTTCGTGTAGCATGAATTGCAAAGATAATAGAAATGCACATTCATCCCAACCAACACTTGGATACATAATCGGCACTGCAATTATTGAAATGTCGTATGTAGAATACGCTTCTTTGATGTAATGGATAACACAATGATCTTTTAAGCGGATCATCTAAGCAAAGTTACCGTTGTAACCATGTGCTGAGCAAGTATAAAACCCCCTTTAACGTTGCATTACGCCCGGTCATTTCAAGTGGTATGACGACCGCTGTAGATTGAACTAAGACAGTTTATTCATTGATAATTCAGGTAGCCTGCGTCCAGATAATTAACTGTTACATAATGAATGCGACCCG
Organism: Sinonovacula constricta; assembly: GCA_007844125.1. Lineage (NCBI taxonomy): Eukaryota > Metazoa > Mollusca > Bivalvia > Cardiida > Solecurtidae > Sinonovacula > Sinonovacula constricta. The sequence goes on from CM017564.1 coordinate 5,578,386, forward strand.
CACGTTATTATCAGTTAACTGGTATAATAGGCTTTTTTGAAAATTTAGATGAAAATTACCAAACCTTGTCCTTATCGTCCATTCAGGATAGATGGTGTTAACCGCGGAAGTCAAATATGAGAACGTACACGAGGTTTAAAGTCGAATAACTTACATTAGAGCGGTTTAGTATCTACATCGACAAGAAGATGTGGGCCCCCAATAGACGAGTAAGAGAATTCTTCTTTTCTGAAACCTCACAGTAAACCTCAGCAAGAAGGCTTCTTGCAAAGACCAAGTCGGACAAAATGCTATCGGCATTTCTTGTAAGCAAACAACTTAGTATTTCCTGAGTGCTTCAGTTACTTTCATTGAGTTGTTACACACACACAAGTTTATTGTTTAGCAGTAAATTAAAATTCAAAATTTGTATCAAACTTTCGGACTCAAATTACGGAGTTTGCCTTTAAACAAATAAAGTTTGTATTGCCATTCCTTTATTATATCCCTAATGTATACGTTTATAAAGTATACAGTTGTCTCGGATGTCTTTTACTTAACATGTGCTCAAAATGTACTGCCTTCAAAAATGGGAATACAAAATATGACACAGCACATCATTAGTCAGGTTGTACTAAAAGTACATCGGTGGCATTTTCTGTTGATCGTCTTTACAAGTGTTCCATATTCAAGCCTGATTCATAATGATCAGCAGTGGACAGAATCATTACTCGATTGTAAAATTGCCTAAATAGAATTATTTAAAATGTGTATACATAATTATGTCATAAACATACAGTTTATATGCTAGTGCATGTGCGTGTTCACTTCCAGTAACTTAACCAATAAGACAAATACAAAAGTAAATTTAGTACATTAGTAAGTCAACTTACCCTGTTTTTGACACCAACCTTTTATCATCGCTGACAGCCAATCTTTGAGCGGAATGCGCTAGAGATTTGATAGTAGTTACAGCTGTAATCTATTTTGCGAATGCGGTGGACTTATTTTTAGTACTTGGCTATCTGTAGGATTACTATTTTTGGAAGAAACATGCATAAACAACATTTTTGATGTCACGTACACGCACCGTGAAGGACGGTGAATGTCGTTGTATGAATGTCCCGATGGTTTTTATCGTGTATGTCGCGTCGAGTCTTGAAAGTCTTGAATGAAATAATCATGTACAGTATGAAAGAATCTAGTTTGACTAGGCGAAATATAATGACTTCCATACTCTTATTTTTAAGTGCAATATCACCAATGTTTAAGCCATTTCTGCCTTGAATTTATGCAAATTTATGCTCGTGAATAATTAAAACCCTTATTTGTTATCGTTCATCGTGCTCTTTAACACTATAGCAGGCATATTAAATATGTATTCGGTTATTACTATTTTTTTTATTTATTCCCTTTGCATACCTTTACATAGGATCACAAACATTTAACGAACAATTTGCCTGCGTGTAAAAAAGATCAAGCAGTTATTCTACTGTATTGTGTGCTACGACTTCATATCCTTATACTCTAAGTAATCTTAATTTACTGAACTAGATTAGGGGTAAATGCTTTTAACTGAGTTGTTTAGTGAATTAATAATTCATCTTGTTAATAAATGCGGTGCATAATTTTTTTTGACATAAGCTTTAAGAATGTGATATTGTAAGAACTGGTAAACTTTTTTAATCATTTTTTATCAGTTTCTATCATTTTCAAGTTCACTTTATTCTGACAGTTGGTTATAGTATTGTTCTCTTTTATTACATTTATTTTTTTTTTATTTTGCAGCGTAGTGAACAATATAGTTAAAGCATTTAAAGAAACACTTTTAGACTGCTCAGTACTATTTACAGTAAGATGATTTGGCAAATTTATATGCTTTCTAATACAACATGACAGAATTTCCTTTGTAAATGTCTCTTCTACGTGTAAGCAAGTTCGTAATTGGTTGAATCTGTATTATTTGCTATTCAATGCGGTGTATTATATTTAATACATTGATATGCTCAACGCTTCAAAATATTTGTGGACAACGCCTTTGCATGGTCTATGGAATCGTTAACTGATATTACTATGCAGTTAGGCAAACCCTATCTATTAATGTAACAAATATGTTGTTTTATTTTGGAACTATGTTGTTACATGTATCCCATTATATATTCTTATCCATTGATGAAGTAAATGAGTACTTCTATTAAGCTAAAACTGGAAAATATGCTGTATTGGTTGAACAATTTAGTTGATGCTAATACCTAAATATATGTATCAGTAAACTTTGCTTTTTTTATTTTTACATTTTCTTACTTATTTAAAAAGTATGTAACATGCCTACATCATCTCACATTTAGTAACAATGTGTGCTGTCTAGGCCTGTTTTCTGCTTGAAGAATGCAGGGATTTATTCTATTAGAAACCAGTAGCTGAATGTCAAATTGTAATGATAAAACGTGTTTGTATTTGAAGTGTTCAAATCAGTTATGGCATCTTTGCTATCTTACCCATCTTATAACATAATATTACTTAATGAACAATATAAAATGTATACATTATGTATTTTGAATATATCCACATATGCAATCCAATCAAGATAATGTGACAATCGTAATTTTCAGTCTTATTGACATTTATTTCACAAGCAAAATGGGATGATGAATAAAAAAAGGTGATTGGACAACTATATTTCTACCAAACGATTGCACTATTGGCTGCATAAAGTAAACTTGTTTTAGTTTATTGAAAAAATGAACAATCGGATTATAACCAGGGGTGCTCAGGCTGCTTTGTGTGCTCACTTATAGCTTAATACTTAATACTGACTTCCTGTCCTAAAACGGGCTCAAAAGCACAGCCGTTACATGAATAGACAGAACCCTTGTTCAGGACATTTAAAAACACGTCATTTATGCGAAGTATAAAAGGGCTTTATGTTCTGAAAATATATGTGGTTGCCACTGTGATATGCGTGGACTAGCCTTATTTGATAAGTATATTTATAATAACATTTGAATAGTTACCCGCCCATACTTTAATTTTCAGAGCATTAATTTAACAAGAATAAATAAATAATAGTATATTCAATACAAATAATAATTATATGCATCATGAATTTAAGCGTTAAACTTTACTTGTTAATGATTGCCAATATGCCTTACAATAATCACGTGAACAAAGTCATTAGGCATATATATATGTTTAATTAATTTTTAAATTCGTTAAAAGGATATATACTCTGAATTATCAGTCAGCGTTTTGTTTTATTTACCCAGCAAGGAAATTTAAATTTAGTACATGTACTTGTCCAAATCTACCTCTCACCTTCGAGTTATATCTGTTGCCCCCAATGTACCCTATTTCTTGATAATACATGTTTTAATTTAAGCTTAAATGAAGCAAATACAATTTTCTTTAATAAAAAAGCTAAAAAAGAAACAACATATGTCTTCTTTGGCTGCGCCCATATATAATTATGGTAGGTTAATAGTGTCATAGTATCACTCAAAATATAAAAAAAAAATAGATATAAAAATATATTTTAATGGTAACATTTTAAAATATATATATATATATATATATACCAATTTAAAAATGTAAACGTTCTAACGCTTAATTTGATTCATGAATATTTTACGGCTAACTGGCATACTTATGAATTTGAAATCTTGGCTTAGTGTTAGTCCTAAAACTGATTTTACAAGTACGCTATAAGGAATAACGTACAACACACATGTTTACAACCAATATTCAGACACTAAACTCAGTGATGAAAAATCCACTGACATTGAAAAATGTCGTAACATATCGAAAAATATAATCATACAAAACCTGAATCAACTTTTAAAATTGGTCCGTTTGTTTGAATATGGCTTTGAAATGAAATGAATTATAATACTTTTTTTTTTTTTTTTAATGAGTGTGGGTCTTAGATTCTCGTAAATAAATATGAATATTCATGTTGGCTAATTTGCAGAATACATTTTTTTAAAATCATAGTTTAGATAGCCTCTAGTTAAGAAACAACATAACATGTATTATTCAATGTTACGCTTAGGTATGGCTATGGTTAGTTATAGGAGGACTTCTAGCCAAATTATTCACTTAGAATTAATAAACAAAATTAGGACGAACACAAAATTAAAAACAATAATAGAAAATCGTATAATTAACTAAATCATAGGAAACTTAGATAAGCATGTGTTAGCCAGGTAATGGTAATATATCACTGTATTAATTGTTGAGTTTGTTTGAATACTGCACATGCCAATAATGACAATTTAATAACTTTTAACTGATGACCTTCTTTTACAGTTCTTTGGAAAATCACACACAATTTTCTTAACTTACCTTTCTATCAAAATGTAATGAAACTCCACGGAAACATTAGTTTCCTTGGAGATTCTGTTGCTAGACACACAAGCGAACATGTCTAGGGGTTTGCGCGGTAACCATACATAGCTGCCGGACTAACTGACGTAATGATTGAGTGTTTGGGTACCTAACCGAATCGTTACCCCGTTTTACAATTTTAAAATACAAATAATGAAATAACAACCATAGGTAGCTAACTAACTTATTTGAATATGGAAAATAAACATCTAGATCATTCAGGTATCATAAAAACATAAGCATTGCTCCCTTTATCAAAGCTTTGTTAATACATGAAATAATATCAATATACAACAAAATTGCTTCCCATAACGTCATTACATTTTTAATATCGGCATCATCACATTAAAAGTTTAAAATAAAATAAAACGTCATTACCATGTATGCATGTTTATTGTGTCAACTACCGTTTTGCACGTTGAACTGTTGTGCGTTAGAAATATTTCAAAATGGTAATTAAATTGTCTTTACCTGCTGGTCTTGGTCAGCTTTCTCACCTAAATGAAAAACAAAACAACTTCAGAGCGATCTAGCAACACAGTGGATTATTCTATTCATCAACGTATATTTGAACCATCATAAATGATATAAGGTCTATAATCACAGATCGGCATAAATAATAATACGAGTGTTAATCAAACTAGCGTGTTCATTGCGTATAGAAATGTTGTACATACAATGGACATACGATTGATCAATGATAACAGACTAGGAATTATGGTTTTGATGTAGGTAGTGTTATATTTCTTTCAACAATATAAGGAATAATGGCCAAATTAAACTTTGGTATCTAACACATACTAATTTTATTAGCGTTTTGCTCATATTTAATATTATCTTATGTCCGCACGTAATTTAAAATGTAAATCTTCCTTATACATCACAATTTAGTATGCATTAAATAAAATGTTTACATGCTAAATAATGCTAACAAATTTATAGTAGCAATAGTACTCGTGGTATAACACAACAATTACAGCAACTATATAAATAATATAAATGATATAATAATAGAAATATACAATAATCACCATCATCATCATCATCATCATAATCATCATCATTATCATCATCATCATCATCATCATCATGTTTTAATTAAAGTTATATTCGATATTAAATAGCCTCATGAAAAGGCCGTTTACGCTAGGTGTCTTTTTTTATTAAAATAGACGTCTCAGTTAGGAATGCATACCATATAAATAACATTTAACCAGTGTCTCGTGTCTTCCGAAACAGTTTATACTAATGCTTAATTTACTTATATTTAATATTTGAACAATCAGCATTTGCATTCAACTGTTTTAATTTATTATTCAATTATCTGTCTAGAATAAATCATCGATAAATAATGCATTTACCGTAGACATCGCAAACTTATTTGATTCAGTCTATTGTACCCTACCTATTGTTGGTGGTGAGTCACGGACAATCCGATTCACATTCAAGTCCTTTTATTGCGGAGCGGTACGCTGAAGTTAAAATATACTTCCCAGTGTTTAAACAAAGACGCCGTGCTGCTTTATTAAAACAAAGCGTTTAGTTTAGGCGCAATATTATTATCTGGCATAAAGAAATATATTTTCAAATATTAAATTGGTTTAGTGGTTTATATCATACGAATCATAGGTAAATGAAACATGCTAAAATGTTAAGTGTATTTTTCATTTTAAATATAGCTAACATGTCTAACATTAATACCTAATCTTAACTGTGTAATCATATTAAAATGATATAACGCAGAGTTCTACCTTTTCTGGTTCCATCCCTTGAAAATGATGGGTCGTTTCCTATAAATATTATAAGAACGTCTTTTCTCTATTAAATGGTGACACAGATTATATATGTCCATACTGGAGCGGAAATGTTGAAATGATGTTTCATCTACTTAAGTTCGGAAAACGTACACTGCACACACACACACACACACACACATACACACACACACACACACGCACGCACGCATGCACACACGCACACACACACACACACACGAAAACAATCCTGGATCCATGCCTATGCTTGATTTCTGCTTTGTGTGTGTGTGTCTTCCGCCTGTGGTAAGTTAGTTAAATGTGTTTATATAAAAGTATATAGATCCGGAATGATTTACCCTTGCAAAGGACAACACGTGCACAAGTCCATCTTTGAGCACTTGAACTTGGCTATCTTAACTCTGGAAATACCTGTCTACGTGCGCAGGAAGACCAACGTATTTGATTCTTTATCTAAGCGAGGTGTCCCGATATATATGGACCTCAATGCAACACAGAAGTAAGTCTGTGATAACAGATGAATGGAAACATTTAATAAGAAAAACAGAAGATGCACGCAATGGAATTCGATGCACACCTCTGAACAGAACGATGGCCAGGAAGATCTGGAACTGTAATCCTGGTGCCTTTCTAACGATAACCTGTGAGAAAAGTTTACTTTTTAAATCGCTGTTTTGGCTTTCTAATATGGCAACATCCATGAACGCTTGTAAATATGTAAAGAAAGCAATTGTGTTTAACTCTTTGAAAAGGGCAAACAAAAACAACACTGTTTTGATTATACATGACACAGAACACCACATATCGTCTTAAAATAGATAAGACAATGATAAACACTTATATTAAATATTTCACGACTTACGTTGTATTGCCAATAAATACTATACTAATAATGTGGGATGCTTTACTAAATCGTCTTAACTTAAGTAAGGCCGTACCTGTGGAAAGTGACCATTCTAAAATACCTAAAGGAAGCTGTTTATCATCTTGGCATGTACTTGAAAATGAAAACATTGTCGGATATCACCTTTACATGGAGCCTAAGTAATGATGGTTAGGGATTTGGACACACCAAGTTTTTACACAACTGAAAATGCACACCGTGTTAGTATTCTAAGAACAAAGTAGGCAGAGCCTTTCAATTTGGAAAGGATCTAATTTGATTGTTTGTAATAAAATTGCATGTCGTGGGTGGGTGAAACTATTCATAGATACTGGCAGCTGGTCATTTCTTATACTATCGTGCTCGGTAATAGAATATACAGAATCATGGAGTGTGAAGCCAAATTTACCACAGGCGTACATTTGATAATGTGTTTTCGTGGTTATGTGCTTTATATATGTCTTAGAGAAATAATATCATTTTTCTGGTATCTGATTATTTACACTGAATAGTAAGTGTACGAGTTGTAGCTTCCTTGTACATACAACATCAAAATGCCGTATCTTAATGTATGCTGAAATAATGAAATAATGAAACGAACATAAAAAACTCCGAAGTTCGCTGCATTTTTATTTTTAACAATAATGTAAGAAAAAACAGACACGAACGTAAAAATGGCACATGATCATTGTGTCCCGATTTATATAAGTTCTCCTTGAAAGAATTCTTATCTGTGCCGACAATTTGATAGCACGCGCCTTCTTAACCCCGAGACACATCCCATGCTCTCCTTTAAAAAGAGCCAGCAACATTGCGGGTAGCATTTAGATTACTTTTACTTCCACGTCGACGAAATTGGTATCGAAAACATGTGTTTTCTATTAATGTATTATGTCTAATCTTGAAACGCAACTCTTATTATGTTTTGTTGTATCATAACACATGTTCCGTTATCCTCTGGTCCCTATGTACGCACTCACGGCTTATGGAAATGCCATTTGACAAAAAGTAAAAAATAACAAAAGTAAATAAAACAGATAAAAAGAAGTAACAGTATACGTAAACGCGTCAAAATAACAATGACAGGCACTATTACTGGGCCTTTGGAACGGTCAGTCGGAAAATATGATGAGAAACAAACAGCGGTGTAACTAGCAACAATAAACTAACTGTGTGTTAGGGATAGTTAGTTTAGGTCATATAAGTCTCGTTATTTAGAGATATAATCAACTCAAAACCTTGACACTCACTAAATTGTTATTGCTTGAGTCAGTTTAGTCAATTTCATTAACTGAGTTAATGGATATCCCCGCATGATGTTAAGAGTTAATATAAAATACCACTAGCCATGTATTGAAACTTATTCTCAGGTAGAATTATACATCATCGTTGTATTGCTGCCGGGTAAAACAGTCATGAAAGCGAAAACAAAAATAAATTCTATCTATAATTGCCATCCAACAGGGACATTATGCACACAATAATTAAAACAAGACGCGCACATTAAATTACCGCATACAAACTGGCACAAACATAACTACTCGTTTATGGATTACAGATGTTACCCAATGATCTGCTTGCCCATTGTCCGCACACAAACCAGAATGTCAATAAATAATTGTAATAACGAGTTATCCTTCCGATAAACAAACAAACAAACAAACACACAAACAAGCACAACTATATAATACGTTGAATATGTGATCATGGTTTATTTGTAATAAATAAAATTATGCCAACTTATACCAGTAAACAGATTTTGAAGAAGCAGAGGCGCTTTTCTGTCAGTATGAAAAAAACTTTCAGCACAGGGTTGTGTTTGTACCTGCACGGATAAAATCAAGTGAGTACCTGATGTTTCCTAATCAGAATTATCGGCCTCTTGTTATGGGCTGTTTTGTACATGTGCTCCTCTTTTTACGATACCTCTGTATTGTTACTTGAGTGTTTTGACTGCATTGACCCTGACCGTCATTCTGATAAGCCAAACAATAAATCACTTAAGGTGTCTGTTTTTAGATAGTTTGGATTAAATCAGCTCACACTTGATTTGTTTCGATGATTGATGTCTTCTTCGATAACGCTATTGTTTTAAATGTAAAATAAACCAAAATAACATGGTAATATTATTTTGTAATGCATACACATTATAAAGAGTCCGCAATGCAGTCTACTATGTATTTAGATTTAAAACTCAGCAATATATAAGAGTTTTAACCTAAAGTAGTCATCGTTGTATTGCTAAATTATACACAATGCATAGAACACTAGGCGTTGGCAAACACGTTGTAAAATACGGCCTCTTCCTTTCTTTCAGTTTAACCGAACATACTGTACAATCCGTAATGGTAAAAAGACATTCATATAATTATAGAAACTATATCATTCATACATTACAAGCATGTAAAAGATCGCCACAACCACAAAGTTGCTTAAACTACCCGGGTAATTAACATACAGTCGAAATTCAACTTATCGTGGGTAGAACAACCGGCGCACCGAATGATAGCTGAAAAACCTCCCGACATTAAAACGTCACTTACGCGGCCAGGACTCGAACCCACGCGGTGGTGGCTAAGGCGTTACAAGATACAAGCGCCAACAGTGTGCTTAATCCTTATATAGACACGAACACACCCTAAGGAGTAAGCACACTGTTGGCGCTCGTGGCCGAGCGGTTTGAGTTGCTTACTTGTAACTCCTTAGCCCCTAACCGCGTGGGTTGTTCTATCCAGACGTAAGTCTGAGGTCTTCCGACACAAATAATTAACTAGACGTCGATAAAAGGATCAGCGCAAAGTAACAAACAAACACATAAACATGTTAACAAAATTGATGGAAATTGATCATTTGAAATTGTATAATTATGAGACTATAACAAATACAGGTTGCATGTATGTTCTGGTTGGATGTAAAGTAATTGTTAAGTATTGTTTATCCTGCATAAAACATTACGCATGTGCCTTTTTTATCCAAATGCCTTTGAAATGTATAGTAAGTAAAGTGTGTTCACTCTTACCTGCATGTGTCATCCTACTTTTGTTCTTATACTGTATATAATCAATATCCATGGTAGACTTTTCGAAATGTGTAATGTCTTTGTAAAAATGAAACACCTTTTTTCAGCAACATTCAATATTGTCAGCAACTTCAATTTTGATGTTCATGGCTATATGTAATCCAGCGATTGTTATAAGATTCGTTATAAAGTGAGGACGAATGTGGTGTTTTGAAAATTAAATTACCCGTCTTGTCCTATTTATAGAACCGCTCGCTTTTGGTCATGTAACTAGTATTTTTTCTCAGTCCTCTTTGAGTTTCCATTAGGAGTGATCTTACATTTTAAGTTTAAACACTTTGGTTATTATTAAATATAGTTTAAGGGTGCTCAGCCATTGTAAGAGGTAAGTGGTGTTCGGTCTGTCAACATGTATTGTTGTTGTTGTGGCAAATGAGTTACGCTTCTTTTAAGTTATTATCTTTGTTAATTCAAATGGTTGAATTAAAATGGCTGCCTGTATTGTATTCTATGATATGACTGTAATGGACTTTAGATCTATCACCGTTGCTATTTGGAATGCTACCACATCCTTTTACGTACAGCATGTAATCCAGCAATGCACCGAAGTGTGAGACTGTAAAGAGCTGTCATGTGTGGCTAAATAGAGATGGTCTACATCTGGTATGTTATTGAAATGCATATATGTACATGTTTAATTTCTGTGTAACTATTATTTTTATAAATGAAAAATGTGTTTATATGTTTAAATTATTGCACTGTTATCTTGGCCAATGATCTCAATATATAATCATTTTGATTTTCTATATGGTTTGTCTGTAGAGAGATATCCATTAAAATACGATTCTATAATATATGTCATTGTATTGTGTACATGTATGTGAGTGTATTAATGATGCTAGTCATGCAATGCATTTTTATTGCTTACTGGTTATTTGCAGAATAAGATTGAGACCAGGATCTAGAACAAGGTCTAGAAACAGTTCAAGTAGCGGAGGGCTATTTATAGTTGTTTTTAAATAAACCAAACATGTGTAATTCGACACCAACGTATACCCTTTTTATCGAACCCCATCCTAGACTTTAAATATTTATTAAAAAGCCAGGATATATCCTGAAATGCTACTGACGTTTAGTATAAAAGCCCGGTTTTATCAACGTTTAATACCAAACACTTCTGAAATTACAGACTTTGTTTGTTTGAATTTAAAAGTAGTAAGTGTTACCCAAATCGACGTCATGTTTAGGGCACCTTTTGCAACTTAATAATATTAGTATTGTGCTAGTGGGCCAAGCCTAAGTTGTGACGAGATTCTATGAAGCGCTGTGGGAAAGAAAGGTGTTTTACAATGCTTGACCTCTCCAATAGAGCGAACCATGACATGGCCAACAACCATTATCAGTAACATGTCAAATCTTCAATCCCGCTACTGGAAATTTAATGCAAATAAAAGGTTGAAGGTTCAAATGGAATTACAATGTCAACGTGAATCTCCAAATAGGTGCGTATGGGAATGCAATTCATGCAAACATTCCCTTTAAAATTATAATACATAGGCTACTATCGGCAGCTAAATTTAACACTCTGCTTAAACAGTTCATATTCTAAGTATATTGAAGAAAACAGCGACAACGTATTAAATAAAATGTCTGTACTTAGGTGAGTATCTATGAAGAGATTTGCAACATTGTAAATGGACCCTTAAAACTGTAGTTTGTTGTATCTATCGAAATGAGCATGTATCGAGCACCTCATGAGACGAATGGGAAATGTATTTTGTATTTTAAAATGAATGTAAAATAACACAGCCACGAACGTATACAATGAGCGAACTATCATTGTATTGCCTTTCACTGAACGTTAAAATGTGTTATGTAAAGGGATGATTGTATGGGTTTAAATGCTTTATACGGACGGTTAGATTGGTCAACACTTTGAGATAAGGCACATACTTAGTCCCGTGTAACCTACCATGTTGTCACGTGGCTACCGAAATGCTGATAAAATTCCGTCTAACTTGTTCTATAATGTCAACACGGGGTAAACATCCCCCTACCTATATTTCGTGTATGAAAATGTCATGACATGTAACAGGAAGACATAACAGTACTTTTTACTGATTTTGAATTAAGAAGACTTTGCATTAAGTGTTTTAGCATAATGATGTAATTTATGTTCCCAACATTATTAGTCTTAACACTGAACGTTAGACCCATGTCTTGAATTGCAACTGTTTCCTAAAAATATCGACAGGTATAAATATCATCAGATTTTTATAAATATCATTGAGGTAAATTATTTCGACTTAGCCCAGGTAGGCTGAAACTTGTATGAGAATCAAGAAGACAATATAACAAGGCGTTGGAAATTAGAATTTCCTACGAATCTTAGCAAAAACACATACTGTAATGAAACATTCCAAAATAATGTTGAGCTATTCCAGAGCACATACAACATATTGTGTAGACAAGTACATACAATGGTATTGTACATTGAGTAAATTCTATATATCTAATATATGTTTTGCAGGTGTAATTGGTACAAATAGAGTCATATCAAGGTTTCCACGACGATCGTATATGCGTAAATGTGATATACTAGTAGTAAATATACTTATTGTATAAGTAGTATCCAGTGAAGCACTCGATCTAAAACGTGTTATCCCTCTGGACGCCCTTTATGCGCGGCATTGGTCATTCATACCTATGCAATTCATGTATGTCTGCATGACACAATATGTTCACCTTAATGTCAACATCACGTTAACAGTTATTAGAATATGGTATGTTTAGCATGGCTGTACACACTTAAAGCGACTAGTCTTTCCATACATGAACTTTTCTTTACACAGGCAGGAAGACTGTCCTCGAGAAGTAAAGGACATGCATGACCATTCTTCCTTGCTAGTGAAAAACAGCTTTCTTTTCGACTCTGGATGCTGTCACACAGTTCGAAAATTACTCACATCAAATGGGTATATATTTACGGCTGACACAAACAAATACTTCAATTATCTGATCATGTCACACATTCAACTTATTGGCGCCATTGTTCCGATTACAATATATAATAGTATTAGTGTTTTTTTACTGTAGTAAATCAATACTGTGCAGTATAAATCTCTGATTGGTCACTTCCTGATCGATGGTCGTGGACGCTGTCATGACAATTGATGACGAAGATACGGCTTATAGCCAGAACGAGTGTCAGTATTATATACGTGTTTTGAATTACAATAATACAGTATACATGTATTACTTCAAACTCGAATCAACGATCTAAGACTATTACAGCATATGTTAACATTTGAAAAAGACCAGAAAAAAGCTTAAACGTCCAAGGCATGGGCAGACTTAGCAATACCACTGATAACAACATCAACATCAACTTACCGGTTATTTGGAACGAAAATATAATATACCTCCGGGATGCATTTATGCTTTTGTGTTGACATGTAATGATGATACGCATCAGAGTAACATGAACATTAAACAGTATTGTCACTAGAAAAATGCATACTATGTAGTGTTATATTGGAATTAAATATGTCTTAAACGATATATTGTCTTAACACAAACCCGTGAATTGTCTTGAATATGTTACAACAAATACACACAATATGATTATGTGTACACGACTGAACATGACAAGCTTCATAAACAGAATACAATTATAATCCTGCCGGATTAATACTACCTTAGGCATGCATATCTGTTCTGCACGCACTTATTCGTCCTATGCATGAATAGCTGCGAGTAGTACGTGAGTAGTCAAGGTCATTCAGAGTCAATCCTGTGTGATTCCGAAATCCAGTTTCCTCTGAGCGCCGGCGACACCGGCCCTTAACGGTGGCCTAGATGTTTCAGTTTTACTTTTTACTAAAATGACCTAGTATAAACCTCGGATGCATTGTATTTCTAACCACTACAGCTAAAATAGGAACACCAACACATGTCGTTCTTTGATATAGTTATTAATCAAGTTGCGTCACGTACATCAAGCTGGGGAAGAGTTTTAGACACTCTATTGGTGTACATGCAATATATTGTTGACGGGACTTTTAACTGAAAACTTGAAGCATACCTAATGTGCATGTGAAATGTGCTTGAAGTGTTATAACCAGTGTATGTAAGCCTTACTTATAAAGTTTAGCACAATTTTAGCTTGTGTATGCAAACATATATATTACACGTGGCTTGTCAAATCTAGTCAAAAAATGCATCCACATATTTAAACTGTGTTTACATTAAAACTAGATTTTGGCCGTCATATGACCTGGACAAAAACTCATTCGTTCTAACCGGTTAAAGCCGGGGGCATTCAAAAATGACCAACCCTAGCATAGCACAAATAATCGGTTTTAATTGTCACAGCCTCAACACATTGCACACTGTATTGCGTTTTACTTTCATAACATCTAGTAATATCAGTATGATTCGTAGTTTTATCGTTCCAAGATGAAGAGCAGTAAGTGTAGCTTATCTGTAACGCTACAACACTTTACTGGTGCAGGCAAAAGGTGTGTGTGTTTTACATAGGAAAATGAACTTAGCTCATCCTTTATTTGATTAATTTGACATCGTCGCAAATAAGGAGATATGAGTTTTGGTTAGATGGTACACAAACAAAAACTAAAAAAAAAAAAAAAAAAAACACACACACACACACACAAACAAACAAAAACACTGTGTACGAAAACAGCTTGAAATAATTTTACCTACGCGCGCAGTTTTTTTTTTCTAAAACTAGGTTATATTTTTTTGGCAGTGGCAAGTAAGTGGGAGTTTCGTTCTCTACCGTTGTGTGATTCTCAAAGCTAATTAAATAGTATGTGTCATCACAGGAAGAGAATGAGTATCATCAAATGCTGGCTGCTTATATCCGGTAAATCATTTATAAGCTGTTACTTTAGTATGAGTTGCATTGTTGCTTGCATGGAAACCTTTATATTATGCAAATTAATAACAAACACACACACAAACACACACACACACACACACACTAATTAAAATATATATGATCTCTCTTATTCAACTAAAAACTATATTTGTATCCACTTCTGTTCCATCAGTCAAATAGATTACAATTAAAAGAAACGATCAAGCGCTATATAGCTTAATGTTCCAGATCTTACCAAAACACTTCACAAGCCATTTCAAAAATCTATTCATATCTGAGCCAAACCGAACAGTTTTGTTTGTTTAAACGGAGACAGCCACTTGACAATTTTTGAGAGTTTGGTTTCATGATAGCCGGCTTATCCGCTCTGAAATTGTTTACAATTAAGAAATCGTAATCTGCTTATTCATAGATATGGGATGAATAAAAAGACACAGTGATGTTCTTCACCAGATGTAGGGTCAATACACTCTTATATTGGAAACAGTATCAAGGTCGTCCTAGGTAGAGAACTCTTTATTTCAGAAATACATCGGATCGACCACGTATGATCATTTTAGCGATGTCCAGCTTAATGTTTGAGAAATACGCCAGAAAAAAAAAGATGTTTGAGTAAAACCAACGGCGCACCACAAGTTAGCTTGAGTATCTTCCCACATTAAGTCCTTCGTCCAGACCGGGACTCGAATCCACGCGAAAGTGGCTATAACATACGCCTTGGGTGTTCTTGTCGTTTTACTGTCCAACTTATAAACCGCTTTTCTGTTTGTCTGTCTCACTACGCTCCTTTAAACACGTTCGCATTTTCGCCGGATTTATATTTTTAAGCCGTCTGCCCCGAGACTAATCAGATAGGTAATTATCAGATTATTTTTAGATAATAACACATGGTTATCGCGTGTACACTGAAACGGTCGGGTAGCAAATGTCAAGGCTAGTTTCAAGTCAGAACGCTGATATGAAGCGATGTTTGAGGATACAGAAAGATTATGCGGCTTTGTCAGGTAGAAAAAAAAACTGTTGTTATGAGCAGATATATGCCCACAGAAGTCAAGTTCACTAAAAACAAATGTTGTTATTGTCATGGAGATATTTGAGTTATTAAAATGACAATAGCATTAGATTTATGTATATAACCCTATTGCAATAGGCGAAAATTACATCATGAAAATAAAATAAAGTAAAGTAAAAACTGTCATTTCACACACAAATTGGTTGACAACCTGCAATAGTTAATTGTTTTATAAACTTTAGTGTATGTGGTTAATTACACAAGTAAATTTTCTGACTATTTGTGTTCAAGTTAGCAAGTAACATTCGGATTTGAGACTACCTGTTGATATTGGCGTCAAAATATTATCCCCAAGAAAGGTTGTTTAAGATTGATTTAATTGTGTGATTATAAATCACACACGGGCAAATGGTCAAGCATATACAAACGAGTTTTGTGTAAATATGTTCTTTCAATCAATACTTTACAGTTACTTTCTGCATGAGCTGCTGTAATAATTTTATTTTGTCTGCATATGCTGGTTCTTGCGCGACACGTCGTCTTCATATATTTGGCATTTCTGCCAGGTTATTTCAAAATCCCTCAAGAAATCACATAGTTACTGAGCGGACACGACCACCAGTACACTTCTATGGATTATAACTTTGACCTGTACAGCGATATGTCACGACATAGACCAATCATTGTTTTATGGTTCAAGGATGCGATTTATATAAGAGCACACAAACATCTCTTTACGGGAAAAGTGGAAGCCAAAACATGTCTCACACATGAGTGTCAGTAGTAATGAAATTGCGCACCCATTCAATCGGTATTCAATCCCGGTAGATAGTGGGTCTGCTGGTGAAGTTCACTGTATGTGGAACGACGCTTTACTTCAGATTTTGAACGCTCTTGTGCGTATTTGAGCGTTTAAATCACCATTTTAATCGTAAACGCATTACAATAATAACACGAATTTAGCAACTCCAAATAAGCAGATAAGACGTAGCAAATGCAACTATTGGCTATTTAAGCAATATACGAATTAGATAGGCATCAAAGGAAAATTAATACAAACAATCTTTAGGGTTATAAGTTTACAAGTCCGTCTAAAGCAGAATCAGTAACACCTATGTCCTACAATGGTATATGATTTGTCTGGAAATAAGAATAAACAGAACAACCAGACACCTATCTATTCGTAGTTTTAGCCTGTTTACTACCTTCGCTCTGGCTCAAGCATCATACACGTTTGAGTGAGATGTTCAAAACCTGTTTGTTCTCTCTTTAAATAGTTTTCCATACATAATTGCAAAACGCATTCCAGATGTGCGTATGTAAAATTAACTGGCATAATGAGTCTTATTTAAAGTTGTGTCTTTCGCGGAGATACGTTTTATGTTTGTGTATTTATTCTTGGTTTAACACCTCTCTCTATATATATAGTTCATATGAAGTGAGTGAAAAAATGACGAAACCGGCATAATTTTAATAAGAAAAAGTAGATTATGTACATGTATTAAACATACTATTGCAAGGTTTGCATAATATGAATACATTCTTTGGATTTGAATGTATAGCTGAAATAAGCATGGTATGTGTTTAAGCTGAGTAAGTTACTTACATCCATTTCTCTAACACAATCTTGATCAAAACAACTTCTAAAAGGAACGATCCATTATGTGCATGAAGTCTTAATTTGTTCCATATCTCAATGAATAAAATAGCATGCAGATGATTGTATGATTTATAAGTTTTTCGATGCGAGTTGATTGCAGTATTTTAATACGAAGTTTGTTGATAGGAAATATTAAGAGTGTTTTTTTGGTTGACGGTATACAATTGCAATCGCTGACCTACATATTTTTATATGTCACGTCTATTAGTTATTTTTACCACATGGCTTTCTATTTAACACTATATCCAGACTCTAAGGCCGCACACTATACACGTTCAAAATTGAAGAATGTCAGCCTGGAAACGTCTTACGGTATTGTGAATCGATGAACTGAATACGCCAGCACGTGGCATAATTATATTGAATTTTAATCGAAACGAAACATATTTTAAACAGTACGTCATGTCATTTGCTGAATGTTTAATTGTTTTGTTTTTTTTCTTTTATTTGGAATTGAGCAGATCGCCAATTGGACGGGATTTACCTTTCCTACATGTTAAATTAAGAACACGCTTGTCAAGTGATATATTTTAATGGATGCCATCACATCACCTTGAAAATGTAATTAATACGAAGCCTTTGTATAACATCTTTATTGCAAAAAGTGTCACTCATACCGAAACACAGAACACAAACACGTACTTACACGTGTAAAATGTATTGTTCTGTTGAGCTTCTTTGTTTCCGTTTTTCCTTTGAAAAAAAACACACACACACACTCATAATATTTCAATTTGTGCCCAGCATGCCGGTTTATACACTTATCACGTCTTTTCCTTAAGACTTAAACCGAGTTCTTCATAAAGGGCAATGATTAAAGCATCTAATATTAGGTCTTGATCGTCTTGCCTCCCTTGGAGTACACATCGCAACGTTGATCGGTTGAAAAGGTAGTTGGATTTTGAAGATATAGATTAAAATTCAGAGCTGCAGTTTTCATACAATAATGTGTATGCGTATTCCTATTTATTGTTATATAATTCCTATTTAACCAATGTAACCGACGTTATAATTCAAATTATATATATGCAGCCATTTGCTAAACATTACTTTTAAAATAAATTGTTGAAGACACACACTTTTGGTAAACAGCAAATACACCAACAATGGTACCGCATTACCATGAGATTGTATGTATTTACCATATCATCAGTACAATTATTTTTCAAAGTGTCTATGTTAACGATAGCAGCTTCAAGCAGTATATGAACCTACACTTGATTGTCATCAACATTTATTTGTAAGATATTCCCTTAATTAAACCAAGTTGTTTCTACGAGAATCGTGAGTATCTGTTCAACAAGTTCACGGATGTTGAAGACGCACATAGTAGAAGAGAACATATTTTCGGAAGCCATACCAAGTTTAACTATAAAATTTAACATGCACACCCATTTGTCTGACAACATGATGCTGGTAATGTAAGAGAAACCTATCATTTATCTAGCCGAATCCCAAACTGTAAGTGATGTTTTCGCTAAAATGTATGAACTGTCTCGTGTCAGAGTTTCATTGTCAGTTTTACATTGAACCTTTGGCAGAGGGGTCGTAGCTGCGCTGTTAGTATACCGACATACACTGCACCTCATCGAGCGGGTTCCTGGGAACGAAATATTCTATGCGGCGAGTTGGTTAACTATTATTTGCTGTGGGCCTGTGGTTCCATCCAGGTAAGACTACCAATAAAACAAGCAGGAAGTATTGTGCTATGTTTCATGACACGCTCGATGTCTGGTCCTAGTTTAAATTGACTTTATGTTTGGGGTAAAGCATATGTCCTAGTCATAATATCATGTTCGTAATATTATAGACTTACGTTAATTTAAACTTTGCAATTACGTTGCCTGACGACCATGCTTTTGGTACGTGTCGTCTACGTTGTAAAACAAATTTCTTGTCCTCCTGAAATAAATAAATCAAAGCGCTCCAAAGCGCTGTTTAGGCGTTGTAAGCGATAACAGGTGTGCAGATGGTAAAAATATTCCGAAGTACATCAAATCTACAATACATAAGAAGTAAAAAAAACAGGCAAGGCTGCAACTGGAAACACATACCTTTTGTAAAATTTAGATTATACGTTCTGACAAAAGTTACATCAGCATCTCTAACACTTGATACACTTGATATAGAAACCGTTTTTTTTTTAAAACTCAAAACTTTCTATATGGCTTAACATTTTCACTGAAGAAAGAGCTAAAATATATAGTCATACAAGCTACCGTCTGTAATAATAGTTATGTTGCTGCTCTGCATATGTAACATGAGCATTGAGTTAATTATTAATTTAAAATCTTCAGAGATTTGTCTGTATATTTATAATTAAATATTAGGCGTTCATCATTTAAGCTCACATGTTTCAACTAATTTAAGTAATGAGGATTTTGACAAGATGTTAAATGAGTCACTCTATGTTATATATCTTCCAACGCCACCATAAAATGATAATTTGGATATATGAAATATACAACATTTGAAATACATACAGTAAATGAAATGATAAAACACAATTGCGTTTGTATTTTAAGGAATACAGACCCTAAAAATATTCTAAAGATACTGATGGATGCGCATTTTATTCGAATAAATATTGTTAAATAGATCCAAATTAAACCCCTTTAACATATGTTTAATTGAATATATTCATATTTGAAGATGGTTTGCCCAGGTGCAGAAAAATGAAAAAAAAACACAGTAGACAACCCTTATATATATATAAAACAAGGCTATGCTTGTCCACTATAATTCAGGAATTTTCAAATATAGACGTGTACATTATACTTTGATGGGTCTCCTGCATGATTATTTTAAATTGTCAATGTCATATGCGCTTACTACATATCAGGCAACTGACCTTATAGAGATCAGCAGGATATTTCAAGCTAAAAAACTCCGCTATAAATTGTATAGATGATGAAACTTTATTTACACATTTAATCTCATGAACATGGCAGTTTCTTGTAAGGTTGTCATTTGTATGGAGCTTATCATTGTAATGTTTTTACTGTCAGGCCTATTGATATGCATTTATAAATAAACACTGGTTTAAACTCTTTGGGATTGGTAACGCATTTTAATTTGGTGCGGTGTTTTGAAGATACACTTTGAATAGAAGTTAATTTAATGACTCGTTAGTCGGTTTATTTAAAGCTACAATGAATCCCTTTGTACTTGTGATTATTATAATATTGCTTTTAAATTTAGTCATAGTTAAGTGTTTTTTATTCGGTACAAACATGCATACAGTAGCTGAGTCATGTATCTCCACAACATGTGTATCCTGTGTTGTCAACCATTAATCTTATTGGATTAGCTTTGGACTTCATTGCAGATAGGCAAAACGTGGACGTTTGCCTAACATCGCGCGCATTGTTACACATTACATTAGAGATAGATAGAGAGAGAGAGAGAGAGAGAGAGAGAGAGAGAGAGAGAGACTGACTACTCACACAACACACACGGGTGGGGTGCTCACCGTGTAATAGTGGGTAGTTTGTTCCCATACCATGTCGACACGTAAACTACATTTAAGTTTATCGTCCCACTAAAAGAATTTCCACAGTGTCCACAGTATAATGCTGCTTTCACAGTGTATACTCATGGCATGAATGGACACTCAGCATTATCTTGACGCCGGCTCAACCAGTCATGGAACAACACCTAAAGATGTGTGGTCGTTGGCATGTATGTATACCACTACCTCTTATAAGGACTTTGGTATGTCGCGGCCCTGCAACGAACACAGAACTCTCATATATATATGCTGAATTTAAAACCACAGAGTCTTCGAAAATTACAAAAACTACAAACCCAAACCATTTTCGTCTACACAAGCTTCCAAACCTTCCTCTACCCAACCTTCCAAACCCTCCTCTATCCAACCTTTAGAACCTACTTCAAGGCAAACTAAATCAGAAAGAAGAGCCGCCGCAAAAACTTCAAGAGAAGTCTCTAGCCCTTCTGGGAAAGCAAGAGGACCTAGTCCTCCAAATACCCGGCAGAAGAGAGTTGGCCGGTCTAACTCTCTCAATAGATTTGATTGTCTGAGGCAGACAGATTCTCCACCAGACAAGGACAAAGCATCAAGGTCACCTGTTAAGGCTCCTAGATGAGACATTTAACTATAATTTAATATCATTCCATGAACAACAAAATAGTGCATTAGAATTGTCGGGGCTTTAAAGCCAATTTTAATGAAATTTTACTTTTATTGGACACTTTCAACCCTGGTGTGCTATGCCTTCAGGAGACATTTCTGATAGAAAGTGATAACATTGACTTTAAAGGTTATACTTGTCAGCTCAAAACTGCCACATTCAGAAATTAACCTTAATACTGATTTACAGGCTGTTGCCATTCGTGCAACAGTATATAAAGTCATTACAGTTTGCTCTGTTTACCTCGACCTTATTCAGATATTCCAAAATCAAAAATTAGATGATTTAATAAAGCAATTACCGTCCGCTTATATTCTTGTGGGGGATTTTAATGGACAAAGCCCATTCTGGGAATGTTCCGATCATAATAATATGAGTAAAACTTTAGAGGACTTTATTGCCCAAAATGATATATGCCGAATGAATAAAAAAAGGCAACTTACTTACATCCTGCTTCAAGACATTGTTCATCTCTTGACCTTTCTTTATGTCAACCTTCTATATATCTTGATTACAATTGGGATGTACCTGAAGATTTATGTGGAAGTGATCATTTTCCTGTAATATTGACCAACGATTCTGTCAATATATCATTAAAGTTACCTTTGTATATATATAATTAAACTTGCTTTTACGGAGAAGTTTTAAGTTCATGGAAAAATGCATTCGTCATTCCTATACCTAAACGGGAAAGGATCCAACAGATCCTTTAAGTTACATACCTATCGCTTTGACTAGTTGCATTTGTAAAACTTTAGAACGGATAGAAATAATAGACTCGTTTGGTATCTTGAATCAAATAATTTACTCACAGAATTTCAAAGTGTGTTCAGAAACCAACGAAGTACACTCGATCATCTCCGTCGATTCGAAACTTTTATTAGAGATGCCTTTATCAAGAAAGAATACCTTGTAGCGGTGTTCTTAGATCTTGGATAGGCATACGATACTACATGGAAACACGGGATTATAAATTATCTATGTTACCTTGGTCTCAAGGGTCTTTAACCCACATTAAGTACAGTTTTCTTTCTGACAGAGATTTTGATGTTAAAATTGGGTCTACTTTGTCTTCTGTTCATAAACAGGAACAAGGTGTCGCTTAGGGTATTAAATTGTCAGTTACTCTCCTTAACACCAAAATAAATAACATTGTAAAAAACTTTATATAATGGAGTCGATTGTTCTATGTATGTGGACTTTTTACTTCTATGCTATCGCTCTGAAAATGAACACAAACGAAAGGCAATCACAACAGTGCCTCAACATATAACAAACCTGGAGTAACAACAGTGGTTTTAAAATTTACACCCACCAAAACAAATGGCATACACTTCTGTCAGAAAAGAACTTTGCACAACGATCCTGATCTATTACTTAATAACGTTCGTATTCCTGTCGTCAAGGAACTAAATTTCTTGGTGACATATTTAACAGCAAACTGTCTTTTTATACCACATATTAAATATGTAAAAACTAAATGTCTTAAATCTATTAACATGTTACTTTTTTTATTGCATACCGACTGGGGAGCTAGTAATTCTTTTGCAGCTTTATATAACACTAGTTAGATCGAAATTAGATTATGGGAGCATTGTTTACGGCTCTGCCAGGAGATCATATCCCCAGTTGCTAAACGTTTTTCACAACCAGGGACTCCGTCTGGCACTTGGGGTTTTCAGGACCTCTCCTGTAGAGAGTCTTTACGTTGAACCTAATGAACCACCATTATACCTTAGACGAGAGAAAACTTGCGCTTCAGTTCATAACAAATATGAAATCTAATCCTAAAACATCAAGCACATCGTGTTATCTTCAATCCGAAATATGAACACATGTATGAACGTAAACTAAAGGCAAATAATCCGTTTGGTTTACGTGAATTAGAAATGATACAATCATTACATCTGAATATAATAATGAAAATGTAATGAAATTGGATTTTTTTAACTATGTCAATTAAAACTCCCGTTGTTGATTTAACTCTCAGTATAAATAATAAATCCAAAACAGACCCTCTAGTACTACGCTCAAATTTTATCGATCTGTGCGACAAGAAATACTCGAACTGCCTCGAAATATATACTGATGGCTAAACAGTAGATTTGTATGTCGGCTGTGCTTCCTTAAGTAAAATTCATTGTTTTAAACAAACAAAAAATGCCACCGACTCATCCATATTTACAGCCGAAATTCAGGCTGTTAACCTTTCTCTTGATTTCATTTCAAATCATCCTGGCGATAAATATGTGATATTTACTGACTCTTTGTCAGTATTACAGTCTATTAAAAATTTCACTTTTTTCCACCCCCCCCCCCCCATTGGACTATTACTTCAAAAACTTCTTAATAAGAATATTGCCAGGAACCACTGACAGTTAGTCATATTTTATTACATTTTATTGACACAGACCATATTCGGTCTGAATATTATAACGTCAATAACATATGCGAACTATTATAACAGTTGTCCGAATCTAAACTTGTTTGCTCCTTGAAAGAGATTAGCATTCTTAGTAGGTAATACTTTTTTAAACTGTTTAGTATGCTAGCAGGGTAATTTTTTTAGCTGTTTAATATGATATATTTTCTACAATTATATTTTACATTATGCGAACCTAGACTTTATATTTCCTCTTTCCTATTTAGATTTTAACCCGACTATATCAAGTTCACGTTAAACTTATCTGTCTTCCGCACCGTATAAACGATAACGTGTCGGTTTGGCCCGTAAAAATCCCCAAAAACAAACACAACACAAATATATATACACGCACGCACGCACACACACACATACATACAAACGATAGTTTCATAAGGTATTATTGTCTCCATTTAAAAGCATGTCATATGTCTTATCCAGGACATCTCAAACATGCTAGTCGATTGTACCCTTGAATCAGATTTTGTTGATAATCATGTGCATCAAACAACATTATCAATATCGTTATTTAGACAGTCATACAGCCAATATGTGTGCTTCATTTTAATATGCTTGGACCAATTAGTACTGACGTCAGGCGTTTGCAACACACACAAACACACATACACACATACAAACACACACATACATATCACACACAAACACAAACACACCAACACACATAAACACACACACACAAACACACATATACACACACAAACACACACACACACACACACACACATACACACACATATACACACAAACCACAACAACAAAAACTACACAAAACACACACATACACAAACACACGCACACATACACACACAAACACACACAAACACACACATACTCACACACACCACAAACGCACACACACAAACAAACACACTCACACACACACATACTCACACACACTCACACACATACAAAGACATAAACACACACACAAACACACACTCACACATACACTCACACACACTCATACACACACCAACCACACATACATTCACACACATACTCACACACACCAATACACAAACACATACACAAACACATACACTCACACGCACACTCACACACACACACACTCACACACTACACACACACCACAACACACAAAACACAAACACACACACACACACATAAACACACACGCACTCACTCATACACATACAAACACACACACACAACAACACGCTCACACACACATATACACACAAACACGTAAACACGCACACACAACACAAACACACACACACACACTCACACACACATACACACACTCACACACAAACACACATACAAACACACATACACACACACACATACACCACAACACACACACTCACTCACACACACACTCACTCACACACCACCACTTTCACACACACACGCATACATACGCCCACGCACACACCACAAACACACAAGCACAGACACTAACACATACACTCACACATACACTTACACACACATACACATACACAAACACACTCACACACACACACATTTACATTTACCGCATATTAAACATTACATATTTCTTTGCCGTTCTTCAGTGACCCCTCAGGGTTTCTATTTTATGAAGATTACTGTACAACAGTCTCAAAAAGATGTACACGTGACGTGGACTACTCAACTTTCTAAACCGTAAATTTGATGTCAATAACATTATTTCCTCCCATGGGCTAGTTGTGGGTTATTTGTTAATGTCTTGTACACTGAAACAATTGTTCGAAACATCGTGTATCGTGCGTAGTTCTTTCGTAAAGTTTTCGTAAGGCAGCGTAGCGTATCGTGTAACGTAAAAGGCCTATCATAAAGTGACGTAACCAGCAGCATCGTCAATGGTACATCGTACCGTAACAGAACGTAACGCTTATGATTAGACCATAGAATCTCCTGTACCTTTTTTACGATGTTTTTATTTCGCTATTATGTTTAAACTATTAACATGCTCAAATTTGTTTAACTTTGTCGTCCAGGCTGCTATTTGTGTGTCCATTGTATTATGTGTAAAGTAAAATACACACAATCGGGTGCAAGTGATTAATGTAGTATGTTAACCTGTTCATTGTCCGATCCTTGTGCTTGAATATTGGACATATCATTTTTCTTGTTTTGTTATGTCTCATCTCAGACGGTGGTCATATTTTCTTCAATTATTTTGTCATCAATAAATACAAACATTAAAACAATACCCAATTTACGCGAACCAACGTGAGACAACTAAAATTAAGACTTTGCATCGTTCAATTTATAAGACTTTTTACAAACAACATGTGAATATTTAATGAACTATATACATGCGTCCATATGTACAGGAGACATATATTTTCAATTTAATACAAGTACCGCTTCATCTAACCAGCTATGTGCTTACTTTTCCTACTCTACTACATGCCGCTATAAGCAAGACGATCAGTCCGCATAAAGGTTACGACTTTCTAACTGACTGTAATCGGTCAGTCTGATAATGCCTCGCTTGCATTTCTGAAATGCAACATTTATCATTTTGTAAGTACTGATTAATGTCTTGAAATAATGGAGTTGTTATAGGCATCTTATAACGGTAAGATACTGAAACACGTGAATGAAATGTATGGAATTAGGCACTCGGTATGTAATGGTGGGTAAACTTCTTCACAA